>CM057009.1:197181708-197781708 GCA_029891345.1 Dryococelus australis
ATGGCTGCAGATAGCATTCAATTATGCACGCCTTGAGGGACATAAGTCTACTCCCTTTGTATTCATGATCACCTACAAACCTAACACCCCACACTCCAATCTCTGGTTGCTTGCCGACCTCCTACCTGATGATCCTAGGTACATTAGGGAGATCTCGAAATGGGCTAAGGAGAATTTAAACCTGGCACACCGCAAATAAAAAGAGAGATATGATAAGTACCGCAAAGTTAACCCATTTCAAGTGGGAGATTTTGTTCTATACAGAGCACACACGTTGAGTAAGGCTATAGACAAAAGGGTGGCGAAACTCAGCTATCGGTGGAAAGGTCCTTACAAGGTGCAAAGATTTTTGACTCTTGTGACTGTGGCACTTAGTGAATCAGCTAATGGTAAATTTGATACGAGGGCCCATATGTCACAACTCAAGCAGTGTGTTACTAACATCGTATAGGTTAGTGGTTGGCAGCCTAGTTAAAAGCATTTAATGTCAGCATGGTTCGGGTGGAATGATCACCCTCTTGTACAGTGGTCTTGCTTGGCACAAGCACAAATTTCAGAAGGTAACATTTAAAAGCAAAAAGGACTAATCCTACTTTTTGTAAAGTAAAATGGTGCAAGTGCTTGTATGAGAAATCCATGGTGTTAGTTATAAGTTATTACTCGTACATTAATGTGCACATCGTTTTGCTATTGTAAGAGTACCCACGTTGTAAAAGGTAAAATGTTTTCACTAGCATTATAATACAATCTTAATAGCTGAATGTTTCATTGTGTGTACAGTGTAATATACTTTGCCTGTGTTTCAATGATCATAGTGTGATGATATG
This sequence comes from Dryococelus australis, assembly GCA_029891345.1. Classification (NCBI taxonomy): domain Eukaryota; kingdom Metazoa; phylum Arthropoda; class Insecta; order Phasmatodea; family Phasmatidae; genus Dryococelus; species Dryococelus australis. The sequence goes on from CM057009.1 coordinate 197,182,536, forward strand.
TCATTGTCTGTATTGTGACTGTACTCTAGAGTTGGTTTGATGGTTATCTGGAATAACAATTATAGTATTAGTTATTACTATAGTTCGTCTTAGCCTAGGCCAATTGCATGTAGATACCATCCAGTTATAGACTGATATAACCATATAATGAGAATTTTTTTGGACGGAACATAGGGTCTACTTTAAAAGAGGGAGTCTGTAGCATTTTATGAAAGCACTTATGGAAAAAAAATTTTTTGTGAACAATTTGATATTTCTTTTTGATTTGCCTTAAGTTAAAGTAGAGTAATTTAAATAATTTAAAGTTGGTTTTCTTTATTATGAAATTGGCGATAAATTATAGGTTAGTTTTGTTCGGTGACTGTCAAAATTATTTTCTATTGAGGCTTTGCCAGTTGTGTTTGCCATCCCTAGCCCTGCATCTTCAGTCTACTCTACCCAGCCATGGCGAGACAGCTGTTTCACGAGCCATGTTAGCGCAGTTCGTCATGCTGATTACCAGATTACCATCGCTGCACTTCACTCTTTCAGTCAAAAAGTCGGATTTTATTATGACCTGGTCTGAGCTTAACTGCTTTCGACTTGCTATGCTGTAAAGGCCTGCTGACGAGCGATTTTTCAGCCCGAGACTTGGTAGAAGAGCGCCTTAACGACTGCCTGAAAGCACCTATGGAGCATGCCAGTGCTACTTAGTAAGGTATCGTGAACTAATTACCCTAGTTCATTTGGCCTCCACCCAGCGCAGGAGCGCTAGAACTCGGGCCACAATGCGGCGACTGACGACACCCGTCCGCGTAATTCCTAAGACTACAGTAGACGGAGATTCCACGCAACTTGTGAGCTGCAACTTCAAAGTTTGTGACAAAGAGATATATTCCACTTACTTCTCAATTATGACTACGATGTAGTCATTTTCTTGTTTATTTACAGACGTAGTATATAATATATAATGGAATTTTGTGTTCATTTAAAGACGTAGTATATAATATATAATGGAATTTTGTGTTCTTTTTTACTTATTCGGTGTTTGGGTGATTTAGTCACCTATTGGCAACATTATGAAGCATGTATACTAGCTACAGTAAGAACCCCCCAATGGGTAAGTTGGGTATTTATTTTTCTCCTCAGTAATTCCGTGGCTAGGACCGGTAATAATTTTCAGTGGTTCCTGTTTGCATGTTACAGAGGGTTCATCTCCCTCTGCTTCTTCTTTTGTTCCACGTTCTACCATCTTTAGGGATTTATTGCTTTTGGGAATTTCCGAGGTGAGCGTGGATGGTATCCAGGTGAAACTGGTTAACTGACGAAAGCTGGATACCATTCATGCTCACCTCAAACGGTTAATTCATTTCTTAACCCACCAACGTGTGATTTCATGATCTTATGCTAGCATGGTTTGCCATGCGATTTCCGATAATCTCAGGTGAACTGCGTGTTGCTTATATACCCGGCCATGGTATTCGGGGTTATGTACTTTATGCATGTATTCTTCATAATATGCCACATAAAACATAATGAACCACAAGTAACACACAATTTTATTGCAAAATAAGTGTTGCAACCCCTTTTTTGCAACAAATAAATTTTTTGATGGTGTTCAACATCACGAGAATCATAGAACTTGGTTCATTTAATCATTTTCCAGAGTCTTAAGGTTAGATTGTAAATACTTTATGTAGAAAAACGTATGCATGTTTTCGCCTTATTTTTTCGCGAGGAATGCGCATGCTAAGTTTGTACATGTATTTATGAAACATCCTTTAAAATTATTTGTTGAAACTGTTAGGTACTTGTATTAGAAACATTATTTTGCCAGTAATGGTTAGATGCACAGATTGATTGACAGTTTTAATATAAATAGTTTGAAACGATTATTAAAAGTTACTGTGTTTACATTACTCACACGTGTATGTGCATGCACTCACACACATGTGCGCACATATTTTTGACAGAACACAGAAGATTAAAATGTATACAGTAAGGGCCAGTTTTACAAACATTGCTTAAACCTACCTAGATTTGTATTGTTTGAAGCTGCGCTAAATAACAGGGAATGTTTAGTCGTAGGATGATCCAAATTCTTTCAGATACTGTAAAAAATTAGTATAACCAATCTTTTAAGTCGGTATGTTCGTGAAAAAAAAATTGACAATTTAATAACTTAATCTGTACACTGATGATGTTAACAGTTTCCAAGTTCTTAAATAGATTGTAAACTTTATAGACAGCATGTTTTGAGCTTGGGACACACATATAAGAGTGCATAATACAATATACATTACAACATGCAATATTCTATAAAGATAGTAAGGCAATATTAGTATTTGTATAAATGGTGAAGGAACAGTTTTTACAAAGTACATAAAGCTATTTTCGTGATATTTCCATAGTATTTTTCTTAAGTTGGGTTAAGGCATACTTTGGCTAAAACATACGAAATGATCACAATAAAAGTGAAATTTCCCATGAAATAAGGTCTGCGGTAATGTAGTGGTTAGACCACTCGCATCTCATTAAAGCGAACCGCGTTCAATTCTTGGTGGTGTCGCTCTCGTATTTACACATGTGGGAATCGTGCCGGACGATGCAGCTGGTCGGCGGGTTTTCTCTGGCTCTCCCGTTTCCCCTGCCATTGCATTACGGTGATGTTCCATACTCATCTCACTTCAACCTCATCGGCTCTCAAGGCCTCGATATTAAGTGCCACTCTCAACTCCACTCCCTGAAATAATTTTCTTTAGAGGACATTATAGGTTAAATGATAATAAATTTCCATTATTGACAAAATAGATACAATAAGTCATTGCAATCTGCAATGTAAATGACAGTATAATGTATATCATTAGATTGAACATATTTTTAATATTGAAAAACGACATTTTATTATCAGCATCTGAATTACAATTTCCCTGCACTATTTGGCTGCAGTTACTTTTACAGTATGTGTAATCGTTATCATTAAAAATACATAGACAATGAATTAAGTAAAATAGTAATAATACATAACATTTAACATACAGAGATTTAACAATATTTTGCTTCAGAACAAAATTGAAGATTGAAGAAGTCAGCGCTTCTGAGGTGGATGAGGATCTAGATTAGCTTATGTGTAATTGTAGTTTGAATAAATTTTTCAAAACATAAATGTATGATTTTTTCCTAACTCTTAGACGTAAATTCCAAAATGGATATATTAATGAGGTATGAGAGGAATCTTTCAAAAGTGATATTTTTTTTTAGCAGCTATTCAACAATTCCTATACTCTTAATGTCAAATGGAAACTGGGCAGATTAATAACATTAATTTTTTATTAGAAGTTTCCATATAAATAAACACGTGATCAAAAAACTTTGCTGAAGGTTTGCAATGAATTTCTATTTTTAAATGTTTGCCATTTCTATGGAAATTTTGGGGGGAAAGTGCGCTCTGAAGTGATTTTGGAGCGAAAACCAGATATTTTGTTGGTCGTGACATCTCAGAATGGCCGCCACCCGAAGTTGCACTCATCAGCATCTAACCAACTCCTCAGCCACTCAACCTCATCCCACTTGTACCCGAAGGCTCTTTTATACTACTGATGAAATTTCACATACTAAGGGTAACATGGCAAAATTCTACTATTGTTACACTTTTGGAATTTTGTTGCATTTTATCGTGTTAATACTATTTAAATGTTTATTCTTTGGTAGTAAATATACAGCTTTCACTGTGGTTCGTCAACATTCGGTATAAAACTATGTACTAGTAAACAAGCAGGGCAGACCATAAAAATTGAACGCTACATTCTCAACAATGAGTCCATGCTGAAGGAAACCTGCTGCTACTAAACTTAGCAAATTTGGGAAATATGATATACTATTTAAAATCGTGGTATTGCGAATGACGTCTTTGCAACAAGTAGCCATACAAATACAAGCAAGGTAAGGCAAATTTTTCATACTTTATAATAATATGAGGTCATTTTGACTTTGGTTACGGATTCTGCTTGTTAGATGTAATGGTTTTATTTCAGTGTTGGTAATTTTTAACAGTGGCCATATTACTGAGAAACAGCTCTTACAATAATTTACAGACTTATTTTCTCGAATAAATATGTAAACTGAACACAGATTCAACCATAGTTATAAATACATTATAAACCCAAGTTGAAAAATAATTTAATATATTTCGTAATTTTTATTTATATTATAGTAGAGCTTACCAGTAACGAATCAATCGGTTCTGTTTTTTCTTTTCTTTCACATCACGAAATTATCAATGCTGAATGGCAGAGCTAATTACCATATGCAGTGAAAGTTGGTTCACTACCAATGATTCCAAAGTGTGAGACTGAATCTCCTAGCTAGGGCTGTGCACATATGTGCCTGACTTACCCACATTTCAAAACAAGTATTACTCAGAAATACTATCCCACCTCTGGATGAGACGTGTGTTTAGTTAACAATGGGTATGAAGTAACCACAGATAAACAGCCATGTTCTCTCATAAAATATTTCAAAAGGGATTTCCGTAATTGGTTTATTATCTTGCCTAACAAATAATATTGGTTATTTATTAGTTCCTTTCATTTATGAAGCCAAAAAAATGGGGATCCAGACCATATGGACCTCCCTCCACAATTTTGTAACATTCCAGCAGAATGTGATGACTACATATTGTAATTTATCCAACAATAAAAAAAAGAGTTTGTTGCATTACAAGGGTATGTAAGTATTTTTAGTGATAATGTAAAACCGAGAGTTCAATCAATTCAATGCCATTTAATATGTAGATTATTAAGTCGATCATCTGCAGTACTACAGTTCTAATGATTTACTAATATTACAGGCAATGTGCAACTGGGCTTTGTAAACGACCCCCCGAAAAAACAAGCATAAGATGAGACACTGTATAAATCACCCGGTATATGTGTGTGTATCTATATTCTAAATCCACTGCCAGGTTGACGGGGCTTGCAATAGTCTTTGGAAAGGGAGGCTGGGAAGGGTGTTCACACGAATTTACGGCTAGCACGAGTAGAGCGCTCACTCATTTTTCATTTCGTAATCTCGCCATTACACTATACAAGGTCGTATCCGTCTCATTTCATAACTACCTTAGATGCGAACAAAACTGCCCTCAGCACTGGCTCGACACACACTGATGGCCACTTCTCAGCCTCGTGGCAGGTAAAACACCGGGTGGCCAGTCTCTCTCCAGTACGCTCCTGCGGGAACAAAAGTTCGCATTCTTCACTAGTCTAGGCATGATTCCATGCCACAGGTTCGCGCGCTGCACTGGTCATGAAGCCAGTGTTTCTAACACACTTTTGCCCCCTACATTCACACCTCCTTACAATTAAATATATTGAATTTTACAGTGAAACTTATTTTACAGAATCCTAATTACACATTCACACAATAAACAGAGAGCAGTAATTAATCTGATACTTTCCTTGATGTAAATTCAGTTGATGTTTTACATATAAAGTAACAAGGAATGTATTAAATACTTCACTAATGGAACAGCCAGAGAGCAATAAAAATTATAAAGTTACCCATTGGTGCAATCACACAATCTATCCAGACAAAATAATAATTACATTTAGCACAATCGCCTCTTCACAAACTTCAAAGACTAAACTGAGCAAATGCAATCCAAACATATTATTCAAAGAGACAACCAAATCAAAACTTGTTACTAACAAGGGACTATTTTGGCTACTACACAGCATATCAACCAAATTTTCCCCTGTTGGTTATGATGTAATCAAACCACCGAATCTAAAAATCACCATAAGCCCTGGCTTCAATACTTTGACGTCTTCGCAGCTCTTAAGGGCAAGGGGAACGAACCGGTGGTGATGGGGAACTTCTGTAGAGACTATCTTGATGACACTGATATGAAGTCTGCGTATTGGGATGCCGATGGTGTGTTGTGAGATTGCCTGATGTGTTGGGTCGTAGTGTTGTTTACTTCGTCCTTGGTCTGCCAAGTGGCCAGTCTGTTTCATCAATGATGTTGGCCAAAGGCAACCCACTGTTAACATATGGCTTCACACGTTTGGTTTGCACAACTATGGTTCTCAAGGTCAGCTGTAGTTTCAATGTTACAATTGACTTCACTTCTAGAATTTGGTATGGACCTTTACTACCTCACTTTAAATCATTTCACCTGGCCCTTCTTTAGCAATGGGTTGTTCAAGCAGACATATTCCCCTACTCGGTACTTAGGTTGAACTGTTTTTCTGTCATGTTAGGCAGCCTGCAAGAGAAATGCCTTGTGACTATTTTTGCATACATGATTCCATACTCATTGTGGTTTTGTTGCTAATTCTAGCACATGACTATTACTGATATCTGCTGTGTTCTTGATGTGGTTGAAGAGAGTTGACAATGGTTTTCCATACGCCACATTGTAGGGACTGAGATTTATGCTGGTGTGAACAAATGTTGAATGCAGACACAGCACATAGTTGGTACATATCCCAGTTATTATGGTGATTATTAACATAATGATTTATCATTCCAGCCGCGAACGCTCTGTTCGTCTATTTCCTTCCGGAAGTCCTGATGATGAACATTATTGATCTTAAACAGATTACAGACTTGTAAAATAAGTTCGGCCATGAAATTAGTCACTTGAGCTGAAATGGTGGCATCTGGAACACCATAATTCAGAATCAATTCGAACACAAACACACTAGCCAAAGTCTCGGCAATGTCGTACTTGATTGGTGGATGACGGAGTATCTTGAAAAATGGTTGATAGTGGTTAGGATGTACTTTTATCTAGAGTAGGTTTTCGGTAGCAGTCCAACTATATCCATTACAATTCTTTGGAGAGGTCTTGTAGTTTGAGGCAGCTCAATCAGTGGTGATTGAGATTTTCTGAATTCAGTCAATTGGTTGCATAAAACACAGCTTTTCATGTAGTTATCAACATACTCTTGTTGTTTAGGTCACCATTATTTCTGTGCTACTCTTTGATTTGTTGCTTTCCTGCCACAGTGGCATGCATATGATGAGTCTTGGCACTCCTTCAACACGGCAGAATGCTTGGACTCTGGCACAACAATTCTCTTACCATGTTAGTTTCTCTGTACAGTACACCATCAATACTAACAAACTGAAGTTGCAACACCCATTTTGGCATGCATGATGTTGCTGTTGGTCTAACTGCAGGTCTTCTTCTACAGCAATATCGCCAACATGAACCTTGTGAATCAATGCATCTGCATTTCCATGCACATTTCCAGGAAGACGCATCCAAGTGTAACTGTATAAGCTGAGTCGCAGTGCCCAATGCATGAGATATCCACTTGGGTCATTCAACACCAAAAGCCATTTCAATTGGAAATCATCTATACTTACAGTAAAGGGCAGCCCAGACAAGTAACACCTAAAATGATTGATTTCCCACTATTTGCTTAAGAGCTCCATTTCAGTGACTGAATAATTCACTTCTGACTTATTCAGTGAACTAGAGGTACAATAGACAGGATGTACTTTTCCATCATCCAATTGTGACAAAACACATGCTATGGTAACATTAGTTGCATTTGTGGACAGGATAAATAGCTGACTGAAATCAGGGTATATTAACACTGGTGATAAGTTAGAAAGTATTCAATGTCTCCATTGCCTTCTCACATTAGGGAGTCCAAAGAAACTTGATATCATTTCTCAGTAATCGAGATAGTGGCTTTGCAATGAGTGCATAATTATTTATGAAGTGCTTGAAAAATTGGAAGGGCCCAACAATGACTCAAGTTGCTTGACATTCATTGATGCTGGATAAATTGCAACAGCCTCTATCATATTTGGGATCAGGTTTTACCCCTTCTATTGACATGATGTGACCAAGGTAGTTGACTTCTGATACTGCAAATTTGCACAATCTCAATAGACAAAGACCAGTTTGTAGCCTGTTACCTCATAAAAAAAACAGCTATGAGTAGTTTGACATGATCGTGAATATCTTTAACGAAGACAATAACATAATCAATGTACACAATTGCTTGCGAAGTTATCAGTCCTCTAACTACACTATCCAGCATTCTTTGAAATGCTGTCAGTCTATTAATGAGCCCATATGGTGTCTGATATGATTGTAAACTCCTGTTGTTGCGAAGAAAGATGTTTTAACCCTATCATCTGGGCGAATCTCTATTTGATGGTACCCAAAAGTGATGTTAAAAACTAAAAAAAAAAAAAATAGTTTCTAAGGTTATAAATTGTGTCTTCTATGTTAGGGAGATGATAAATATCTTGTACTGCCACCTTATTAATAGAACTATATTCTACACAAAATCTAGAGCTAGGCACTCCTGGGGGCGATTTCTTCTTCACATAAATAATAGGAAAGGACCGTGGAGGGTTGCTAGGGTCTCATGGTATTATCAAACCAGATTATACTGTTTGTTAACTATGTCCTGAACCAGTGGTTCCTGATTATATGGTACTCGTTATGCTGTATTGAAAATGTATGGAGTTTCTCTTGTATAAATCCTATGCTGCACAAATGTGGTGACTGAAAAATGTTCCTAGTTTTCTGGTATTTTCTGCAAATTCATGCAGAATAGGCTCAAGAATTATCCTATCCTGAACTGAAAAGTGACTTTACTCAGCTATGCAGTTTATCACATTATTGCCTTCATTTTTACTAGAGTCATTCTGTGGAACACTTCTAGCAGATATGATACACTAACTTTCTCACGGTTATTTGAATCTGTTGTTGCTGCAGGATTACCTCATTACAATGGCGAATATTTTCAGGCTCCAAAACGTGCACTGTTGATAAATTAGTAAGAACCTGAAGTGATATTCACTACTGCTTGACTCCTGTTGACATGACACCACTTTGTTACCATTAACATAAGATACATGGCTGATGGTTTTGGCAACATGACAATGCTTAGCACCAAGGAAATAATTGTCCAAAACTGGCTCGAATAGTGCAACATCACTGTCAACACCCACTGGATCAACAACATTAACCTGGACTCAGTTCTTTTTTCCTTGAGGCAAGTCCACAGCATCTTTTATATGTACAAATTCCTGAATGAGTTCAGTACATTGATATGGATTAGCTTCTCCCATGCACACTCTTTCTTACTTATGGGCTCCTTACCAAATTATTTTCATAACACATGCGATTTGTTGTGAAAGTAAATCCTTTGCTTTGCTACACTGATAGTTGCATGACCGAGTTTCAGGAAATCTAAGCAAGGAATGCCATCATTTTTTAATACGACGATATATATGCACCTCGGTCTATTAAAATGTCAACATTGCATTCTCCCAAGTTTTACACTATAACCATTCAAGCCTGTAACTGTAAATCGTTGTGCAGAAAAGTCCTGCACACCTTGAAACATTGTGTGCCACATAACACATTTTGAACACCTGTATCCATTAACAAGTAGCATTGTTTACCCTTAAAGTAATGGAAAAAAACCAAGTCTTTAGTATGGCTATCAGAAATGTCAGCTGATGTAACAGGCACAAATCATATCGGGGGCTAGTGTTAGTGGCTCTGACAACCTCATTTTCGTTTAACTGTTCGTAATTTATACTACTACTGCTTTTCTGGCAGTCCTTTGCCAAATTCTGTTTGCTGCCACAAGTGAAACATGCAGCTTGCTTCTTCCTACACTGACGCTCCTTATGGCCTATTTTATGACAAATGTAACAAGTTACTGGTTTTGTATCAACATAAAAGACAGATTTACATGGCTGTGGTTTTCGTCGAGTGTAGGATGGTCAGCTTCAATGATACTAACAGCTTATATCACTGCTTCGCGAAATTATGTAGACTTTGCCAAGCATGTTAAGTGCCAAGCTCTCCCAAGATAACATTAAGTAATGAATACAATGCATGCTGATCAGCCTCATTTTTAATATTTTCATTCGCAGTTTCTTCAGTGCCAACATAAAATGTATTAACGTTGTTTTTGTGAATCCTGTCTGCAAATTTTTCAACATATTCCTCGTTTTTCATGTGAATTTTGATAATTGTTCCTGTAAGCATCAACTAGTAATATTGTGCTGGAAATGCTCAGACAAACGTATCTTTAGGGCTCGATGACTACAAGCTTCCTTAGAAGCAGTGTCATGTAAAGCTTCTCCCGAAATACCTAATTTAACAATTGCCAAAGTTTCCTGATCTGTCAAGTTACAGATTTCTGAAACTTGTTCCAATTCACTAATGAACACTTACACATTATCAACGGCATGGCCATTAAAGATTGGAAAGTTTGGAATTAAGTAAAAGTTTCGTATGCTAACAGGTGGCTGCAAGAAAGATTTATTGTCAGTTTCAGTGTTAGTTTTTTCAAGGGTAAATTTTCTACATGCAAATCCTGAACTTGTGCCAACAAATTGTTAATCCTGCTTGAATATCAATTTCCTTACCTTCGATGCTGACTGCCATGTTCATAATCAGTTAACAACTCGTACCTTAATTTAATGTTCAAGAACTAGATGTTGGTGCATCTGTTGCTGATGACTGCGGAGTTGCCTTACAGGGTACACAAGGTGTAGGCATCTTTGTTTGTTCAGAGCTGGTAGAGCATATCTTAAAGATCAGAGTCACTTCTCACGAAGAGTCACTTCTCACGAAAGAGTAGCGAACACATTTAATTCTGTAATCCGCCGGAACAGTGTGTTTTTTTTTCGCACAGGCAGGGAGCATGGTAGCAGTCCAGGTCGGCATGTTTCGGGGTTACTGGTTCGCATTTAAAGCGGCAGGCTCTTGACTCGCTTGTTGACACTCTAACAAGCTGTCTCGCCACTTAAGCATTTTTCGTGTGTATGTTTTACAAACACTCCCCAACCAAACCGAGCGAGGTGGCGCAGTGGTAACTCACTGGACTCGCATTCGGGAGGACCCGGGTTAGATTCCCGGTCTGGCCATCCTGATTTTGATTTTCCATGGTTTTCCGAAATCAATCCAGGCGAATGCTGGGATGGGTCCAAAACAAATCCCATAGCCGATACCTCCCAATCCTTCCCCAATCCTTCTTCCCTGTGCAACTTGCACTGTATCTAATAATCTCGCTGTCGACGAGACGTTAAGTCCACCTACCTACCTAACCTACTTATCAACTGGCCATAACACGGACACAGTCGCGTCGCTTTACCATGCTTTTCTATAAACATACACTTTCTGACTTATCGCTTATCCGTATTACACCAAATGTGTAAGTCCACAGCCAGGCTGACGGGGCTTACGGGATTCTTTGGATAATAAGGCCACGAAGGGTGGTCACATTAAATGAAGACTCACACATATAAAGCACGAAATCATTTCTCTCTTAATACTCTGGCCAGTACACTATACAACATCGTATCTATCTCACTACATAACTACCTTAGTTGCGAACATAACTGCCCTCGGCCCTGGCTCAACACACACTGATGGCTACTTCTCAGCTTCTCAGCAGGTAAAATTCTAGGTGACCACTCTCTTTCTAGTGGACCCCTGAGGGAACAAAAGTCCGCATTCTCCCCTAGCCTGGACATAATTCTGTGCCATAGGTACGCTCACTGCACTGACCAGGAAGCCAGTGTTTCAACACATTTTTGGCATTTACAAAATATGCTATATATATATATATATATATATATATATATATATATATATATACACATACACACACAGGATGATCCATTTAAGGGAAATGTCACTGCTGGGGTGTCAGCCTTATAGCAATATTTATTCATGAGATACAGGTGCTAACACCAGTATTTTAAATGGCACCATGTATCTATTCATAAGAAGTTAAATGAAGTTCATCAAGACCTATCCAAAACTGCATCTCAATGTACCATTAGAATAAACAGATTGTTAAAAACCATCGCAGTTATTAGGACTCATTAGTGTTCATCAAGACCGATTAGTAATACCTTGAAACACGATTTCACTGCATGCATGGTACAGTATATTATGATGTTAGTGCTCTGCATTTGATGTAGAAGAGATATAAACAGTGCAGGTACCCAGAGCTGTGTACCTTATTCGACGGAGGTGGCGCTTAGAGGAAACTAAGAAAAACCCATTACATGACAACTATGCAATGCAATAATGAGAAGGTTGAAATGCTGCTTTATCTATGGAGGATGTAAGTTCACAGACGTAAGTTCATATTGTTTTACAGTACAGTGTAGTACATTCAAGTGAGATGCACTGAACCAAATACACACAATTCTGTTATTACCATTATCGATAGCTTAGTTTGTTCACGTGTCGTTCATTCTGTTGAAGGTCGCTGTAATGCTAGTCAGGCAGAGCAACTCTACAGAGGGCGATACCCTGACACGACCCCACCATCCAGACATATGATTTCCCATCTCAGTGGGAGGCTTTGTGTAATGGGCAGTTTGAATTCACAGCAGCATAATCATCGTATAACTCGCACATATGAAGCTACTGAGGATGCTGTTCTCACTGCTATAGCAGTTAATCCACATGTCAGCACATACCAACTTGAAGCCGACATTGGCATTCCGAAAACGAGTGCACATCGCATTCTTAAGCAACATACATCCCATCCCTATCATGTTCACTTACACTATGAACTGCAGAGCAATGATTTCCAAAATCTTGTAGAGTTCTGTCGTTGGGTACAGCATCAAATTATCGCTAACACGAACGTTTTTCGGATGTTTTTATACCGAATCGTCGTTCTCGAGCAATACGAGTAACATGCATTTTTGGGTCGTCTAGGACTCGCAATGTCAACAACAGGACGACCATAAGCATCAATGGAGAGTTAACGTCTGATGTGGGATGGTTGGCAATAAGGTAATAGGGCAAGGAGTATGCCACACTCATACAAACAATTTCTCCTGGTCTTCTGGAGGTGATGCCTTCAACAAACAGAATCCCAATGTGTTACTGGCATGAGAGGTATCCAGCACATAATGCCATGAATGTATGTTGCGTTCGGGACCCTAAATATCATGATAGGTGGGTTTGGTCGCGGAGTACTAGTTGAGTAGCCTACTCGGTTTCCTGACCTTAACCCCCACGATTTGGGGGGGGGGGGGTTTACTCAAATGTGCTGTCTATCGAGATATTCCAAGAACTCCATATAACATGCAAGAATTTATTGGGCATGCTTCATGCAGGGACTAAAATTGTGTGTCGCTGCCAATGATCACAATTTTGAACATCTTATGTGAACGTTCTATCCCTTGTTGTACCCATATGGATAGTGCTACAACCCACATTCTATTTCATATTAAGCACTCATGTTATGAAAGTGTACAATGTTTTGCATCATTTTAATATGTCTTTACGAGCTTCATTGAACATTTGACCAATAGATACATGGTTCCATTAAAAAAAGTGATGCTAGCACTTGCATCTCACCATTAAATAATGTTATAAGGCTGAATGCCCAGCAGTATTATTTCCCCTCATTCTGCCAAACGCCCAGATGTGGCTCCTTGTGGAAAATAAGGTGTTATATAAATTGACAACGCTATCATGTGGTGAATATTAAAGAAGGTACACAGTGTAAAAATTAAACATTGAAATGCAATAAATGTAAACATTGCAGGAAGTACTGGAGATGGAGCGACCAATATCGGAATGGGGTTTGCCTCATCGGAGATAGTAAATCTGTGTAGATTTAGCTGGTCAAATCGTCCTCCTTCATTGCATAAGTAGGGTGGTCGTCTTTTTCGCAGGGAACTTTGGAACACTAGGCGATAAAGAAAAGGTCGAACCACTTTAAAACCCACCATGCAACCATGAGGACAAAATATCCTCTTGTCCAAACTCGCTCCAGTAAACCGTCTTCGAGAAAACGCCCCTCCTAATTTCGAAGATGTCGTGCAGCCATGCAGGGGTAGGTAACACATCTGCCACCCATACCACACTAGATGTATGTACATCCACATATAATGGTTAATGTAAATAGGGACAAGCATAGTGACCAAGGAACAGAGTGCAGATAGGAGTATTGCATGACACATATGTACATACTATATATTTATTAATGGCAACATTTACAACAATTGTTCGAATTTCCGTCCCCAACTTCAATACACAAATGGCAACAGCAGATCAGGTTTGCTTGAACCCATGCATAAATGTATGGTATGGCTTCTACAGGATTAAATACTGATATGACATGTACGACGAGATCTTCTTCACTAGTCACAGGCATCTCGTAGACCAGGGAATTGACATAACCCCATAAAAAGAAATTCACCTCTGCCAATCCAGCTGCCTGAAAATCTGATGGCCAACATGGTGGCGTACGGCAGCAGGAAAATATGGTGATGCCCCATCATGCTGAAACCACATGGTGTGGCGAATGGTAAGAGGTACTTCTTCCAGCAACTCCGGCAATACCTCCTGCAGGAATATTAGGTATCAGCCCCCATTGAGGCAGTCGGGTATCAAATAAGGCCCCAACATATGAGTGTTGATAATTCCAGCCCACATATTGAAACTGTATTGCACTTGGTTGCTCAAGGGTGCATATGGTGGGGATTAGCATGCGCCAAGATATGTCTGTTCCTCCTGTTGAAGATTCCATCTTTGGTGAAATTGGTCTCATACGTGAAGAGCACAGTTAATGTGAAGTTTGGACGCACATTGTTTTCTTGGGGGAAAAATTCGTAAAATGTAACACGTTGCATATAATAATATTTACTAAGAATGTGGACCTTCCCTGCATGGTAGAGTTGCATACAGTTCTTGTGCAGAACTCGCAGATTCGTTGAATGGCCAACATGCATACCATGGCCCACAGCCAGTGAGGTAAGAGATGGTTCATGCTGCACGCCGCGAAGCACATCATTATCAAATGCAGCCATTCGCCTTGTATGTGGTGCTCCAGTATATGGCCACGTAACAATCGTTTAGTATTCATCCCACAAACTCTGATGGAGCCATACAAATGTCGCATGGGAGAGTTGACGTTGCGCTGTGTAGCACAGCCGGAACAACTCCACTACAGCTACAGGCACATACTGACCCGCCAGCAGACAAGGTGAACTCCATGCAAGCACAGGTTACCTACTCACCTGTTTGCATCACCAGTTGCATGACACAGGCGGCAAATGCATCACATACCCACGCAAGTCTACACCACACATTTGGCATTTACCCGAAAACGGTTCACTGGGGCGAGATCAGACAAGAGGACCTGTGTCTTAATTGTGCCATGGTGGGTCATAATGTGTCTCGACTTTTTCTTTACCACCTGGTGTTACAAAGTTCTCTGCGAAAAGAGGGCGTTTATCCCTACTTATGCAATGAAAGGGGAATATTTTACCAAACAAATTTACACAGATTTATGATCTCCGATTCGTGAAACACCATTCCGATTTTGGTCACTCCTTCTAAAGTACTTCCTGCACTATTTATCTTTATGGATTACAAAATTATATTTTCAACACAGCGTACCTCCGTTAATATTCACCAATTATGGTGTTGTCAAATTACACCCTACCTTCTTTTCCACAAGGAATCACTTCCTGGAGTTTGGCACATGAATTCTGGTCCATGTTATTTATATAGGAATTCCAAATTTGGGTGACAGCACACAGTGACTTAGTAGATAAAGAAAATACAAATATAACAGTGCCTTGCTAACATAATATTCATGGCTGATAGGATCTGTATCAATAAATATTACTACATCGATTTTCAGACTTTGAATCCTCAAGAAAATGCATGTTGTCACGAGTTAACTTGCTGATTGCATGTGATATACTGACCTTTAACTTGCTATGATAGCTTTTTCATACAGTTTTTGTGTGAAAATTGTAACCCTTCTCTCTAATGAAAGCACATAGTAATTTTGTTTTCCAGAAAATTCATCAGTCGGTCTTCTACAATTGCGATAGCAGCTTCATGAGCAATTTTGTTTGGCTGGTAAATAATTGAATGTTTAGGAACTTCTGTAAATTTTAAAGAAGGATGTACAAGAGCAAGAAACAAGTGAATTATCTGGTTTAGTTTCCCATTAATATATGAATTGCTTACCATATTGTAGTGCATTCTTATAATGTTTACAGGCACAATGTTTACGGGAAGCAGGTATTCAGTTTTTTAGCATTGAATACATTTGTTTAATATAGCATACAATTCAACGAATCATTTTTATGTGAACTCATTTTTACACTACAAATCATTTCATTTCATATGTGTTTGGATTTATATGCAGAAATAATGTGACCTCCAGACATAGTACATGTCTCGGGCAAGCAGCAATTTCCACAATTTTGTGAAACCTGGTCGAAAAACAAGTTCCGCCTCTGCCTGTCGCATAATCTGTTTTCACTAAATAGACTCCACAGTTGGAAACATCAACATTTGGTACATCAAAATATGTTTGGAAATCTATTAGTGCTATGGCCCGTTCGCCTTCTAAATTTTATGGTAGAAAATGTAAGGATTGGAGTCCTGAACTATTAACTTAAGGATTAAAGTTACTGGCAAGACTGATGCATTGGTTGAATCCATTTATAATTTATATGTGAGAAATACTAATTTCATCCAAAAATGATTCACAAATACAAATTACAACAATTCCACTAACTCGGCAGAATCTCACTGACATAGTTATAAATCCATTCCATTTCTCCGCAAATGCTCTCAGTTACAGTGTAGGCAAAGGTTGCCAAAACTATCACAGTTTTGATTACAAACATGTTGTATCCATTTCAGTATATACCTGGGCCACTGTTTTCTGATCGATAATTGCCATCCCATGATTATATTTGCATGGCAATCTAATGCAAGTAAATTCCATTAAAATTAAATAGTCTTAATTTATATGCAAAGTTTTCAAATCTGTAGTCATAACAGGAGGCTTGGGATGTGTCATTCGAGACCACGTTGTTTTCTTGCTTCATTGTCTCCTCATTTATCTGCGTTATTGATTAGGTTTTGGGTTAAGTCTCCTACTATTTTTTACCACTGCTGAACGCCTCCACATTTCTGATGTGACAAATTGCTTCAACCAATCGTTTTTCTTGTTTTCTTACGATGTCAACCACTTGGGTGATTCCACTTACACTTTATGTATGTCATTCGAGGGCTCCCAGCACACATATTACAAACGGCAGGAATTAACCCTGCCTCTTTCTTCCGCCTTTGTGTATTTTCTCCGAGTTTTCCCATTAATTTTTGTTATTGCCGAATTGCATGTCCACATACTGCTTGATTTTCACCTTCGCTTTTGGAAACTTCCCAATTTTAAAAATAGTCACCGAACTAGAACTGCGACGATTGAGTTTCTTTGGCTTTGTCGGCGATAATGGCATCGACGAAATATTTGTTTCCCATTGTTTCTAGCCATATGTGCTAAACCATGTTCTTGCAAGCATTTTTTTGTTTTTGTATACCTCTATTAAATCAGGCTAACTTTTGTAATATGTCTTTTAGAGTCTGCATAAATTATAAACTTGTATATGTAGCATAGAAGTATGTTCATGCATGTATCGACTAGTCGATCGCCACACTTGATCCAACTTTATAAAGTATCACTGCTTCATACATTTCTTATACCGGTATGTATGCCAGTCAGTACCATCAATTTGTGGTTTTCCATGTCAGTACGTTGAGAACAAGAAAAAGACAGCCTGGCCATACAAGAAATCTCCAGCAACATAAATTTCCAATTATTCACATAACAGTGACCTGTTGCCGAATACATGAAAAGCCTAATTTATGGCCCTTCCAATTGCCGTAAAACATGTGCGCCCCTTACTTCGCTGTAGGACCACAAGGACATTCTATAAATCGCTACAGTAGCCAAAATAGCAACTTTCACAGATTCTACGAACTGTTAAGGGCATGCAAATTTTCCATATAGCAATGACGTTGAAGTATCGCATGAGTAGGCCAAACCTCATTCGATATTTTTTCGACGACATTGCATGCACGAATCACATTTGCATCAAAGTATATTTTATCATGGGTTTATGTCAGATGTTTTTAACAAATAAGTGAAATGCTTATTCCGATCATATAAACAAAAATATTTTGTTAAAACTAGAGTTATTATTTCCATGGGTATTTAACATTCCCCAATACACAATAGCAGGCCATCTCAAAGTTTTGATTAATGCATAATAATTCATTACTTATAGATGACATAATTTATTTTGAAAGCCGAACCTAATGGGTTGAAATTGGGTGAAAGCTGTCTCGAAAGAATGAATAATGGTCACTGCAGCATTAGTAGAAAAAGAAAAAACATTAATATATGGATGTCACGTCGTTACAAGATGTAGTTTAACCAACATCCATCCAGTATTCTCATGAAGTATTATGCTAGTACAACAGGTTACTGATACTTATGAACGTACATTTAAAAGACAACGACCGGACTAGTGACGAGTACAAAAACCAGCCTTATTTTAATGTTCCAGTATTTCATAGTTGTATCTATATTTAGGGTGCATTAATGGTTCAAGTCGAAAGTTATTTGGAATACGACCTGAATATATTCGTTGGAACTGTGTTACCAAGTTTTTGCGAAGACTAAAACTATTGAGCATTTCTCAGTTCAAGTAAATTATTACAAATAACACTAACTTTCCAGTATTTTGTAAGAGTTTCATAGAAGGGCAACTACTTTCAATAAGGCGAGTAGAAATAGCAGCAGATTTTGACAAACCCACTAGTAGGAATTTCCCACGACATAAAGTGATGGTATTTCGTTTATATGAGATATACCATGCGGACATGGTGGAAATGCAACCTTTTGCTTGAGATAACAAAGGCTGCAAGCACACACTGGAAATTGACTGTGACCGTAGACCTATTAAACATTTGCAAACTTATTCCGGTAAGAAATTCTATACACCTGTGTTTTGGAACTTCATAACATTAACCAGTATTTGTCTCACAACAATATGAAGGCTGTTTTTTTTTATCGAGATTTTTAATCCGCCATTTAAAACTTAAATACGGAAGAAGATTTCTGTGAAAGGAAACTACAAATTGTTATCAATATTCTTAGGTATATTCTCTGCTTACAATAGCAAAATTCACCCAACAAAAGGCATGCAGCTTGTGAATCTCAAAGATAATTTCCAGTAAATACTTAGAATTAAGAATAAAGTTGACATATGTAAGATAAAAGCTCCCGTGGGTGATTACATTAGAATATATAAAGTGAAAAGGATACTCTCCAAAGCTAAACCCCAAACTGGAGCAATAATTATACATAATATTTATACACATATTCGCAAATGGACTGAAATAATATAGTGACAAACAATAAAAATCGTATTCTTTATACTATAGAACACAAAATACGATTTTTATTCTTTTAGAAATTCTTTCATAGTACATGTATGAAGAAACAATGAGGTTCAATAAATGTCTTAAGATTTTTTTTTATTTGTACTATTTGATATTCCATCATCTATGCAGGGAGTCACAGTGAAGTGCTCGGCTGGGAACTTTGTGTGGCTGGAGGTAAATGTGTAGTCGAGAGGTAAAGTGTTTATTGTTGACAAGTATATTCACCCTTATGTCACCATTAACACAAATAACATTGCGACAGTTCATGCAATCTCTCTTAATGCCATTTCATATTTATTGCAGAAAATATGTAAATTATATGTACTATTATATTAAAATAATCTATTACTTCTTTTATTTCAAATGCATAGTTCCCATTTCCATTAATTTATTATTGACTGAAAAAAAAGAATTTTGATAAAAATTGAGTTAGATTTTTTTTTCATCACATTTACCTCCAAACACAAATTTCACTCAGAATACATATATCCCAGTCTATCAAAAATTAATACTCTTGGGAGAAGTGTATATATATATACATATATATATATATATATATATATATATATATATATATATATATATATATATATATATATATATATATATAAAAGTATTAAAATAATCTAAAACATTTTTAAAAAATAGTTGTGTTGATGTGGAGTAATCCAAGTTGAAAAAACCAGTCCTACCAATCCGATGTCAAATGTCTTTGATCTTACTTTAAGATAACCAAACTATAAAACCTTCAAATTTAAGTTTCTGACATAAGGAGGAACTCAGCTGGCAGACGTTATGCAATCCAAAATGGAGGATGAGCCCATATCCATTGCCAGGTATTATTGCTTTTACTTATTTATAAACGAACAAGAAAATTTCAAATAAATTAATATCTGGAACGCACTACTTCTTTGGCAGTCCTCGCGAATATCTCCAACATAAAAAATTTCCATAACAATTTTATGTCTAGCTGTCATAGACCAGTCGGCTGAACCGACTGCACAGTGATGCAAGAGTAACAGGATGATGGTGTTCACCCACCTCCCAAAACGTTCTCAAATACTTAAAATGAAATGTACCTATAATGGCAACGGTACCACATGTAGCAACATGGCAGTTCGTACTTAGGCACACGAAGAGCAACACAAAAACCACCTAACAGCAAACACACAAAAATAGTGGCTACTAGTTGCACTTCCTAGTGGAAATGCTTAAAGCATACGCGGCAGTTAGTGAAACATCCTAGTGGTCCACTTGCAGAAAATCAGATGATGGAAACCAGATTGGTGCCTACGTCAGATGAAGGAAACCAAGTGCTTGTAAAGAGTTTCCCACTACTGGTACACATAAAGTTGATTATTGAATATGAATATTTAACTGACATTCCAATACACGGACTTCAAAATATAACAATCAGTGGCTTAAAAATTGCCACAACTCTATTTAAAAAAAATATATTTTTCTAAGGAATACGGCCTTACTCTGCACTGGAACTTGATGTAGATGACATTACAGCTAAGCAGAATGCCAACCCGGCAATCATGTTTCTTTCCACCAATCGATAACCTGAAACACACGAAGCAATATAAGATCTAATAATATAAAGAATGACATACAAAATGAGCAAATTGGTGTATTACTTATATAAATTTCCGTCATATTTACGACACAGCATTTTAGTACTATGTTTGACAACGATTTGCATATATATATATATATATATATATATATATATCTAATTTAAACAAATCAATTATGAATTCTTATAAAGAAAAATTATTTAAAATGATTGAATTGTGCATAATGGTTTAATTTTGGTGTTTTCTAAAAAAAATAACTGATACAGAATTAATACATCTGGAAAAGAATAGAAATTTTGTGCATATATATCTTGCTTATAAAGGAAGTTTGGAAAAACGCTGACAATTTGCGTTGTGTGATACAAGACAACGACATACGTAACTTGGTCGTTATCAGGCGTCAAAATATTACAAATCTTCGCACATAGAATGTACTGTCAACTACATATTAATTCAGTATGACCACTCCAGAATCCCAACCAAAGACTAATACTGAGTAATTACAAAAGAAATTTGAATTTCCGACTTCCAGCTTCATTACAAATTGTGAATCGGCGGTACAGAAATCGATGATAATGGTTAAAGGCATCTGGTTGAGTGCTACGAAATCCATCTGTAGTTTTTTATTAATGCGATAAGATCTGCCTTTTATGTAACTTGATTCTCGCAGTTCTGTAATCAAATAGTCGATGGCTGTAAGATCTAGTGACTGCGCTGGCCATGGAATATGCTCTCCTTCTACAAATCCATCGATTTGGATAAGTGACATCCAGAGAGTTCCACACATTTATATAAAAGTGTGTAGTAGCTCCGTGGTGTTAAAGTTACTTTACCTGTCAAAACCATAACGGTACCTCTTTTCATAGTGTAGGCAAAACAATCCTAAGGAATATGAGGTACAGAGGTCCATACAGTTTGTTTGGTAGTAGATACTATCAGTAGTGTATAATTACCGATTATGGGGCAGGGATTTAGGAGAGGGACTAGCGACTAGTTCGAACAGGACAACTGAAGCTAGGAGAGGGACTCTTGGCCTTGTGCGCTTTCTCATACTCTGTCATTTCGGTCGAGCATCAGCTTTCCTGGATGTTACCTTTGTCTGCCATCTTGGATTTTACCTCCTCCATCATCTTAGATTTGGTCTTCGTTTCTAGAGTCGTCGCTCCACCTACCATCTTGTGTATATCTGCTTGTCATTTGTTATTTATGTCCATCACCTTGGACTTGGTCTTACTTTCTAGTGTCGTCTGCTGGAGTGCGCCAATGGTGCCGACTTATTCACTTCACCCATCATTTCGCATATTTATACATGTCATTTGTTTTTCGTCAGCTAACTTTGTTTCCAATTTGCCAGGCCAAGTGGTGCTAGTGTAGGCAGCCATCTTTGTTTCCGATGCCGATTGCTAGATGACACCAGTGTAGGCAGCCATCTTTGTTTCCGAAGTCCCCTGATATATGGCACCAGTGTAGGCAGCCATCTTTGTTCCCGATGTCCACTGCTATGTGTGTATTAATTTTTTCACTTTGAATTTAAGGTCGAAGTGTTGTTTGGCATACATGTGTTGTTCGCCTCAATCACTATCTGTATATTAATGCAAGTGAAGAAAAATCCTTCGAATTTGGAGGATCCTCGAACTGCCAAACAGTGAGTTGGTAAACATGAGCCTTAGCCAACTGAGCTATCGACACACATGGTTGCTGGAAGGTTTAAATGAAGTGTATGAAAAGGAAAAGTCATTATCTTTAGAGTACTACGCTTGTATATATTTATTGGATAAATATTTTTATTTTAAAAATAAATAAATTATTTAATTGTAAACATTTGTTTTTTTAATTATTAGTAAAATCGAACCCACAATAACTTGTATCCCAATTAAATATTAAATTTTTAATACTATGGTTTTAAAATTTGTCTGATTTTTAGAATTTTTTTAAAAATTACCAGTGTATTCGGTTGTTCACTATGGCAGAACCTAATCAGTCATTCAAGTGTTAATACTGTGCTTTTAAATGTGTATTAAAATGACGATTTTTGTTAAAATGTATAATTAAAATTTAAAAAATTGTTTAGACTTGTATGACCAATGGAGTGTGTGTGTTCGCCTTTCAGTACCTGGTAACATATTTGCAGTTCGGCCAGTGAGACACAATATCTGTTCCATGAGCCTCGCGCCCAGCGAACAAACGAGTTCACTTACATAAAAGGAAGCACCACTTCGTGTTTGTATACTAGTATGCTCTGTCACTGGTTTTACCGGTGCTTCGAGTATGCCATCCTCCTGCACGCCACCGCTGGCTGCAAATTTACCCCATCAGAAATGCCAAGCAAGTTAGCTGCCATGTTTGTCATGTATGCGGTGTAAGGTTGACTCTGATTCCTCTCAACTGCATCAGTCATGTGTACAGCTGTAGATGAAGCTGACTTTGTCCATTATGCACTGTGTGTTAAAATTTAATCCAATCTTATCTTTGTTACATATTTCTGTGCGCATTTTTTAACAGGTAGAATAAAATGTTATTCTTCCTCTCTGTATATATAGTATGCTACCAGCCATGTCCTCCCCCCGAATCTATAGACATGTGTTATTCCCTTCAAGTAAGGACAGTTTAGTTCAGTACAAATTTTATTATCACACATTATATCAGAGTAGTTTATTTGATAGTCTTAAAGATAATGCAACTTGACTCAAACTCATCAACTTAATAACGGGCAAAATATTAGCAAGGAAAGGCATTTGTTATATATCCTATGAAAATGGGAACTTGCTACACTGTAGAAATATAAAGAAACTTGTAATTGCACGAAATGCAAATTCTGTTTTCAATTGTGTATTTTTAGTTACCTAATCATTACATTTTTTTAATACTGACTTGTTTATGTAGAACGATAATTTATTTTTAAAAATATTTGTATCCCTCAGTGACACATCTTAAAGCATGTTGTTTGGTTAACTATTATAGCTATGCTCCAAGAGCTCTTGCCATGGAAGAAAACATCGCAAGAACTTTAATAGAAATTTTTCATCACAAACATAATAGCAAAATTCTTGAATCTCGTCGTGAAGCTAATGAAACTTGTTGAGTACTGCATGCGAGGCTGGCATCCAGGTAGTTTATTATTAGCTCTTTTATGAATCGATTAGCAATGTGCAAAATTAATATGATTTTATCAGTACTATCAAAATAATAATTATGTCACCTCAGCTCTACTCACTCACATCACCATTTTGGTAAATACTATATTCGTAGTGCAAGCATCATTAATTTGTATTACATGTATATGTTTATAAACTCCATCTTAAGTATAGCATGTATAAATCCCTATATTATGTATATTGTCGTGACGTATACATATTAATAGTACTAATGCCGGCTTCGATAAAATACAAACATTTTATTTACATAAAACTCATGTAATACACCGATATTTCTTCATTCCCCATCTCATTTGAAGAATAGATACCGTGGCAGCTGAGTGGTTATCTAGCTCGCCTCACGCCAGTGCGAACTGGGTTCAATCTCCTCCCGAATTTTCGCATGTGGGGATCGTGCCAGACGATGCCGCTGGTCGGTGGGATTTCTCTGGGATATCCCATTTCCCCACCCCTTCATTCTATTGCTCCTCCATAATCACATCAACCAACCTCATCTTCTCTTAAGAACTCTCTGTTATGAACCTCCCAAATCTCTTCACTCCACTTCAAATAAAGTATAATATTTTCCGCCGATGGAAATGAATATAGCTCCCAGCAGTGCAACTACTTGGATCGAGACTCTCACGCCCATTCATATGTACCTATTTATCGGGTGGAGGAATAATATTGTTTACTATGTTTATCTAAATCAGAGTTTCGTGTCCCCTCACCTAACATTAGTTTGGTTTGTTTCACACAGCCACTAAGGAGACTACAAATAGCAACCTTATGAAAATTATTTTAACCATAATTCTTGCTGGTACTGAAAAGTCCACATGCAATTTAAAGCATTGTGCTTGCCTGCAGGAAACAACCAATGAACACAAAATATAGTTTTATCTACACTTTACATTCACCTGTAAATTAGGGGCGATGGCAGAGTAAATTTCAGTTTCTGACGAACCATAAGTTGTTTCAATTTTCAAGAAAAAACATTTAATTTCTTTATAAAGATGCACATGCAAATACTCACTTAAAAATTCGAGCATTTGAATATATTTGAATAGTCACCACTTCTAAAAACCTTGTGGCCCAGAATGGACATTCATCAAGTAAAATAAACAGTAGTTAAAAGTAGAAAAAGTACAGTGCAAAGTCAACACAAACATTGTAGATGTCAGTCCAGTAGAATCCATCAATAAGTTTTTGAAGATATGTAGACTTCAATTCAATGTCCAAACAAGTGTTCCCACGGAAAGTCCAGAGTCCAAGGCACACCACCAGTGCCGCAAGTAGGTTCGGTCAACATGCGCTCAATTCAGCGCCTGGCAGACTGGCAACTTCAGGGGCACAGGAGTCAGTAGAGAAGCATCGGCATGGTCGCAAGGCACCAGCTCAACTCGGGTGACAACTGCGATTTCAGCAGGTGTTTAGCGAAGGTAACACTCGATGCCTGACGTCCAGACCCATGAGGAAAAAACCAAAGTTTCAGAAAGGGGAAAAATAAACAAAGGATAAACAAGGAACAAGGAACACATGTACTGACAGCAGCAATTAAACAATGGCAACAGAAACCAAAACCATGGCCTAAGGCCTAGGGACATATTGTTTCAAATGGCTCACATGAGCCTTTCTAAGCTCATGTAAAGTACCAGGAAGTTTTAAAATGACTGTATTTATGCCAGAAAATTTAGAAATAAAATAAGGCCTTTTATATATAGGCATTAACTTGGAGCCGATATCTTTCCCACTATCAGGAAATACAACATTTCTAAACAAAACCATGTCTCACATGACAAATGGGCCATAAATCCTATACTTATCTAAATATGCAGCAGCCTGGCGCTTCGCAACATCAAGAGGCTGAACCACATCGATGAGGAGGCAATCTCGGGCAACAGAAACCAACGTAGAGGGTAAGGGAATATTCCATATATTAAGAAGAGGGCACTAATAAAATCTAAATCACAATCCCAATAGAGCATGATCCTAGTTGGAAAAGATTGTTGATCATGCCTTAACGTTCTTACTAAAGTGTTCCACTAGGTTACCCTTGGGAAATTAATGAATAGAAGCATAATATTTAATTGCTCAGTGAAAACACGGGTCGTTAAAACAGACAGATAATAACAGGCATTTTTTGTCACAATTTCTGCAGGTGCACCAAAAAGTTTTCCACGCCTAATCTGAAGGAGTTTTAACTATCATAGACAAAAGGATAGACCTGCCATGGTAGCTTCAGCAAGAATAGACACTTCATAATCCATCAGGTAAGACATAAGCTCTTCATTTTTTAAAGTGGACAGGAATAACTCGCCCTCTGTCATAGTGCATGAAACAAAAGACACAATGATATTAGACAAGGTAGCAGAGTCGCGCAGGTTGAATTGTGACGAAACCCAAGTTATTTCAATTTTCACGAAGAAACATATTTTTTTTTGCAAATATACACATGCAAAATGCTCACTTACAAACATAAAAAATTTGAATATCTGAACAAACATTTGGAGGTCACTGTGGTTTGAAACTTGAATGATATATCTCACACTAAAAATTAATAAAATTAATTGAAACAATATTAAATTACGAATTAGCAGACACACTGAAGGAGCCAAATCAAAGCTGCTGTTCAATGCACAATTAAAAACACAAAAAAAATATTAATGAAATACGGGCACTTTGATGGAGCCTAACCAAAGCTGCCATTGTAATTACACATTAAAATACATGTCACAAATATATTGAAGCACGTGAAAAACCAGTGTGCTCTCTGATGGAGCTTACTCAAAGCGACATGTAAATTGTAATTTAGAACAACTTTCACTAATGCAATTAATTTAAAAACAGAATAAAAAATTTACAATTTTCAAAATACCATTTGAGCATTTTAAGTTAATTAAAACCTGAATTAATGGATCATCAATAGCCTGAAGGAAAATTCTGTAAGTTGTTACAGCGAGTGCGATCACTTTCAACCATTGAGCCAACATGCATCAACCCGAACCTCGGGCTAACTAATGAGAATAAATGAAAATATTAACACACAATTAATTACAATAGTTGAAACATATCCAGGAAACGACAAGCGCAACTCGATAGCACATTAACTCAAAATGAATTTGGATAGGGTGACCAATGGGGAATTTTTTATGCTACAGACATAATGCTACCCTATCCACACATGAATTTTCCCAAGCACATTACGTTAAAACATCAAGCAAACTGCAAAAAATAATAATTTAAACAATTAGCCACCTGATGCTATGCCCCAAAGGGCATCTGCCATAACAATTACACTGTACAGACAAGTCATACCAGAAGCGAAATACAATAGCAAATGTGTCGGAGACAATTCTAGCCACTACTGTATCAATAAGATTGAGAGTATAGAAAGTAATGTAGAGGAGAATGTAATGCGACAAGTAAATAACAATTTAGACAGTTACCAAAAACAAGACCTTGATAAATTGTTAAGTGAATATAAGGACAGGTTCGACTATAGCATCCTTGAACTTACTGAAGTTACAAATGACCAGATCAAGTTAGAACTTAACACAAATAAAGTTATCTATACTAGACCATACAGAATAAATCCAAAATTTCAAGAATTATTTAACCAAATTTCACAAATGGAACAAGTCAGGATTATACTATGTTCTGATCTCCTTTTGCTGCACCAAGTCTAGTTATCAGAAAGAGGCAAGGAGGAATCAGATTTCTTACAGACTTTCGATTACACAACCAATATCTCAAACAGGTACTTTATCCACTGTTCAGGACTGGAGATATTTTGAATACCTTGCAAAATTCGAAATTTAGTACATCCTTTAACTTTTTTCTGGATTTTTTGCTATTCCAATTAGGAAGGAAGACAGGGAAAAATTAACATTCGCTATAGACTGAGTTGGACTGTTCCAATATAACAGAATGTCTATGGGGTTAAGCACATCACCCCAATACTTCCAACAACTTATTGATATCCTACTAGGCCCTTTACGATGGAACACCACAATAGCATATATTTCTGATATATTCGTTATTGGTAATCTCTTCTGGGAACACCTTAGTAATGTCAGAAAAGTGATGGAAAGATTACAAAAGTCTAAATTAAAAATGAATGCTAAGAAATGCTCCTTTGCACAAGTAGTTATCAGAATTCTAGTGCACTATATAACACCAAAATGCATAGTGACAGACCCCGATTAAGTAAAGATGATGTCGGAAATGTCTCCTCTTAGCAAATTAAAGCAATTAAGAACATTCATGGGCCTGACCTTGTGCCTATGCAGATATATCCACAATTGAGCTCACAAGTCAGAACCCCTAGTTAACCTGGCAAAAGACAACACACCATGCCACTGGGACGAAAGAGAACAGGCAGCTTAGTTAGAATTTAAAAGGGTAATACAAACTGCACCCATACTGTAAAAATTCGACGAAAGTAAACACACGACACTAGCATTCGATGCGTCTCAGATGGCAATCGGGGCGGTATTGATGCAATAAAACACCCACAGCAAGGAACAATCAATTATAGAATTTGCTTCAAAAATTTTTTAATTGAATGAAACACATTTCAGTACAACAGAATGGGAACTAGGACAATGAAATACTTTTTAATGTATTTCAGACACTATTTATATGGAAGAAAATTTACTATAGAAACAAATCATACAAGTTTGCATATTTCAAAACCTTGGCAGAGCACAATATTAGGATTCAAAAGATGGCAATTGTTCTGGTCGAATATGACTTCAACACTAAGATAACACAAGGTAAAGTAAACACTCCAGCTGATGCGATGAGCTGCATACCAACAGTAGGACAAGCCAATCTTAGGAATATACAAATCAATGGCAATTTTTATAAGGTTAAAGATAAAATGGTAACTTGCAATATGTTATACAAAGCATTAGCTAAAACATTATATCAGAACTAAAAAAAGACATAGAAATCAAGAAAAAAATAGGCAAGTACATTATAAAAAAGTCGAACTGAAATAAAAAACTATCTCAAGGACTTGGTATCTAGTAATGACAAATCCCAAGTTAGTAAAAGCATTATAAATTAGAAATACCTTCCAATTCACACCATAGCTAAAATTATAACTGAAATTTTCATATCAATGTAGAAATATTCATGGAAAATCATTTTAACAAAATCGAAATGTGAATAGATCCCTTATTAAATTATCAAATTCTAATAGTTAATAGAGAGAAAAATACACAATACTTGCCCATGTATCATCATGAACATGAATACATGAAAATCGAGTATGATGCCAAGCTTTCTATGGGCCAAATTGACAGTCACACATCACCATTTCAAGGCGAATATGACAATCCACATATAAACAACTTAAAAATATTGTTAGCGGATCTGTCAAATGTAGATAGGAAATATATCATATTAGCTCGAAGATATGGACTTTCAGGAAACAGCTATCTCTATATCAAGATGTGAATGCCAACTGGTGGAAAGAACTTACAGTAGTGCTGTCTTATAATGTTAATGAGATCATTGCAGCTCAACATTACGCCCTATTAGGAGAGGGGCACTTTGGCAACTTTAAAACTCTATAAAAAATAAGATGTGCCTATTACTGGGACACGAACCAAGATGTCAAAAACTATATAAAAAAACAGCCACATTTGCCAAAAGATTAAGCCATCCAAACAAAAACCTATAGTTCAGTTACAACCCACAATGCCACGGGAACTCTTAGCTTCCTGGGAGATGTACGCTAAAGGTCAATTTCAAAAGTCAGCAAAAGGCAATAGAAATATTTTGGTCATGACTGAATTTTTCAGCCATTACATAGTTGCATACATCCATGATGCACAAATGTGCGCAAAGTTCATAAAGGACATAATACTCAAATATGGCTGCCCTAAGCATATCCGAACACAACAAAAACTGGTGTCAAAAATTACTTAACAACAGAGAACGAGCAAAACTCAATTTAGCTGTAGCACAACAAAACCAGAAATGCCTATTTGACAGACATGTTAGACCAAACACTGTAAAAATAGGTCAATGGGTCTGGGTAAAGAACAGATCGCAGAGCAAAGCCCTCACCTTTAAATACAAAGGGCCTTACCACTTGTGGACATTATAGGCCCTTCGACATTAGAAATTAAATTTAAAAAACATGAGGAGTCAAAAAGCGAGACAGTGAATACCCACAATATCAAACTAGGTTATGTAAGTCAATAATATGCTCACTAAAAATTAATTTAAAGGTACTAATACAGTATTTCTAAGTTTCAGTGAGACGAGAGGTTTGCAGCCAGTGGCATGGAACACCATATCCACAACAGTGATGTCGCACCAGCCAATCCATCGCCAGACCCACCAGGAGAGGGGGAATTCCAATTGGGGCCGGCAAACCAGCTGACAACTCAAGACAAGAGTAAACTGAGTTATTTAATTTTACTTCCCAGGTGATGGAGTACGGCGATGCACCAAGCGACAAGAAGATTGATACTGATTTCTACTCATGTTATGTGTAATACTTTATGTTTTATAGGGTCCCACAATCATGCGGGGAATTACTGAATACAGGTCGAACATGAATTATTAAACATTCACAAGGTAACCCGATTCATTAACTGTTAAACACAGAACTTGAACTACAACAGCTATGCCTAGACGAGACATTAAATAAATCCCTCAATACCGACTAGAAAATTAAACACGCCAGGTTGCCTGAAATACCAAGTTACGCCAAAAGGGGCAGACAGTAATGTCTACTCAAAATAATATATTTTCCATATTAGTGCAGCAGCAATTCTCTCACTAATTCTCATCATAACACGACTGTATGTGACATTAGTGAAGGTTTCCATATTACTCAAGAAAGTAATAGAAAATGCGTAAAATGCAGGGCCACGTACTGTTTCAAAACATCCTGTACAGGGATAATCCAAAGGAAACTAGCGGTTAAATGAACCATGTGCACCACATAAACACTGCTCAGCGCCGTCTTTAAATGGTGGATGTACACAAACCACAGTCGCTAACAGCTCGTACATAGTGTACCACGTTGTAGGACTGTAAAGCAATTTGCACGCAATAAACATTTTATTATTCACACACGACCAGATTCGCACACCTACAGTGACATAGGGACGATGAATACAATGATTTTAGAACACACCGTGCACAAGGCACTTTTCAAGCATGGTGCATCATATGGTATTAACGTTCAAGCAAAAATGCAATACTGAAATGATTATATATGTCGGCATAATGCTAATCCACTGGGTGGAATAAGTCTGGGATGATTCAGTTACATGCATATTATATGGCAGAGCCGTAATAGCATTTTACAGATTGCAAAAGACGCATGACGAAATTTTAGCGCACACTCGTGGTGAAGCCACGTACATAATGCCGAGTCAGTCTTTTTCATGTAGTGCAATATCCAAGCAGGTAGAATGCATCACTCACCAGCTGATGCTTCTCGGCGGCAATACCATGGTACTTTATAAATAAGAAAAATTAAGCAGGTGCCTCACATCGATACAGTATATATGAAATGAAAAAAATAGATAAACACATTAGATCATAATAATTAACCATGTGATGCCATTCAAAGCGTAAATATTACTCAAAGTGTACAATCAGCAATTATAATTAGTAGTAATACTAATGTATCCAACAAAATACCAATATATAAAGAAGCGTAATCGTATAAATTGAGCTAATGTGATATATGGTATAATATTTAATTATATGAATCGAATAGAGCAGAGGAAAAATGGTGAATTTTGTACAAATGTAATTCAATATAAAATCGCAATGCAGAATGTCGGGGCATAAGGTGCACCGACTAACAGTCCCATACACACTTGCGGTGTTCGACGCCTTACGAAAATTTTGGGGTGCAATGGTGCCGAACACACTCTAAAAGTCCATGCTCCGACAGGAAGCAAGTACGAACATTATTAGATAAAAAGAAATATCTCATAAGCAAACTGCATGATATATCGCCTAGTACTTGTAACATACTTTATCATACAGCTTGTCAAATATAATTATAGTAACTATACAGAACTATCTTATAATTACTAGTATCGATATAATTATAGTAACAATACAGAACTAACTTGTAATTACCAGTATCAGTATAAGTCTACTAACGATGCAGAACTATCTTGTAATTAAATATTAATATAGTAACAGTGCAGAACTATATCGTAAGTAACATTATACATACAAATGTTGACTCATACTTCTCTAATTATCATGCTCAAATCGACCTGTGTCTATAGGTCTTAATAATCAGTGTGCGAGGACACTCTATGGACAATTGCCTTTAAAACCACTGCAACCAAACCTGCGTCTACCGCGTGGAAGAGGGACACCACCGACCTCCTCCCATGTGGAAAGGGGGGGGGGGGGGAGCGTCTCTGATCCCTGGCACCCTTAGCAAGATGCCATCCTGTACTTAGCTGCCTCGCTGCCGCAGCAGGACCAACGAACGAGGGCTTTTGTTTTCTGGAGATGGAGTGCCATGTCAAGAACGAGGTTGGGAAGCCGAGAGTGCCGGCCAAGACAGCGTTCAGGGGCAGCCGAGCATCGGGCAGATGCAGAGTTGTTTGGAAAACAGAGTGGCACAAAGAATGGCGGCCAGGGACGCCCCATGATATATAAGGGGGCCGCACACATCTCTCCTCCTTCCCCCCTCCAGATACCTTCCAGTGCAGGTCACCGAGAGCTGCGATAGACGCCAACTGAGGGCAACAACGACAATGCTGCAAGGTCGGCGTGGCCCATGTCGTTCGAGTTGCAGCAGATCGTCTGCGCCAGCTAAATCAGTGGTAAGCAAAGACTCAGTAGGCACAAAGGGGACCGTCGCATTAGGAGTAATTACAAGGACTTGTTATGTAGCAATAAATTAAAATAGAGTCTTGTAATGTACGGATTCTAGCCTATTGAGCTAAGTGATGTCCTGAGTGTAGTGTGAAAAGCAGAGGTCAGAGATTATAATGCAGTAGCGTCTCTAGCTGGTTTATTTCCTGACAATTTAATGTAAAGTTAATTGTCTAATTAAGAGACGAATTGTGTGTTCCATTTCAGATCTTTCTCTATAGCTAGACTATGTTAACCCATGATAACCTATTTCATCTGCCCTATTCTGTAGTCAGGACGGACCAGAACAATATGTGAATTCAAACACTTGTACTACTGCACAGTGCTGACTCCTCAGTGCTGACTACTCTGCTAACTCATAAGGGCTGACACCACAGTGCTGCCTTCATGAAGTACCAACACAACACAAGTCTATTTAACTATCGAGCGATTTTTTGTGGTTACGGTAATTTTGATCACCATCCTGTTGAAAATTCGCAACTTAAATCAAATTGTGTACCTTATAATTTAATATGACTCCAAAACTCGTGTTTCGCCTCCATTATACATCCCTCAAATATTTCTGTCATAACAGGGAACAATTGCCATATTTTGTACTTAGTTAATTTTATATAAGCCAGATTAATAATTGTAAGCTGCCTGGGTCTAAATTTAACATTAATATGCTTGTCACTGTATTTTGGTATAAACAAAGTAATTTAAATATGTAGGTAAAACAAACTGCTTTCGGTAAAGCGATGAATAGAAGATAACTCATAAGTACTTATAAAACGAAATTTGATATTGAGTCCTTAACTAAAGTGGGGAAGGGTTGATGTTGCTTGGTTTGTGATATAGGTAAAGACTTTTCATATTGTCTAAGTGAAATGCATGTCTCTTAATAATACTTATACTTGTTAATTTTACAAATTTCTCTAGTATCATGCATTCCTGCAGCCCAAAGCATCCACCGTACCAACCAACCCTAGTCAGACTTATTAGTTACCATACTCATCATACCATTGTAGCTACAGGACCACACCGACTATCAAAACGACCATCTATACATACCATAAAAATAAACCTTTCATCGGGTCTTTTCGCACCGAGCAAACATATTGGCTACTATACAGCCCACCACCAAACCAACTAGCAATAGCATTATCATTCGCATTTTTCATCAGATTTTGGAGCTTAGGCTCTAGACTGGTATCCCAGAACATTCAATTTTACATTATGTAATTACTACCTTCTCAGGTAGCCCAGCAAATATATAGACATAAAATTAAAATAATATATTTAGTGTTTTATTTAGTAATAATTCCTACCATTCAGAGCAAATTTTTAACTGTGTCATTTCTACGTCGAGTATACAAATCAAATACTGTATTATTCTTGGAGAACTACTGAAATGTAAGGACTTCCATGCCAAGAAACATTCTTGCATTACTGAAACATTCAAATACAGTGTACACACATGTGAAGACACGAGAGCCTGGCTATATGGAAGACACAGACATAGTCACTCAGGTCGCGAACAAAATAGCCATGATATGGGTAAAGTTATTTGTAAAATCAACTGTTCGATACTACTAAAGAAGTAAAGTCCATTCATGACTAAAAGAAAACAGTAAATTTTGTATCCGGGGTGATGCGGACGATTTCTGTGGTAACAGCAAAGAAAAGTTAAGTTTTATTCTCACAGAAGAAATTATAAATTACTGAAGGAAGACAGTGTCAAAATCTTATTACGATATTAAAAACAAAAATGGTAGTTTGTTCCTCGTTTAAAAACCCAGTGAAATATTCTTAACGTTAACAATTCCTATTTTCGCAATCGAATGTGAGTTTGAAAATTGTTTACGTTACTGCTTCTCGAATGACTAATTGTTGACGAGAATTTAAAGTCATACTACAGTAACGAGCACTAGGCAGGCAGGTCCTTTCATATGTTAAAACATCGCATCTCTAAAATGCAGCGAAGAAACACTCGTGCGTACTTAATATAATACTCTTATGAATATTCAATGTGATTTTTTGTAACGTTGCCTTGTGGTTACATGCATTTATTTTCAAAGTAAAGGTAGTCTGCCTGTTATGATTCTCCATTATGAGTGAACCTAAAATTCACTCTAGTCAGCCACGGACAGGGCTGTTCAGCTGTCGACCAAGAATTCTGTGTTGATTGAAACACGACGCCGGTGTGGCGCGTCGGCGGTACTTGACACTCGGTTTAACACAACACGCATGTGCCATGTAGATCACGGCTTATAAATAAATTAACAGGAAAGGATAAATTTTAAAAATGATTATGAGAAGCAAATAGAAGTTAGATTTTTCATAAACAATAGACGTTTTATTGAACGAAACCTGAATCCGGAATGCTAATTATATGAAGTAATTGTTAACAGTGTAAGCAACGATTATACGACAGAATAAATGTCTTTATAAGTAATTTATTATTTATAAACTCACATCAATTAAACAGTCATCATAGTATACAAATAAAGGTTAGCAGTCGCCTTTATCAATTAATTTTTGTACCTGCATTTTTATCTATAATTTATGTATTGAAAGCTGTTTATGCTTCACAAATCACAAGGTCCCTATATGTTCACTTTAAATCAATGTAATTCGTTTTAAAACACAGTTCTGGTATGTATTTCTGTTAACAGTAGTAGGATTGAGGGGTTTGACGTGCAACATATACTGGAAGTAGGAGCCAGGAGCTAAGAAGCCTCCATGTTGTTACGTCACCATCCGCCACCTTGGTGTAATACGATTGGTTCAAATTCGATATGACATCACAGGGCTTGCATTCGCGTATATAAGGAGTAGAGAGGTTAGCTGAGAAGTATTGTTTGACAGCAGCTCCCGTGATAGGAGGATCATCTCGGATAGCTACCACATCTTCGCATCTAAGTCTTATTCTGCATCTGCGATGTCTTCGGGCTCTGCAGAGCTAATGGTAGCTACGGCAGTACCATCGAATTCTTCGGGAATGGTACCAGCAGTGCCATAGACCTTTTCAGGCATGGTGCCGACAGCACCGTCGACTACTTCGGGTTCAGTACGCCTACAGTAGTTCAGCCATCGGCATCGCGACCCAAGCTCACAGTGTCAAGACTTCGATACATGTACTGTGATGAAGCCTTTGCGAACAGTAGCAGTGTTATACGACACAAAAAACATCCATGTAAGATAAACCCGCTCCTCATGGCATATAAGTGTGAGAAGTGCCTTCGTCTGTTTGCTCATACTGACAAACTAGACCAACATTCGAAAATATGTAAAGAACTTGCTCCTCCATCCGCACAACAAAAATACATATTGCTGCCGCCACAAACCAGTGATGGACTTACAAGAACTGCTTTGTGCAATGACGATGTATACATGCCATCGTTACCATGTACAGTAAGTGATAAACCAATGATGCTACCATTAGCAAGTGGAGATGTGCATGTAAACAGTATTATCAATTCGCTGTCGATATCAAGGAAGTCATGCCGCTACTGTGGTAAGACATAAAGTAAAAACTGTCATGCATGTAGGCATGAGAAGAGTGGTAACTTTACGAATAAGACACAATGGCCTTATTTGACTAGTAACTTGTACAAGTGTGGATGTAAGTTCATGTGTTATGGAGTAAAAGATGTTCCAAATAATGAGCGACTTGAAATGCATAACAGTCAGAGAAAACAATGTTATTAATTGTATAACAAACATGCCAAACAGCGTAAACCTCATGTCCAGGAACCAGTTCATGTTATAGGCAAACATAACGCCAATAGATTTCTTCTTAAATAATCTGTATTCAGGAACATGTTGAAAGATTACATTGCTCCGAATCTGACAGTTTCGTCGAAAGATGTTTGCTCATTTCTGACAAGTATGAAAAAAATTTAATAAACCAACTTACAGAAGAGATTAAACAACATGAGTCTCTAAAATACAATATATGGCTAGAATGCAACTATACAAACCCAGAACCGTTGGACGAAGGTATCAACAAGAGGGCATTCAAGACTTCTAATGTACATGTCGATAATATATAAGATATCGAAAAGAGTGTAGAAGATAATATACAAAAGGTATGTTGCATGGAAGAAGAAATAATGATGAAGGGTTTAGGCTGAACACTTGATTCGGTACATCATTCGGAGTTAAGAACGAATGCATACCAACATCTTACAAAATAATGAGATTCCCTCCTCTTGCCTTTGAAGAAAGCTTCGCAAAGAAATGTTTCCATATAAAATTATGTAAATAAAAATATATTTATTAAATATGTTGCATTAATTTTCTTAAAATAAAAAACACATTCCATTGTATATATTAAATTATTTCAAATAAAAAATACTTGAATTTAAGAATAAAACAAATAAAAATTAAATATAGTAGTTTACATGCTTTGTAGGAATACTCAATGTCACCATTCGGTATATGTCGATAACAGGTTGCCTAATAGATATAACCTATATGTTTGGATATAAAACCAGTATGGAGGGAGCCGAGCTCAAGTGTGTAATTCATGGAACAAAGATGGTGGAGGCAAGTCGAAAGCCGAGTGAAGTGAGAAATTAGCCAATGGGAAGCATTGACGGGATGGAGTAACACCAACTAAACAGTAATTAGCCAGTGAAAATGATTGTCGGGGGTAAGCTGTGCAACATATTCTTCACACACATAAAAAATTATGGTTGTCATCTGGTGGTACACCGGTGATGAAAATATATGAAATCTAATATGGTAGTCGAACGAAAGTCAGAGATAAACTCTAGAACAAATTACGCTTACCAACATGGAGGACTGTACCTAGCTAGATGGTTGCCTCCTGACATGGTAGCCTCCAGTCAAATGCATAAACCAATGGTGCCTACAAACAGTGCAGCATCCAGTAACATGTATAAACAAATGACGTACGAAAAACCAAATATGGCCACCTCCAGTAACATATATACAAATGATGAACGAAAAACAAATATGGCGGAATGAGTAGAGCTGGTAGAGAGGGAGTAAAGGGATGGAGGCCTGCTGACTAAACAGCTAATAGCAATTGGCAACAGTCGCCTGCTGGGGATAGAACGAATGTGACCAATGGCGGAGCTGTGGGGACATCTGGAAATGCAAGTTGTTTAAAAATAAATTTCTAATAATGAAAAAAATGTATTAAATTTTTGAATATTTGGGATTTTTAAGGATTCTTTTTAAATGTTATGTGAATTTTTTTGTTTTTAAGTTCAATCAAGGTCATGGGGTCATGTTCGAGATAGTCTGCATCTAATATGTTGGTGGTAGTCTGTAATGTATTATGCTTGTTGAATTTTATGTATTTTTATCAAGTTATTTTTATTTTCAAGGTCATTCAATGTTATGGGTTCAAGGTCGAGTTAGTCTATATCTAATATGGTGGATGGGTGATTCCTACCAAGATGATGGTTACCTGCCAAGATGGCATAATGGGTATGGGCTAGGGGTT
Organism: Dryococelus australis; assembly: GCA_029891345.1. Classification (NCBI taxonomy): domain Eukaryota; kingdom Metazoa; phylum Arthropoda; class Insecta; order Phasmatodea; family Phasmatidae; genus Dryococelus; species Dryococelus australis. Next base: position 197,220,846 of record CM057009.1, read on the forward strand.
ACCTCTGGTACACTTTTAAAACAAGTTTCAAATAAAAAATTTTGAAAACATTTTAATACATTTTTAACGATTTTTTTATTTAAAAAAAATTTACTTAAACTTTTTCGTAAGAAATTTATTTAGAATTTGTAGAATTTTTCGCAATTTTTTGGGTCTTTGGGGTCAGAGGTCAAAGACCATGGTCAAAGGTCATAGATGCTGCTCTCCTGGCCCATGGGTCACTGATCCCTGACCCTGGATCGCTAATCCCCCTCGTCTCTCTAGGAAACAAGGGGTAATTTCTGAGGATCCTTTTTAAATTCCTTTTTAAATATTTATTAATTGATTTTATTCATTTCCAATCATTTTTAATAATAAATTTTTCGGAATTTTTTTTTTATATTTGAGGATTCTTTGGAATTTTTTAGGGTTTTTTGTAGTTTTTTTTGGGTCAAACACCCTTGGGGTGAAGGTAAAAGTCACAGGTCAAAGGTCGTGGTTGAGGTCAATGACATTGTGTATGACGGAGGGTGTCGTAACAAAATGGCGGCTCCTGGCTCCAACTTCCAGTGTTTCTTGCGTGTCAACGCCCCAAATCCTACTACTCTTAACTTATACCAAAGGAATATGTAATGTATTAGTAATAAAAAACTTTTGTCGTAAGTGATTAAGATTACCAGTAGAAGGATTTGGGGAACTCGGGCGCAATGTATTTCAGAGTGGGAGTGCAGGATACGACCAGTTGCAATGTTGTGATGTCGCCTGTCTTCCATAGTGGATCCATGTAACATTGACTTTGACACCTGACCTTGGACTTGATGTTTGACCCTGAACCCCGTGACTTTCGACCCAAAATTGATAAAAAATTTAGATTTTTTAAAATTCCAACAAATTAAAAAATATGTATTATTTACTAAAAAATTATTTTAAATTATTTTTAAAAATCCAGTCTTCTTGGCGGCCATTTTCTCTAACAATTTCCCATTTTCCCTTAATTTTCCCTTTTCACCTTAAAATTTCCCTTTTCCCTAAAATCTTCCCTTCTTACTTACAAAAATTGCAAAAAATCGCAAAAAAATTCATAAACATCAATGAGCATATTATGTCGCTGCCTACCACCACCATATTGGATGCAGGTGACCTTGACCTTCACCCTGTGACCTTGAATGACCTTTAGAACAAAAACTCGGGAGAGAAATCATAAAAGTCAGCAAGCACATTGCCATACTGGCTATCACCATGTTGGATGCAGGTGACCTTGATCTTGACCCCATAATGTTTAATGATCATGAAAACAAAGAACTGGAGAAAATTTTATAAAAGTCAATGAGCATATTACATTACTGACTACTGCTACCATATTGGGTTCTGGTAAAATTGACATTTACCCCATGACCTTATATAATCTTTAAAACAGAAACTTGTGATAAATATAATACAAGTCAGCAAGCATATTTTGTTACTGACTACTACCGCCATATTGTATGCTTGTGATCTTGACCTTAACCCAATGACCTTGAATTACCTCGAAATCAAGAACTCGAGAAAAAAATTCTTAAAAGTCAACGAACATATTACATTACTGACTACAATAGGTTATTCCCTGTTATATGAACACCTTTGAAAGCCCTGCTTATGATATATTTGTGTATTCTTCCACCTAATGTAAGATCAACATTGTCATAGGCCTCATCACTTTATTCAAGCATCGGTCAAGTCAAACTGTGAATTTATTACAACAGTAAATTATAATATAGCTGCTCATTTATACTCCTTGATGCATTAAAAAACACAAAAAGCATAAGAAATAAGTTAAGTTACCTGAAATGGTCATTTAAACCGTTTTATTCGATGTTAAGATACAGAACTACTTCTCATCTATCTTTACCAACTTTACTGGGCGCATATATCTCAGTGCGCCCATTAAAACATACGTAGGTAGGGGAAGTGACATTTTAATAAGAATCATTTCAAAAAGTGCTCACTTTATAGTGAACAGCCTGGTGCATGTAACATTGAAGATTTATCCCATGGCCTTAGATTACCTTGAAAACAAAAACTCGAGAAAAAATTCATAAACGTCAGTGAGCATATTACTTTACTGGCTACTATCACCACATTGAGTGCAGGTAACCTTGACCTTGACCCCATCACATTAGACGACTTTCAAAACAAAAACTCGAAATAAAAAGTTGTATATAATTATACATATAGTACAATGGTTTTTTATACAATACATTTAATTAAATTTATTTTAGTTACATTCTGGCAAATTAGGTAAACATGAAATGAAAAACACTTTATTTTTCGCGCACTATTTTTTTAATCGACTAATTTATTACAGTCTCTCATGGCCTCGAAAATATTACAATACTCTTCAATAAATAAATGCTTCTCAATACATGCAACTTTGTTGTAGGTTAGAGTCTTTTTTGCATCTCACTATTCACACTCGTATTGTCCTTGTGCAAAAATAGCATGATATTTATTACACCGAGACACTGTGCAGGGCAGGTTATGTAGGTAACTACACTTTTCAGGTAATGTACCGGTCACAAGAGACCTGCTTGCAGCAACCCTGGTACCAGAGTACTGATGGGAAATTCACTTCGCCATTGCAGGTCTCTACATGTCTAAGAAAATGGTCTATATTGCTAAAAAGCCTATTGCACTTGTCATACAAATATGAAATGCAACAAGGATACTTGGCACAATTAAAGTACTCATGTTTCCGAGCATGACAGTTTTTGCTGAATATTCTTTCATAGAAGCGACACTGATGACGACGTAGTGGTTCAGGAAATTCTTGGGCGGGCCTGTTGGAGATGTAGGTGCTGGAACTAAAGGAAAAGGTAATATCAGCATTCGTTTTCTAGGTACCTCAGCCGAAATTATCGATGGCTCCACTGAATATTTCGTAGGCGTAGCCACTGAAGAAGTCGATGTAACCATAACGATCTGAATTTATGGTACTGCACTGATGGAAGTAGATACTGCTTGTGATGTGGTTATGACAACTAAAGAAGTTGGTGACGTTGATAAAACAGGAGACATCTCACTAGAAGAAGAAATCTATGGCGAGAAATCATTGGTGGGCAATATCCACTCCACTTTAACATAACTAGCCATGGATTACCTGGTGTAGAATCTAGCTGAGTCTATGTATCTTTCAAGGCAACCGTTGTCAAACTAAGCCTCTCAGCTAACCCCTTACTGCTTATAATACACGAGTATGTAAGCCATGTTACCTAATATTGACTCTGAACCAATCTTATTAACCATTAATACGTTGTTTGAACCCCGAACAGCCAATAACCGAGTTCCCATGTGATTGCAGCTGGCCAAACGCATGTAGGGATTGAGACATCACAAGACGGATTCAGTCGCTGACTCCTATGTGGTGCTAACTGTATTGTGTGGGGTGCTAACTGTGGAGCATGTGGTGCTACAGTGGAACAAGGGACAAAAGAACCTACATAGATACCAGTGTCAGTGGGCAGTCAAATGATGAGCACTTGAGGTAGTGGACAGGATTAGTCACTCGCAGCTAGTGGCACTGCGGGATCACTCCGTCATGGTTCTTGGGCGGCCCAAGTTACATGATATGACTAACTGTCATGTTGGGATTTAAGTCGAGTATTAAGTCTGGTACACCTATGCAGCGACAAGCACACGAGATCGTATATAATGTTGCAAAGCATCTCGGTGAACGAAAAGAGACGTATAAACTGATGTAGAGAATCGTCGAAGCAACGAATACTGCAACTGGGGTTTCAGTGTCAACTGTTAAACAAATTTTGGTAAAGGTTAAGGTAAACAATAAAAAATGTTTGTCGTTTTTGACACCTAAAGGGAAGAAAACAGAGCACAAAAAAGGTATCGAAATAGACGAATTTACATGCCGTGCTGTGCGGAGAAAAATACACGAATTCTACACATTGCGAAAAACTGTACCAACAAGGGGCGCTATCTAGAGGACATACGCGAATATTGGCAGGCTGGTAGGGTCGTATTTTATGTTGATGAAACATATGTTCATGATATTCACAGCGTAAGTTCTTGCTGGCAATCAGATACAGAAAAAAGTATCATAGAATCTATTGGCAAATGTCCACGATTAATTATTGTGCATGCTGGCGGAGAAGAGTGGTTTGTTCCGAGTGGTTTGCTTATGTTCAAATCAAAACAAACGTCGGGGGACTATCACGACGACATGAACTATGACTATTTTTCTATGTGGGTAAAAAATAAATTATTACAAAATTTACCTAGAAACTCTGTCGTTGGATTACACAATGCAAGCTACCATAATGTACAACTGAAAAAAAGCCAACATCATCACCCTTAAAACAAATTATTCTAGGCTGGCTGACAAATAATAATGTCGGATTCACACCGCAAATGACAAAAGAAAATCTGTTGCTTTTGGGCAAAAGTACACCAAATGCAAAACAATTTAAAATTGAGGAATTAATAAAGCACATAGCCATGGAGTCATTCGTCTGCCTCTATATCAAGTGGATCTGAACCCGATTCAGCTAATATGGGATTATATTAAAAGGAATTTTCGCGAGGATATTTCTTCACCCCTCGATCATAAAAATAAATTGTGCGCGGAGTCGTTAAGTAGTTTCTCTGTGGACAAATAGAAGAGTGCTGCAAACATGTGAAGAAGATTGAAGAGGAGTATGTGAAGAGTGAAGGCTTATTAGACATTAAAATTTATAGGATAATAATAAATGTTGGAGACAGAGATTCTACTGACGAAGATCCTGCATGTGACACAGTATCTAAATCGGAATAGGTGAGTCATTTGTGTTTGTTACTTACAGTTATGTTTGTTAGGTTTGTTTCGTAATTGTTTGACATGCTGCATTTATAATATGCTATGTACTATAGTTCCGAATGTTTACAGTATATGTCCATATGTGTTCAATATTTGCTTGGCAAACATGGTTATAAGCTGCTATTAGCTGTATTCTCGTGCTAAATATTTGCATAAGAACATGCCAATTTTACCCTAAAGTACTCTCTCTATCAGTTTACTTTTATTTGCTACTCAATGGATTGGGTTCGACCCAATGGAGTCGCGACCTGCATAATCCCTAGCTGGTTGTCGCCAGTGGCGATTCTGCTATCGTGTTTTCACCTATTGCCAAAATGCTCGCTGGCATGAGAGAACTGTCTGTACGATGAGTTATATTCGTCCTATGAAGCATTACGACATTGGCCACATGCAGTTTGTGCAAGGCGATACATTGAAATAACATACCAAGATCTGCATCGGGAAGCATGGTGGGGGCCTGCCATGGTGCTGAATTGTTCAGTACAAAGTCCATGCTGTGCATAGACCAATGGCGAAGCATGATGGGAGGTTGCTGTAGTTCTAGACACTTTTATTGCAAAGTCCAAATACATTTTACCCAGAAAGTGATTAAATTTACCGAGGGGCATCTATATATAATTTTCAAGCGATATTATTAAATAATATATCCACCTTTCAGAGTTTGAAGTAGGACAATATAGTTTTATTTTAAAATAGGGGGAATTTATTTTAACTTGCGACCCACATGCACCGCACTTATTACCATATGCACCGTACTTAACATCGCATAAACCACAATGAGCACTGCAATCAGCACCACTTGTACCGCAATCGGAATCGTACACAACACAATCAGCACCACATGCTCCACAATCAGCACCATATGCCCCGCAATCAGAACAACGCACATTGCATGTACCATAGTTAGAACCACATGCACAGCAGTTAGTACCACACGCACTGCAGTTAGCACTGTATGGTTCGCAATCGGTTATGCACGCTCCGAAATCGGCTCTGCACAGTCTGCAAGCTCTGGACGCACCACAGTTAGAACTGCACGCACTGCAGTTAGCACCATACAGGAGTCAGCGACTGACTCCCGCATATGATGTCTCAATTGCCTACATGTGATTGGTGAGCTGCAATTATGTGCCAACTCGGTGATTTGATAGTCAGTGACCGAACAATGTATTAATGGTTTAATACGTTTGGTTCAACGTCAATATTAGGTAATAGAGTTAACATCCTCATATATTAAAAGTAGTAGGGTGTGAGCTCAGAGGCTCAGTTTGACAATGGTTGCCATGAAAGATACATAATCTCGGCTAGCTTCTAGACCAGGTTTATCAAAAGTGCATTTCTCATCAATACCCCGGTACCAGGCACATGTCCTCAAAAGTTTAGTTACACACATAACCCACCCTTACTGTGTGTCGGTGTAATAAATATCATGAAATTTTCGCACAAGGACAATACTAGTGTGAATAGCGATATGCATAAAAGACTCTAACCTACAACAAAGTTGCATATATTGAGATGCATATATATTAAAGAATATTGTAGTTTTTTTGAAGACATGAACGACTGTAATAAATTAATGGAATAAAATAATAATTGCGAAAAATAAAGTGTCTTTAATTCTGTGTTTACCTAATTTGCCAGAATGCAACTGAAATTTAAAAGGCACAGAAATTTAATTAACTAGTATTGTATAAAGTAAAATTGTACTACTTACATGTACAATTAGGCCTATATAGAACTTTTTTTTCGAGTTTTCGTTTTGAAAGTCGTCTAATGCCATGGGGTCAAGGTCAAGGTTATGTGCCGTATGTTAGGCACATCTTGTTGTTTACTTGGTTTTGTACATGGCCTGAAAGAGTAAGAGAGGGATTTTTAAGGTTTTGTCACTCCCTGAGATTTTTGTGTAAAGCAAATTTTGTTGTGGCAAAGCCCCGATTATTGATTCACCTTATTCAATCTGATGTTATTATTCCAACAGCTGTTATTAACTATTTATGTCCATTATTCAAAGTAAGAAATCCTAAGATTACTGTATTTACCTTGGTTTTGTACGTTTCTGTCATATAAATGACTAATGAGGAAATGCAACATTTAGTGGTACTCTACAACACTCGTTTCTCTGTGGAGTGCTCTGAGGATAAATTCAAATATGAATTTGTACAGAGAAATATCAGTATTTTGTGTGAAATAATTAAGGTTTAAAATTCTAGAAAGACTCTAGTAATATTTTATAATAAGAAAGAAATATTATGGAGATAAACATTATATATTTTACGCACGAAAACAATTTAAAGCAGAATGTGTAATTTTAATTTGATCTTCGTATTTCTATGACATCCGTGTTATATGTACTCTTTGAAAACTCTTTTCATGTTGATTATATGGAGCTGCATTTGTCTTCTTGCTTCTTGCTGCGACATTTAAACAAATTTCTTTGACTTTAAAAATTCTCTTTCTGCGATTCAACTTTGAATATTGTATAGTTAAAAACTTCCGTCGTTCCACCGGTAAGTAAAGTGTCGGGATTAATTGGTAAGTCATCGGGAAGTGTTAGTTTCATGGATCTTGTACTTTATTACGCCCTTTTTTGCGTAATTTTTAGTGGGGCGGTTCTCGGTGTGGCTGAGGGAAATATGATCTAGTACGATAGCACAAGTTTATGTAGCTATACAGATGTAGCTGCCAGAGAGGTCAAGCAGTGCATTCCTGTTCTAGCAGAAAATGGCAGGAAAGATACATGTTTAGTTAACCAGTAAACTTAAAGTGCGGCCAGCTAATGGACGTTATTAACTGAATGGACTCTAGGCTTCAAAAGAGTTTTTTGGACGCCATTTTCTAAAATGTCGTGGCAAAGTTATTTTCAACTATTATTTTGTGAAACAAAAGAAGAAGAAATCATGTAATCTAAATTTTTGTTCAACCTATAATAGATTTTATCTCGCAATGAAGTAATGTTACCGTAAAAGTTGTTTCCATTCTTGCGGGGCTCGGCCATTTTGTTGTAGTTTGATCTTTAAGAAGGGCTTCCTGCATATCAAACGAATAGCCTAATTTTATCTACATAACCTTGCTCAAGGTGGTGCAAGGAAGTGGTAGCAGCAGCTGGTGGTTATGTGTTTGGCCATGTCGAATTTTCTTCTTCAGTGCATGCATTTTGCATGAACCTTCTCCCACCCACATTCTGGAATGGTGATTAGGATGGTGACCTATTATTTTAGTAAATGTTTGTGTTATTGAATCAGTGCAAAATAATTTATTTGGGTTGTTTTAGCTAGTAAGTAATTGCATCATGATGGCTGGCACTATTGTGCCAGAATAACTTGTAAAAGAGAAATTGTTGTACGAGTTAAAAACTCGTGGCATTGCACCCACAGAAGGTACTGTGGCTGATTTTCGCAAACTCATGTATCTGCCCTTCCGGCAGATATATTACCTGAAAGCGACAAATTGGTAGGCATTGATATTAACAAGAAGTATGAGTGCTATGTTTCTAAATTATTTAATTTGTTAGAGCTAGTGGAACATCTTTATGACGAACAGATTGGTTAAGCTATTACATGTTCTAAACACAGATTTGCGCACTTTGGAAGGCATGCCAGTAATTTGCTTATCATAGCTAAGGATGAACTTGGTGAGGAAAATTTTATCACACTACAAAATGTAACTGAACAGGTAAAATTTCTGTCGGAAAAGGTATTGGAAATTAAGGGGAAATGTTTAGTGTCTGCTGAATCTGAAGCCAGTGTTTCACAATTACAGGACCATTTCACAAATTTGACTGTTACTGGCCCTTCAGTTCCCAGTGTCACCACCTGTACCACAGTACCTGTAGTATCAACTACCTACACAGTTGTTGGCAATCCAAACCTTTTCCCTTCCACACATAATGTTACACCCCAAGATACCCCTGCTTTTCTGCCCACAGTTAACATGGCAACCTCACTGTATCCTAGTGCCTAACATTCTACTTCCACAATTTTTGCCAAAGTTCCTCATCCCTTAGAACGTATGTTGAAAGTAGTAAATGGTTTTTGATATTATCAAGTTTCTAGGCATTGTTAAGTTAATTGTTATGCTCCAGCAGAGCATCACCATAGCTGAACCCCAAATTATGGAGGTTAATTTCCTTTTCATGCAGGGACCCTTGAGTGAGAAAACTCAATAAGCTATTGCCCATGGTGTAACTTTTTATACATACCATAATTATGTTTTGCACTTCTTTGTGCCAGTTAGATTACTCACAGGGCTGAGGCTAAACACTTCAACCAATTGAAAGGCAATGATGAACCACTAGCAGTGTACTTAAATAGTATAAAGGAGGCATTAGTAGTATGTAGGCTTGGTCTACCAGAAAAGGAAGTTTTTGGAACCATTTAAGGGCCTTACGCCAAATGAGCATATACAACTAGTTTTTGTAGAGAAGCCCAATACATTTGCAGGACTAGATAATATGTGTACAGACTCTCAAGACATCAGTTATGTAGATCAAAAATGTGAGAGGCCAGTTCCTACTTATACCAACCCCCCTCTTAATTTGTATCCTATGAAGCCACAATATAATTAAAAAACAAATACAGCAGACACTGAACAAGAGACAAAAGATTCAGTTCAGAATGATCCAAATACAAGTCAAGGAGGTGGAAAAGAAGCAAAAGATAAGTCCAGTGACACTTCACAAAAAAAAAACCACCCACCAACTTCTTATTGTCAAAAAGAAGGCCATATTGTACGAAATTGTAGGTTTCTAAAAAACATGCCCCACGAGGACAAATGAGCGGTCATCCTTGGAGTCAGAATTAATTAATTAATTAATGTACAGTACAATGCTCACATAGTTCAGGCCACGAGCATAAGTTTGAGGTTTCAGAAGTAATTGCGCCATTGGAAAAAAAAAACTGAAAATTTGAAAAACGCAAGTGTGTGTCGGGTACATTTCCCAAATATGGTAGGAGTTGTGCATCCTTGTATACCACGTGTAGAAGTTGAGTTTGGCCCAGAAAAAAATTTACTCAGTTGTTGATTCAGAATCGGCACACACGACCATATCGGGTGAACTTTTTATTACTGTACTGGAGTTGAGGTTAGTCAAGTCCCTGGAGTCAAATAAGATACACTGTTATACGGCATCAAATTAACCTCTGTCCATCATGTATAGTGCTCTGCTAAAAATAAAAATTGCACACTTTACCTGGTTAACAAGGGGTCTAGTTTCAGAGTAGTTGAGCACAAATTGTTTTTTAGGATCTGATTTCATGAGAAAAACTGGGTTGATTTGAGACATGCAAGCTAATGGCATTTTTTTTTAATTTGCACCCAAGATAAAGTTAACTTTGTGGGTCATCAACCTGAAGTATCAATTCCTGCTACAAAAGTAAGTACATAGTGTACAACTGAAAATTTTAACCATTTAGGCCATTTAGCTGACAGTCAACGAAGTGGAATTAGAAAATTGTGTGACATGTTTCCTAAGGTTTGTGAATTAGGCCTAACAAAGTTGTTGGAATATAAAATAAAGCTTTTAGATGAAGAACCAGTGAAATCTCAACCAAACTGTTTAAGTCCGCCTAAAATGGAGTTATTGAGGGCATAAATACAGGATTTGTTAGACAAAGGAGTAATAGAGGAATCCACATCCAGGTATGCTACCCCTGCATTTTTGGTCCCTAAATTCAATGGGAAACAATGTTTAGTTTTGGTTTACCGAAAGGTAAATAAAAAAATTGAAATTGAATCAGTGCCTTTGCCCAATCTGCATTCAGCTTTTGTCTGGTTTGGTAAAGCCAAAATATTCACTATATTTGACTTAAATTCTGCATATCATCAAATTCCCCTCCAAAAAGAATCGAAACACATTTCTGGATTTTGCATACCCTGGAATTTATATAAATTTACCCAAATGAATGCATTTTGGTCTGGCAATGTGAACTCAGGTTTTAAACAGACTGCTAGATAAAATTTTCCATGGCATCAAGTTTAAGTATGAATACAATTATTTAGACGATTTGGTAGTTTACTCAGAAAATTTTGAGGAACATGTAGAACATTTGAAGGACGTATTAGGGCATTTGGAAAATGCCAGTTTAACTGTCAACCCCTCCAAAGTAAAATTTGCAGTTAGGGAAATCTCCTTTCTTGGCCACACCATATCCTCAAAACGAATAGCTATTAACCCTGAAAGAACCAAATGCATAAAAAAATTTCCACAACCATGTGATGCAAAAGGTATAGCAAGATTTATAGGAATGATAAAGTTTTTTTGGCAAATTTATCTCTAACCTTGCAGAAAAGGTAGTTCCTTTGATATGCTTATGAAGAAATATGCAAAATTTGAATCGGGTTCTGAACAACAGCATGCATTTGAAACTCTCAAACAGGACGTCATAACCCCCCCCCCCTTTTCCCTGGTGTTATGAATGCTGGATTTTACTAAAAAGTTTATTCTCAAAACGGACACCTCAGGAATTGCCATAGGTGTTGTATTGTTACAAGAAGTTGATGGTGTTAGGTTGCGTAGAGCATTTGCATCCGGTACCCTCAATATACAGGAGAAAAAGGCTTCAACCATTTACAAGTTAGGATGTCTGGCCATTGTGTTTAGAATAGAAAAATTTAGACAGTATCTTGGCCATACTGAATTTTTGAATGAAACTGGCATTCAAGCTTTGTCTTGGCTTTTGTCCCACACACATCACTTAGGAAAACTTGGATCCTGGGTGATGAGAATCTCTTCTTTAAAATTTAAAGTTCAGCACATTAGCATCACACAAAACCCTGTAGCAGATGTATTGCCTCGAGTGTTCGAAAATGTGGATTGCCTTGAGCCTAATGATAACAGTTTAAGTTGCAACATGTTGGTTCAATTTCCATTAACTTCTGAAAGCATTCAATTCCATCAGGAAAAGGATCAGGAATTAAAAGTCATCATTGAAAATATAAAATCTGGAATAGAACAGAAATCTTACATTTTGTCTAAAGGTGTACTCTACTGTACATCGAAGGGAAATCAGAGACACGATGTTTTCCATGGTTTTTTTAGTACTGCCATTCTCCCCCAGTAGGTGCACACCTTGGAATGTATAAAACTATTGAAGCAATCAGGAAACATTCTATTTGTAATAGGATGAACTCAGAAATTGCAGACAGAATAAAGGTGTGTCATCTAAGTGCCCTGAGCAAGCTTGCTCAGAATACACATTTAGGTTTAATGGTATCAGAAGTTTCAGTAAGACCTATGCAAAACTTTTTATTGAAATCGTAGGTCCTTTCCCTAAAAGTATGTGTGGATACTTTTTTCAAAATTTGTTTGGTTGGTACTTCTTAGAAAAGCAGATGGTGTGTCAATGATACGAGCGCTTTAAGTTAATGTTTTCCACAATTTTGATGTACCCTCAGCTATCATTTCGGATAATGGGCCTGAATTCACATCTAAGTTGTCTAGAGGCATGTGTTTCTTGTTTGGTATTAGGCAAATCACCTTGTCACCATACAAACCCCCACCATTACACGCGGAGCATTTCACTCGCAACCTGCATTCTGCTTTAATAGCTTTCTATGCGAAGTATTAGGCATTATGGATCAAGCACTTACCTTGTTTGCAAATGGCTTTCAACTACGCTCGGCACGAGTCACACAAGTCGACTCTCTTCCATTTGATGTCCATGTATTTGCCACGTAATCCTATCTCAAATTTATGGCAGTTGAGTGATCTTCTTCCTGATGATACTCGAAACATTCGTGAAGTTTGAGCATCTGCCTTTAGAAATCTCAAACGGGCTCATGGGAGAATCCGTGTTAAGTATGACAAAAATAGGTTAAGTAATCCATACAAGTTTGGGGACCTTTTTTTGTTGAAAACTCATCCCACGAGTAAGGCTGTAGATAAAAGAATGGCTAAGTTGTCATTTAGTTGGTCATGTCTGTACGATATCGAACGTTTTTCTTCCTCTGTGACAGCTTGACTAATCAATGTACATACTGATGCTTGTGTGAAACGAGAACATATTTCCCATTTTATGATATTTAACTCCCCACCCACAATGTAAGTTGGTGCACAAAGTAAGTGTACCTCCAGGCTCTACCTGTGTTATGTTGTTAGTTATGAGTGAAACAGGTTTCAATTCAATTAAAAAAGAAAAGGATGAAAAGTAAATTCAGATTTTTCAGTTTAATTTTACTTGAGCTCAAGGTGATATTTAAGGTTTTTGCCCCTTTTGTTGGTGCAGACTCGGTTTCAGCAAGTGGACTGATCACCCACTAGTTGGAGTCTTGGTATGACCATTGTTTTTGGCATAGGCCATCAAATAAAGTGAAAAATCCATGGTACTAGTATTTAAGTCATCAATTCTATGTTTTTATGTACAAGTTGTGTAAATTATATTAAATATGTCATCTAGGTGTTATGTCATTGACATTAGGGGACTTTATCAACTTGGATGTTGTTCAAATATTTTTTGGGTGTATTAGCATGTGGTTAGTACACTCTATATTAGTGACATGAATTAGTATGGTACGCTTTTTTATGTTCAAGAGGCACCATTGTTTATAATCCTGTTTCGCGCCTCTTCTACTCCTCAACCTCTTGTCCTCAAGTGCTGAAAGGACAGTCGTAGTTACTCTATTTTCTCAGTCGAGTGTTTCAGTGGGATAATGATAACAACAAAGGTAAATATATAAAAGAGGAGGGGAAAAAAGAAAAAATGAGTGTGATTTAGAGGGTTATAATAGTTGAGTTATTTCTTTTTTATGGGAAAAGTGTAAATGCCTTGTTATTTCTAATGATAAAGTTTTTTTGAGGTTATGGGCCACAATTCCACCCCATGTTCTGGTTTGGGTGGGGGAGGATGTTTCGTTTGTTAGTCATGTCTTGTTCTATCTAGCATTTTTATTCCAACTGCCGTTATTAACCATTGATGTCAATTATTGAAAATAAGGAATCCCTACATTACTGTATTTGCCTTTGTTTTGGACGTTTCTGTCATATGAAATATTAATGATATAATTTTTAACATTTTAGTGGCTACAACACTCCTTTCAGTATAGTGCCAATATTACTCAATAGAGTGCTCTGAAGTGAAAGCCAGAAATGAATTCGTACAATGACATGTATGTATTTTGTGTGAAATAATTATGGTCTAAAATTCTAGAAAGATTCTAGTAATATTTTATAATAAGAAAGAAATATTGTAGAGATAAACATAATATTTTTAACGCACGAAAACAATATAAAGCAGAATGTGTAATTCTGATTTGGTGTTTGTATTTCTATGTTATAGTCTTTGGAAAGACTTTTAGAGTTGTTTCTATGTAGCTGTGTTTGCCTTCTTTTTTCATGCTACAACATAAAAACAAATTTATTTGCCTTTAAAAATTTTCTTGCTGCGATTCAACTTTGAATATGTACAGTTAAATCATCCATCATTCCGCCGCTAAGTAAACTGTCGGGTTAAATTGGTAAGTCATCGGGAATGTGTTAGTTTCGCGGATATTGCACTTTATAACGCTCTTTTTCGTGTAATTTGTACTGGGACGATTCTCAGCATGGCTGCTGGAAAGATGGCCTAGTACAAGAGTACAAGTTTATGTAGCTGTCCAGATGTAGCTGCCAGAGAGGTCGAGCAGTGCATTCCTGTTCTATCAGAAAATGACAGGAAAGGTACATTTTTGTTAACCAGTAAAATTAAAGTGTGGCCAGCCCACGGAAGTTATTAACTGATAGGACCCTCGGCTTCAAAATAATTATTTTGGGCACCATTTTCAAAAGTGTTGTGGCAAAGTTATTTTTAATTATTAATTTGTGAAACAAAGGAAGAAGAAATAGTGTAATTTAAATATTTGTTTAACCTAGCCTAATTTTTATCTCGCAATGAAGTAATGTTACTATACAAAAAATATATATTTAAAAAAATCCTGGAGTCCCTTGTAAATAAAAGTAATGAGAAGTAAAGTACAGGATTTGTCTTTAAATCGTCAAAAATCATAAATGTTAAACAGTTGCATATAAAATAGAAATAATTCAAGAGATTAAGTGTTATTACATAAGCTGTTTTATAATTGTTGATGTTGTCTTGTTATGTGTTGTCAAGCCTTTTGGAGCAAGTAAAGTGCTTGCCAACCTGAATGCCTAAATTATTTTTATTTATTTTTCTACCATCATGCTCATTCTAAAGTTGTATAGTTGAGCTTTATAATTCAGTGATGGACAAAAATGAAGGGAAATTTCCCAAAATTAAAAATAGTTATATAACACAAATAAGAGAAGATGCATATTTGGTTGTATCGTTAATCCCATACAGTGTAAAGACATAGGTGTTTCCAATATTGCGAAGCTCGGTCATTTTGTTGTATCGTTTTTATATTTAAGAAGGGCCTCCTGCATAGCAAACAAATAGCCTAATTTTATCCACATAACCGCACAAATTGGTGCAGTTACCTGCACTCAATATGGTGGTAGTAGTCAGTAATGTGATATGCTCATTGGATTTTTTAAAATCTTTTCTCGAGTTTTCATTTTCAAGGTTATTCAAGTTAATGGTTTCAAGGTCACCTGCATTGAATATAGTGGGAATAGTCATTAACGTACTATACTTGCTGACTGATAATTTTTTCATGAGCTTTAGTTTTCAATTGTCATTGAAGGTCATGGGGTCAATGTCAAGGTCACCTGCATCTAATAAGGTCATGGTCGCATGGATCCAAGATTGCAAATGGGTGAAATCACAACATGGTGGCCTGTCGGCTTCTGCACTCCTACTTCCGAATCCATTGCACCCAAAAGCCACAAATCCGTCTGCTATTTCCATCCCACTGATCACACAGGTAATTCTGAGTTCGAAACTGCTCTGAAAAAGATTTTATGTGATAAAGGTAGGAAAATTGCTACCCTCATTGTTCACATAACTGTGGATTCAAATCTGCTCTTCGGAATTTATTATTTTTTATTTTACAAGTATACAGTGGATTTTTTTTAAAGAGCTGCTCATACAGACATTACCCATAGTATACCAGTAGTTCACTAGCAAATTATGATAAACCCCAGAGTGGGGTATATAAGTACAAACTGAGGATATTTAATCAAGGAACCAATAGCCTAACGTCCATGGTTAACCATCTAACGGCAGTGGCAAAATGCAGAGGTGGGTATGCAATATTGTGAATGAGGGACTGTAACAAGCCTGTGCACAGGTCTTCGTGCCTCATAACACCGCTCAATAACGCACGGTCGCAGTATCGGAGGTGCTATGTATCGACAGTTCCTGTAGGACGTGTTACGAGAATACTTGGAGGAAGTCCCTTTAGATGCTCGTGAGCCGAAGTGGATTCAGCAGGATGGGGCCCCGCCTCATTTCGCCATTGTGGTTCTCTGGTACATCGACAATAGGGGAGGCTCCATAGCCTAACCATCATGCTCACCTGGCATCATAATACCTGACTTCTGACTGCGGGGCCACATCAAATCGATGACGTATGTCACACCACTTGACACGAGGGATATGCTCATTATGCCGGAAACCATTGCACATGTGCATTGCAACATGCTTTAGTGCTGCACCACCTCTGTGGCCGGAGATGGTGGAAAGTTTGAACAGACATTTTAAACAGAGACATCGAACAGACACTCTGTCCCCATACCTTCAGCCCAAATGTGTTTATAACGTGTGATTTCATTGCATTGCTTGCAGCATAGTTATCGTGATTGCTGACAACCCCCCCCCCCCCCCCCCCCCAAAACATTGCCACTACTATTAGCAAGTTAACTATGGATGTTAGAATATTGTTTTCTTGGTGGAATATGCTCTGATTGTACTCTCTATACCTCTCGGGTGTTTATTATTATTTGTTCGTCAAAATCCTGTATTATTCTATATAAAATATGCTTGTGTAAAATTTCAGTACATCAAAAGACTTTAATAATGAAACAAAAAAATAATATATAGATAATTAAATAACTTATTAAGTTAACATATTTTGTGGGAGAGGAGCATTGCAAGTTATATATATATATATATTCAAATACATATGAGGCCTTTTTAGCCAACTTTCCGAAAGAAAGAAAAGCTTATGACATAATTTTCCTGCCTGTGTGTCTGTGTGGCAGACGCCAGGCACACAATATACTTGTGCAAAAGGCCGACGAGATAAGGAAATCGACAGACACCAGACTCGGTAAAAAAATAGGTGTGCAGTGTTTCCAAAACCGATGAGAGCCAACTTGAAGATAGGCATGGGATAGAAGAAAGCAATACGAAGTTCAAAGAGGAGAGGGAATAAAAATACATGAGGATTCATTCCTGCTTTGATACATGTAATCGGTGCTCTGGGCGGGGCCGTAACGAATATCGTTTCTGTGGTGAATCAAGCCTCGATTGAATGTAAGCAATTGGAGGAAAACCGCCATCATAACGGTAAACTGGAAGCTATCGCCGTGGGTAAAAAAAATGGCCAAGGACTTAACATACAACTGTCCTACCGAGGAGGAGGAGGATCGAGAAAGAAAAAGGGTTGCAGCAGGAGAAGGCGGTAATGAAATTTCTACCAAAACGATTGCTCACAAACATGTATTTGGAACTGTTAGCACGAAAATTTAAATAGCTAATTTTAGAGGAGTGTCCATGCAATTACTTTGCCTGCTAAACCGAAGATACATGAATGTGCCATAACTAATCTGGACATGATAGCTGGGTCCGGCACGCACTGGGTAGCATATGTAAAAAGGGTAAACATGCAGACTATTATGACAATTTTCGGAATTTGTGTCCTCCACCCGAAATGTGACTGTACCTGAAAAACTGCAAACTAACATATAATTACGAAATGGAGCAGCTGCATAATATATGGAACTGTGGACATTTCTGTCTTAGCTTTCTGGTGCAGTGGAATAAAAAGAAACCATAGGCGAATAATTATCTATTAACAGTTTACAAGCACCTATATTCTCCAGTCAGTATGTCGATGTCCATCATTCTAAGTGATAAGACAACCGAGCTGAGTGCGACATTTTACCCGCCCTTGGAGCTGGAAGGTGAGTGGGTCGTCGGACTAACGGATTTTCAGACTTACAACTACATATCCAACATTGAAGAAAATGTAAATGGTGCATTCCTGTACATAGGGGCAGGAAATGTGAAGGAAATCAGCATTTCCACCAGTGGATACAAACTGAAGGACATCGCTAATTCCATCAACAAAAGGCTACCGCATGACATCGCATTCGATATATGTGGTAACCAAAACGCACTGAAGGTAGAAATATTTTGCAATGCAGATATCGATTTCAGCAAACTGGATAAAATCAGACCAATTCTGTGGATTGAGATGCGAATTTACGAAGCTGGTAAATGCACGAATCACTGCGGCGGGTGAACATATTTCCAGTGAACGTGATACACATAAACTGTAATTTGGCAAGCGGCTGCTACGTCATTGGTAAAACCAGCAATATGCTGCACTAGTTCGCGCCAATTGCACCACCAGGTTATAAAGTTGTCGAAGTTCCGAAAAGCATCAATTATGTTCCCGTGATAGCGAAGAGAGAACATGAAGTGGTCATATCAATCTCGATCAGGAAGATAAGTAGATAGACTTCAGAAACAAAGAAATCACTTTGTGCTTGCACTTGAAATGATGGGATTGAGTTTTGCTAGGCATACCATGCATAAAGTCGAGCGCAGCACCAAACCAGAGACCAGTAGAGCTCGAGACACCAAACTACTAACACGTGCCAACGAACAGTTTATACATAGCCTAGGGTTGAAAGTGAACAGGCATGGAAGACAACATATTGAATGTGACCCAACAGGCAGAATTCGTTAACAGTATCGACAAGGTTGAGCTGCATTGCTTCCAACAGTATCTGACCAGCCACAATGCCCTCGGGCATGAAGTTCGAATCCCGACACAGCACCAAGATATCTACACCCTGCCTTCGAAATCATTCCTGCGCATCCGAGGTATGTTCGCAAAACAGGATTGGACCCACCCCACCACAATAGTGTTCGTTCGCAATGATATACTTCACCTTGTAGAGCGAGTAATGTATGAAGCGAACAGTGTTACTATTGACGAAATGCAGGATGTGGGTATAACCACGACCATAAAAACCTATCTCTTGCACACGTCTAACAATATCAATTTGGTAAAAATGACAGACCTAGGAATGGAAGATGGCTACAAAGTGCCCATCTTCGCAGAAGGCAAGTTCTAGATGAGTGTACCAATAGCTATTCTACTTGGTTTCACTAAAGATTAAAGGAAATTAATAATGGGAGCCAAGCGAGAACTAATGCTAATGCTATCCACCTCATATCTCGATGCAGTGTTGGGAACTGGAGAAAGCCTACAGCCCATCGCTGTAACCGTGACCAACATGGAGTGGTTCGTTCCCCTCATGACTCCAAGCACCCACGAATGTGTGAAGTTGCTGAACTACATCAAGAAAGAAAGAAATCATCGACATAACCTTCAGGAGTTGGAGTTTGGTTACATGTCCGGTCATGTCATCTACCATGAGAAACCACTGGGTTGTGAAGACGTCTTCAAGAACAGAAAAACAATGTTACATCATACTTGCATTGCAAACGAACAAGCAACACAACATCTCGGCAGACAAATCGACCTTCGACCACTGCAAAGTCCAGAGTGTAAAAATATTTTTGAATAGCTAAAACTATCCGTACATGGATTTGAACACCTCCTTCGATCAAGAAGGATTTATGTTGACATATTATCTGTATACTCAGTTTAAAGCCTCCTGCTATGGGATCGAGTCATACCCTGTCCTGAGCCTAGAAAGATTCTGTGAAACAGCACCATTGCTGGTATTCGACTCTTCCAAAACAAAACAAGCGAGCTCAAAATGGTTTGGCGGATTGTTGTATAGAAATTATTTCCAAGGAAAGCATGCCTACGAACAGCCTCCTGTTTGATCTTGCACGAAAGAGTAGTGAACTACGATTGCTTTTCGGGACTGGTGAACATGGTGAGCAAAACATATATAAACGAGATGATCACTGCTTCTCACCTCAGTTTGTATCTAGATGTACTGTAATCTGCAAGGCTTCCAGAGCCAGAGCGGCTATGTGCTGAAGGAGATCGCAGTGACTTACAACGACGATGACAAAACCTTCACGTGCTCCTCACTTCCCTCATTCGTGGAAACATTTGGATTAGAAAAGCAAGAATACGAACGACTGGCTGACCAAATACAACCACGGACTGTGGAGTGAGATGAAGGCAAGATTCCGTACCATCAGGTGGGAAACTTGCTGCGCGACTTGCTGATGCAGTATCCACAAGGACTTGTTTAACGTGGCAGGGCCCGAGCAGAAGAAATTGCTGAGCGACTTGTTCAAAAACGAAGTTGAAATCATCGATGTGCAGTGCGAGTGTGGCTGTCCTTTGCTGCGCAAGCTGGCTAAACTTAACGACGACCAGAACCGACACATCTGTGACAGGTCAGAACCTGTCTGGACATGAACAAGGAGAAACGCATCGCTGCTGCACAAATGGTGAACCTCGTCCTTGGACCATGAATCGGCAAATTACAACTAGACACAAAGTCACCCGAAATATTCAAGAATTTTAGTTTTTGTGTGGTGGCTCACCTGTTCATCGTTCGTATTAATATAAGGGGAACAATTATTGGTGCTCTTATTTAGTCGTCGCCTAGAGGTCTGATCGTCACTATCTGATCGTCACTGTCCTACGAACAGTTATGTAAATGGCAAACCTGACTAGGGCAGCATTGAATACAGTTTCATCACAGAAGATGGTTATCTGCACATCTACACCGAGACCTGCAATGGTAGCGGCATTCAGTTTAGCATTGGTGTTAAGCACATTATCCAGTCACCTATGAACCAAAGCAGTATCAATTGGATTGTCCGGGACGATCGGCCTGCATCATGTTCCACATGACGCCACAGACGCAGCTGCCCTGCACCACCAACCAAACCATCGCCTTGGCCCAGCTGCTTGCCACCATCCACGTACCAGACTGTGCCGTTGAGTTGTCCCAGACAGGGTAAGAACTGTCACAGCATCCTGGGCCCAAGAAGAAGAATGCTGCCAGCCAGATGACCAGACGTCGCCGAGTACAGCGTCGATTCCAGACACTGATGATGGTACCCACCACACACGTCTCTGCCTCCATCTCGGGAAAAGAACCTACACCTACCCGTAGGTGTTGCCCAGAAATGCATATTCCTAGAGCTGTGGATGCTGTACCTGCTGTAGGTTGTGGTCCCATCAATGGCGAGAGAGAAATCGTGGAACCAACTCTTTAGGAGGACCAAGATCTGCAGTGTGACTATTATGAGGTGAATGGCCAACTGGGGACAGATGGACATCGTCATTATCCAGAGACTGGTGCTACCTTTTGCAAGATGCTAATGCTTACAATCATTAGAGAACTGCTTAAGCTTGTATGTAACAGTCTTCTAAAGTAGAGAACTACAAGAACTAATTCTTTAATTATAAATGTGTTTTGTATTGACTGTGTACTAAATAAATAGTGTATGAAAATGTATATTGAGTGTGTTATTTTTTTTTTCCTTTTATAATTTCTTTACAATATAATTAATTTTATTTTCTCTTAAATGATTTCTTTATGGTAAAAAATAATAATTAATTTTTTAATTTTTTTAAATTGTTTTAAATTTTATGTAAGTGAATAAACAATCATATGTTCTGGAGTCACGCCCGGATTTCCGAGCAGGACGAACTAGCAGGTTTTAATTGGTGATCCCCTATCTTTTTTTAATGTATGCTGCAATCATTATCCAATTAAGGTATTTTTTCTGGAATTAATTATTGATTTTCTGAGAATTACTCATTCAGACGCAATGCTCAATGCCCTACCAAAGTTTCAAACCAAGGTATAGTGAAACACACGTAAAAATACTTATTCACTTACACACTGTGGACATTGACAGCAAACTTATTCACCTCTAAGATGAATAGTAAGGACAATATACCCTCGTGGTGTCATGTAGTTGTAATTTCATTATTTGTTTTCAGGTACTCAGAAAAGCAAAGAGGCACTTATTACTCAGTGACTCAAGGAGAACTTGTAAACTAGCAAAAGGTACTCCAACATAATTTTACAAGTACTGGGTCAGATTATGGTTGTTGCAGGATGCGTGTTATTATGTTGGTGTTATAACTGCAGAAGAATTAAAAATTATAATTAAAAATTTTCCTGAGTCATAGATCAATAAGTTTCATATTAATGGTAATTATATCTGTTTTTTATTAAGTAATAATGGCCAAATATAGGCTTATGGCCTGCAATGGGACCTTAAAATAACTGTATGCCAACACAAAGGTGGCATGCTCCTAGTGAGTTCCCTGCGGGGTGTGGGTTAATCAGTGGCGTGTATGTATGTCTGTCTGTGTAATTTCCTCTCTTGTAATAATAAACCTCAATGCCAAAAGGATCATAATAATTTTTAATATAATTGAAAACAACAAAATTATTATGACCAATATTTATTTATTTATTACTTGTGGATTGAACATAATTTCGGTATGGCCCAATACATGCATATTTCCAGTAGTACTGGCCAACTTCCGATATAACCATATTTAATCCCCAATCTCAAACTTAATCTTCTTCCGACAACAGCATGGGAGTGGAGTACATACTAATTATACGAAGCACCAAGACGAATAACTCTTAAAGGACATATTTATGTAAACATCGAGCTTACCTTCTTTTAAAACAGCAAGGTTTTGACAGCTATAATGGAGTCAACTGCTAGGCAGAAATATAAAAACTGTGGAAAGTATGCCTGATCTCTATATGGAAATAAAGGACGGGAGAAGTGCACTGCCATTCTTTTTATCTCGTCGTTCTTTGGATCATTAGGAGCAAAACTGTCTGTAGGCATTCTGTCTGAACCTCAACTGTTTAGCAGTAAACTGTAATTTATTTTCAAGTCAGGCGCTTTTTTTTTATTGTGAGTCACAAATTTTTGTGACTATCGCGAAGCGTTAGCAAAAAGGTATTTACGTTGTGAAGTTTAAATTTGCTGGTTTCAAGTGTTTTGTTAATTACATAAGTCAGCAAGTAAATTATTTCTTATCAGTGGCCAACAAATTATTTTAGTCAAGTAATCATCCAAAAGTTAGGCACGTGTTAGAATATTTAAAATGTATTTTGGACTTGAAAGAAACCTTGTTTTACACTGAATTGCCGTGCCTGTACTTGGCCGTCAGCGGCATTGGGAGTGGTCGGGGCCTCGGTCCCGGCGCTCGAAGAAGCCCTGGCCAGTAGAAAGGTCGTAGCAGTGAGCGCAGAAGGGCAACAACATGCGTCTGCCTGGAACCTCCGTCAGTGCAGATCTTGGTGGTAGTAGCAAATACTCCAGCGAGGCCCCAGACCCTGGTCACCAGCTACAACTAAAGTACTCATCGAGACAAGTTCAACAAGGTCAAACTCAATACGTTTACTGCATGTAGTTGTGGAGTTCCTATGACAACCTTCCGGCTCCATCATCAGAGTCTAATTACAATCTACAACCAAAGTACCCATCGAGACAAGTCCAACAAGGCCGAACTCGATAAGTTTACGGCATGCAGTTGTAGAGTTCCTTTGGCCACCTTCCGGCTCAATCATCAGACCCTTGTCACCATCTACAACCAAATTACTCATCGAGATAAGTCCAACGAGGCCAAATTCGATATGTTTATTTTTTGTGAGGAGAGAAACTAGTTTCAATCAGTATTTCCTAGACATCGACGTTTCTTATAAACTTTCGCCAAAATACTAAAACATTTATGCAAAATGCATTAGTTACCCAATATGAAACAACATCATTAATACACTAGATAACGACACAACTCGACTCTGTGTGCACATGCGCGCGAGCACAGCTTATCGGACGTACCAAGCCACCCTGCCTGATCGAGGCAGGCTTGTGCCACCTACACAAGGGCGGCAGTCAAAGACACGGAGCTCTGGCAACATTGCTACAACAAGCTCAATTCCATAACGGGAAGTGGTTTAACATATATACACGTGAAGTTACATAAAAGCTTGTAACTTCCGGTTCCATTATCAGATCAGCTCGGTGGTACCTTCGCATTGTATTGTCTTCGGAACTACACATGTATGCAAAATTTCAGCTCAAATGGATAACGGAAGTGGTTTAAAATCGACTTGCAAGATTCGCTTTTAACACACCCACCCACATACATACAAGTGAAGTTAAATAAAAACTTGTAATAAGGTTCTCCCGGATTGCCACTAGTATAGGCTGTTAACAGAAAACACTTTTGAAAGCCCTGACCAACGTTTTACTTGTATGCACAGTGTTTATTCTTCTACTCTATGTTTGTAGAGGGCCTAATCACTTTATTCATGCGTCGATCAAGTGAAACTGTTAGCCAAGTAGGAAATTCTTATTCGAATACCTGGCGAGAGTTTTTCTCGGTGAAGCCGTGGCTTAACCGAGTCTAGAAAATTACACCACAGGGACAACGCGCTCCATTCGTGGGCACTCAGCTTAATAATATTCTGCAGGAGTACTATTTCATCCTAGACATTAACAACACATATATACTCTCGATGTTTCCATGTATATTAATTATAAAAGAAACATATTAATTTATAGATAAACTATAAACAAATGTTCAATTTAATAAAAAATAAAAAAAAGGTACGTTTTGGCTATCACATGAATAAAAAGCCTGCAGTACACAGCATATTTAGGAAACAAATACATACGCCATGCATGGGGTTATTTTTCCAAAGGTTTTATTCAAAATGTGTGAAGAAACTGCAAATAGACTATATATTTGTATGCATATGACGAGCATAGCTTTCCAACAGATTCTAAGGAATAAGTCAAATGCATATTGATGTTCCCAATGTTATACTAGGGATTGGTTAAAAACTTCGAATAAAATTTAGGAAGTTTACTGAAAAAGAATTACAGTATACAGTTAGGATTTAATATTAACACTCAAGCATTCTTATTACACACAGAGTTACTTTTTAAACTTCCTGAACCAAAACAAACTGATTTCTGTGTGTATTTTCTCACGTGAGACCGAAAAATAAATAATGAATTAATATCAATTAAGGTTAAAGGTGCAACAAAACCAACATGGGTAAAATATTATGGACTCAAAGATATAGATATATTAAGATAATGTTTTATGTCTTAACCACCCTCGTTTTCAGATATTTGATCTGAAAAGTAAGCTGTGGTGAAATGAAAATTAATCCACGGTGGAAAGAATACTACCGCCTTAATATCCTTAGTTCTATTCTCGGACAAAGAGTGTGTGTAAATAACATTTATTAGACATATTGTGAATTATAACCCCAGTTCTTACACCCAAATGATATAATACTTTGTTCTGTTGTGATGCAAAAACATTATTCGTACATTCATGTGGTATACGTATGATTTACAAACACTTCTGCCGTTAAATATCATAACGAAATAATTTTTAAAATGAGGTCAGTTCCTATCTCTGTGGCACTATCTAATCACTTTCTTGACGCTCTACGTCTGACGTCACGGACTGCTGGGATGTCTTTTGCGCAGCGTGGGTTGTGAAATTTTACACGTGTACCTCGTCGCTGGAACGTACACTACGTTATCCTACAGCCAGCGCATGTCGTAACTGCCTAAGACCTGAGCTCACGCTGACACTGCGTTTATAGGGAACCTGAACTTTGTTGTAAGGCATGTCGTTATAAAATGTTTTCAAAGATGCAAAATATTTTCCTTGCGAAATATGCGAGCTTTGTTAAAAACATTCCTACTGGTTTTAATTTTTTGGGCAGTTTATTTTATAAAATTATATGTAAACGCCTTTGACATATATTCAGTCAATCACTGTGAAAAAAACTGTTAATTAAAAATAATGCTTATATATCTTTATTACAACTTTTTAATTTCCCCGTCGACATTTTTATCATTTTAAAATTACAAGTTGACAGTAAACTGATTTTAAAATTCCAATTTGAGAAAAAAAAAAAAAACCAGCAAGATAATCAATTTTTTTCTTTGCTCTAAGTAAATATACATTTATTTTACTTTGTATGAATAAAATTTGATGTGTGATTATTTGAGAAACAATCTGCCACCATTTAGAATATAGACTCTTCTCTGTTTCTCACGATTTTTTTTTGCTGGATTTGTAAAAATGCTAATCAATATTACAATAAAATTATTTATACTGTATATTTATTCCTAATACATCATCGTGCGGGGTGACGCAGTACTCGCATTCGGGAGTAATAAATGTTCTAGTTCCTTGCGAGTTGCAATCGGTAGGTCAGTGACAGTGTTTAGCTAGGTTTAGCTTCCCAAGAACGTAGTCAACACGAGGTTGAAAGAGACAATTATTTGCAAAATATTCTATATACAGTCTTTTACAATTTCGGGTTTTATACAGTCTGACACGGCTATAGTGTCCCATGAGAAGTAAACCTGCATCTCATTTACACATTGCTCGACACATGTTACAAGATTTATGCATAACATGTAACTAATTTTTAATAAATATAATTTATATTTATATGCATGTTTTATAATATTATATATATGCCATATGAGCATGTTCACATTCTGAAAATCCATAAGCATGCATATCAACCAAAAATTTTGAAACTCTGATCATTATTCAAATTTCAAACTTCACGTGAATTTATTTATAACACCATTATTATAAGGCATGGAGTGGAGATATACTGGGAAATCTCTTCTACTCTGTAAAGTTTCATTCCTACCCATTCTGCAAAGTTATTACTATATGAATGCTCATCCAAAGTTCGACATTTGCCTCCAGGTTTATATATTTTTTAAATTAATTCTCACATAGGGCATGTTTCAATTATAACGCCAAATCAATTCCATTGTCGTTTAACGGTTTTTTATTCTTAAAGAAAAATTTTGTCCTGTCACTCGGAAAACGTAATACGATATTTTTGTAAGAACGAGAGAGAAAATTAATATTGCTTTAATAGTGTCTGGCTTTGAACTCGAGTCACTGCGCCATACCTAACATTTACAGTTGTATAACAGGTGCACATGAATACTAAACGATGCAAGAACTGCTCTAATAATTTTAGAATAACTTGCACTATCAAAAACATTACAAAACCTTTTATTTTATCATGACTCCAGAATAATTCTGTTAGGCCTTTTATTTCGCCTTTAATATAATATTCACCGAACAATGGTGTTACTGTGCCAAGACCTTCAGTAAAAGCGTCCATAACATTACGCAAGCCTGCATCGTGTTTTAAAACAGTGGGTGATGAAAGAAAATAAAATTGTTGCTATGAAAAATGTAAGTCATACAGATCAGAAGTTGTAAACAATATCCAGGCATCTCTAAGACCGAAAATGTGGACTCCAAGACTGCTGTGATAAATACATATTTTACAGACGATGACGAATTAATGACGTCTGCAAAGCGTAAAAATGTTGCTGAATATAATGACAACATGAAGTTGGATTCGAACCCAATGCTCTGGCCTAGAGGTATCTCGCAACCTGCAACATCGCTAACTAACAAGGCTTGGAATATTTCACACTTGAAACATAAATTCTAGCATAAAATTGTTATGGCGATCGCGTCTATATACATACATATCAAAGGTGAAACAACATATAGTAAAAAAATTCTAATCTTTAACCACTTACACGACTAACTTATTTCAGACCGGCCACTCACAAGAACGACTCCTTGACTCCTGACTCTTGATTCTTCACTCCTGACTCTTTGACTTAATATGACTTAAAAATGACTCAAAAATTACCCAAAAATTACTTGCTCCATAGCTCCATAGGTACACTTTTCATAATATTAAAAGAATAGATATACTTAATATTGTTAAAATGAAAAATAATACTACAAGTTCCTACGTAAATGACTAGAGTGTGGTGGTTAGTTTAGGTGAAGTTAGGTTAGGTTAAGTAAGGTTAGGTGAAGTTAGGTTAGGTGAAGTTAGGTTAAGTGAAGTAACATTAGGTGAAGTTAGGTTAGGTGAGACTAGGATATGTGAAGTTAGACAAGGTTAAGGGGATACTGCTCTGTTATGTATGATTATGGGATGGTGTGTGTGGGAATTATTATATGTAAATAAAAAAATCCAAAAAAGAATAATAATAAACTTTCATAATATATATTACTGGACATATATTTACTAATACAATTTTATATATGTTTATAAAAATTCAATATGGCATTGGTCGTCACATTCATTTACATTTTCTGACGAAATATTTTTATCTGTCTAAAAATACAAATCTATATATACGTCACTCATTATACTTGTTTGTAAATTTAAATAAAATTAAATACATAACTTATATTTTATACAATTATGTTTTGAATATTTGACTGTGCGATCCCATAATCGAATTACCCTCGACAATACGAGTTCGTAGACACTTCGTTCGATACACTTATTTGTAAAAGTTAAATAAAAATATATTTCAAATGCTTTAAAATCATATATACTTAAAATAAAAAATAAAATACTGAGAAAGTATATAAGTTAAATCTAAATAATATATATGTAAGATAAACCTAAATATTAAAAAATGAATACCTGTAAAGTATAATTTTAAAAATATATATTGTATATGAAAAGTATATAAGATACATTTAAGCAATAAAAAATAAATACTTCAGAAATTATTATATGCAAATAAAAACCTCAAAAATTATATAAGAAATAAAAATGTAATGAAAAAATAACCACAAGATATAATTTATTTGTCTACGAGCTATATACTGCTTATTTAAGCTATTGTCCCAGCGCATATCGCGATAGCCGAGTGGCCTAAAACATTAGTCTGGCGATCCAAGGTCCGCCAGTTCGATCCCATGCCATTTTGGATGGTATTTTCAGTTCTTAAAAAAGCATCGCCCCTAGTGGCTAACTCCAATATGACAGCCGAGCGACTAGCATGCCACCTAGTGGGCAACACCGTAACTAATATTGCAGCGCTCCTAGTGGTCAATGCTAAAACTAATGTGGGAAACAAATTACAAATGAAAAGTCAAAATGTCTCCATGAAAATGCAAACAAAGATGGCGTTGAACAAATATGAGAAACCAAGGACAAATGAAAAACCAAGATGGCGGCCTCTAGTAAAAGCCGATGTAAACAAATGAAGAATAAATGGGAGAAAGACAGAGAGAAAGAGACAGGAAGGAAATAAGGAGAGAGAAGGAAAGAAAGAGAGAATGCAAAATAGAAAAAAGTAGGAGAACTTAAAGAAAACCCTCGGATTGGAAGGACATGAAAAAATCATGTACTAGTTATGACGGTGTATTGATTACAAAAATTGTGGTGTACTGGCTACCAACATGGCAACATGGCGGATGCGTGACCTGATTGGCAGAGCAGGAATTACGGAATCCAAGATAAAGGCCGGCTCTCGGCAGATCCACGATCCACCAGCCCAAGTCCTTGTCCCCGAACCTACCAACACTACTGGTCATTTTGCAGAAAGTAGTTGTATTTTCACATGTTCAGAGAACCCTCAATTAAGTAGGGATCAATGAGTTTGTGGCCTATGGTACCGCATCAAACTTACAAAATACGGACGCTAATGTTCAACTTGAATTAACCAGTGTAAGTTTCCAACACACTAGCAATGCATTTATGTATTGATTAACTTCACAGTGGTTCGTGAAAGTCTACTCAATGGAGAAAATTACTCCCCGAAGGAAATCCAGGTTTCATTGTTTTTTTTTTTTGCTGTGCCCATTGACAAAAGGTTACTCGATTATGGTAATAATGGACGTGTAGTTCTTGATGCAAAGGCGCATGGTAGGGATGCAATTTATGAGGATTACGTATTCTTCAAAACTAGGTTTCGATATTCAGCTATCGCAAGCTATTTGTTGAGTGCTCGCAGAAGTCACATAACTTTAAAAATCACTACTTAGAACAATCATAACTTAGAATTCTTGAAAAAATACACATAAGATAGAACTATCATGACTTTATTACCATCGTAACTTAGACAACCATAACTTACAATGGTCGTCACTAAGAAGGTTATAACTTATAAATACCATTACTTAGAAACACACACTTTAACACAGTCCTGCAGTAGAAATACACAACTTACAACTATCATAAGTTAGAAACGCACATTTTATAATGTTCACAAATGCTGCTGAAATCAATTGCTCAACAACAGAAAAAAAACTCGTTAGTTTAGTCTTTGGTACGAAGTATTTCAGATAGTAACTTTATGGTAGAAAATTTAATGTAGTTACTGATCATCTCGCCCTAAGGTGGCTTCTTAACTTAAAGGGCTCCCAGCTCACGACTTACTCGTTGGGTCCATACACTTTCTGAATTTGATTATGAGGTAGTTCACAATCCAGATAAACATTTTAATCCAGATTGACTACTTCAACTCTTATATGCAGTCAAGGAAGCCATTATTCAAGTAATGAAAGTTAGGAATCGCAAAACATTATAAATTCTAGCAATATGCCTTGTAGATGCAAATGACTATGATATTTTCTGTACAAAAATGGAATTTTGTGTTATATGACCGATGAAAAAATTTTACTTGCGGTTCCTAACTCATTAGTTTAAGACGTTATTACTCATCATCATGGCACCCCCTTTTCTCATCAAATGGAATAATAAGAACACAAAGTATTTTGAAATCCCTTCACTAAAGACACGCATTAAATAAAGATGTTGAGGAATTTATATTTAGTTGTGCTGCTTGTTTAAAACTAAAAAGTTTGGGAGTTCAAAGTACCCCTTCAGAGCATTTACCGGAAGTTGATAATGATAAGCCTTTCCAGTTATTCTCTTTAGATGCTTTCGGACTCTTACTAGACAGCGAAAAGGGAAATAAATATGTTTTAACGTTTATAGATTATTTCACTATATTATATTCTGAAGTAATTGCTACAAATAATCAAATTGCTGAAACAGTAGCTAGAAATGTTGTATAGCAAATAGTTCTCAAACACGGGTGTCCCCAACTGTCTTCTGACAGGCCAAGGGAAAGATGTTGTTCCAAAACTAATATATATAGAAATATATAGAAACTTGTAAACTAATTACGATTAAGAAACCGCAAACAAACTCCTTTAGACTACATTGTAACGGATGTTTGCGTAAACTGTATAAAACTCTAGAAGATATAGTTTCAGTAGTATGGCAATGTTCCCTCATTTCGCAGGATTCACGGATGCGGCCCCCATCTCGGATTCCGCAATTTTGGAATTTTTCTCTCAAAATCACCTGTTTTTGCCCAAAAATAACCAGTTACAACCCACAAATGACTTCTAAAATCGATAATTTCATCCAAAAATGACTTGTTTTAACCCACAATTTACTTCAGATATAGATTATTTTACCCAAAAATCACTTTTTCTTGCTTAAAAATTTCCCGTTTCTCCCACATGCAAAAAAAAAGCCCCCCCCCCCCCTGCTGCCCCCAGGCCATCCTCTTGGTAGCCAGTATGTTATTTTGCACTTCATGCTCTATCAATTAACCTAGTCGTCCGCCATCTTGAATTTCCCTTTTTCCCTAAAATCAGTATTTTTTACTAAACATCTTCGTTATTTCCTCAAAATTTCCCATTTTCCATACAAAAATTACCGAATTATTCACTTTTTTCCTTAAAAATTCTAAATATATATATATAATTATTATTTAAAAAATTCGAAAAATATCCACAAAATATTCCAAAACAAACAAAAAAATATTACTATAAATATTAAAAAATAATTTAAGAATACGTTAAAATTTAAAAAAAAAACTTATTTATTAAAAATGCCTAGTAATATCCCTAAAAAATCCCCCAAAAAATCGCAAAAATTTAAATTAAAATCAAAAAAATTAAGAACATTTCAAGTTAAAATCACACTCATCGCACAGCCCTAAACATCAACCCCTACTATTATCTCCCCACCTTCCAATATTACAAACAAAGAACAATCACAAAAAAATTGAGGTAAAATATACCAAAAATCGTAAATTCAGCTTGTCTGTCATAGCAACATTCCAATCAGACACCAGCCAAATATCATACCACCCATCAATAAAACGACCTCATTATACCAACCACCTATACAGATATAAATGCTGACCACCACACCTCGGAAATACGAAACAATATATGAGTAACCATGCTGACCAGGAGTACTGGGTACTATTCCAACCATAACCCAGCATACTTCAGTCATGCTACACAGATCACATTACAGTCATACAATGAAACATAACAACTACTCATTTTACACCATCCAACAACCACACCAACCATAACATACTAGATGAAAACCCTCCAGCATAGCAAACATTAATATAAATCACTATATCAACCAACAAACCACCTGATTATATCAACCATCCATACCAATAAAAATGCTGACCACTACAACTCAGATATACGAAACAAAATATGAGTTACCCTACTGACCAGGAGTACAGGGTACTATACCAATCATGACCCACCATACTTCAGTCATGTCATACAGATCATATTGTAGTCATACAATGCAAAATAATAACTCCTTATTTCATACCACCCATACAATCCATTAACCACACTAACAATAACATACTAGGTGTAAATATTCCAGCATAACAAACATTAGGGCCTATTATAAATTACTATATCAATGAACGAACAAGTTAATTATGTCATCCATCCATACTAATAGCTTATCTTACAAAACCTACCAGGTAGCATACCTCCATCATACTTAACAACCATATCGATAACCCAATGATACTGATTACCAAAACCAGATATAATGCATTTCACCAATACATTTTCTTTCCTCATCTGTGGCATAGAAAAACATGCAACTCAGCAAACCAACATACTAAACCATCTGAATATATCAACGAATAAATACAGCAGATAAACATACCAACCGAAACATACAGGCGAAACCATATAATTTGCTCTAACCTATGCATATCTCTGTCATGCTTTTAATGATACAGGCCATTTCAATAACCATACCCCAGATTTACTGATCAGTCGTAACAGTCAACTTTATTGACTGCCATTTCAGACCATCTAACTTCACCAGTTACACACATAAATAAGCGAAACCAGCCACTGTAACTCATGCACGCCATCTGCTTTAACAATAAACACCAGACGAAATATACTCATCGTTCATACCTCGTACTATAACTCAAGAATACCTCAACAATTCAGTCCACACTGACTTACGAAAAAATTTACTTACTGCTCATACTTTCTACTCTACTGGTCGACACCAACCAAATATATACTAGTCGCTATACCGCCATACCAACCATACCTTCCATGTTAACCCAAGTGTTCCAAGCAGATTTATAGTCCAGACCAAACTGCAACAAAAAAAATTCTTACCATCTGTCAAACTAAAATAACTTAACCTATGGAATGGAATACCATTCCATAGGTTAAGTTATTATACCTACCCTAACCTACCAGAGGACAGAAAAAATCAGAAATAACCTTATCTGCCTTTGCCTATCAAAGTTCAGAAAAATAATATATAACCTAACATAACCTAACCTACCTTAACCTACCAAAGGCCAGAAAAATCACAAATAACCAAACATAACCTAACCAAATATAGTCTGTATATAAATTATAATTATCCTAAGCACATATATGTCATACATGTATAGCATTTCAAAGTGGTGGAATCCGAGATGGGGGACCAAGCCACCGAGCCGCATCCTGGAATCCTACGAAATGGCGGAACATTGCCCTACTACTGATATCACATTATGTGAATGACAAAGGGAAGAATTGGGTAAAAAAAAATTTCCTTGTGCTATACATGTATATAGGACTACTCCCCACTTAATGACAGGTTACATTCCTCACTATCTCATGTATGGAAGTGTGATTATGTTACCCCGAATAGGTGAATTAGTATCACACACACTTGAATTTACTAAAGATGGATCAATATAATCCAATTAAAAATCCCTAATAGGAAAATTATCGGCAGTTTATGACATCTCAAAATCAAGAAATATACTTTCAGCAGAAATGAGAAAACCGTATTATGATAAACATTCTAGAGTTCCGTGTCTTGAAGTTGAAGTTGGTGGCTATGTTTGTTTACAGAACCCTGCAATAAAATATGGTAGATCCCTTAAATTTCATAAATGTTTGGAAGGTCCTTATAAAATCACTAGAAAGCTTAAACAAAGTGATTAACGAAATTTCGTTAAAGAAACGAAAATTATTCTACATGGGGCTAGGCTAACATTAGCTTAAAATCCTGTCGACCAAAATGAACCAGTGTATAAAGAAGACAGGGCAAGGAAAGGCGAGGAAACTGAATTGGAGGGAAGCAAGTGCTCTAGCACCTGCACCACTGCGG
Source organism: Dryococelus australis (assembly GCA_029891345.1). Taxonomy (NCBI): domain Eukaryota; kingdom Metazoa; phylum Arthropoda; class Insecta; order Phasmatodea; family Phasmatidae; genus Dryococelus; species Dryococelus australis. Next base: position 197,255,024 of record CM057009.1, read on the forward strand.
TCTCAAGTGCAGAGAAATTAACCTGATGGGGCACCCAAGTTTCGTACTTTTTTGGGGCATGAACGCTGGAAGCATTATATAGGCGTGCATTGAAGGTAATCGTGTGTGAAAGTACACAAATAAAGTAATTTCTTGTTAACACAGAGGTAGTCTGAATACTTTTTTATATGACATTGTTTTCATAATATTTTACCTAACAAATATGAAATTCGATCATACTTGGCACTTAGCTTGCTTCAATTATTTTTAAGTGTATATCCTAAAATGTAGAAAAACACACTTTTAAAAACAAATTAAAACATTACAACATTTTGGTAGCAAACAGCAACACTATTTGTATGCCAAATTTGGCGGGAATCAGTTAAATATTAATTGAAACATATCTGAAAAGATTTATTATTTCCTGGTGCAGTAAGTTACAAAATGGTGGTCAAGAGATTATGTAAATATGGATATTTGATGCTTAAAATTTGCAAGTAAAAATTTTCCAAAAAAAAACTACAAATTATAAATATTAGTACAATTTTATAAAAAAATGTTTTAAGAATTTATAAAAGTTATATTAAAAATTTAATTTAAAAACTCACAGTTCTGGACGTTTCCGCAGCACCATGTCTATCAGACAACTGACCCCATCTAGTCAATAACATTGTCTTACATTCACACCTCACTCCACCCCACGACACACTCACCTCACCCTCCACCCCTCCATTCGTAGAATCATAAAATATCGATAAAAATACGAAAAAAATGTTTGAAATTTCTAAAAATCTAGGAACATAAGATTACTGCACCACACTACCCCAGCAACTAAGGTATCGAAAATCCTAAGGCAAAAAAAAATGTTATTTCTACTTAGGATGTTCGCACAGTCCAACCGCCGCAGGCAGAGTGAGGCCCTAGGCATGGATTCGTACTTATGTATATGTGCTTTAAAAGAAGGAGCATGTTAATGATATTTCGCCAAAATACAATATTTATGGCTTCCTTACATTATGTCTGAGAAACATGTTACCAAAAAAATTAACTACAAAAAGGATGAAATTTAAAACAAAAAAAGACAAAAAAAATTTATAAGTAGAGGTAGTGTTATATATATATATAATTTAACAGCACATAGGTAACAACTAAATTCTGTATGATGTTAAGGTGATGTAAAACTACTAAGTATGACAATACAATAATAAATATGAACATTAGTTCACTTACATATTAATAAACCAATTGTTTTGAAAATATTTATTTTCCTTTCGATTAAATGTTAACATAAAATATTTATTTTATCAGTGGGACCCCAAGGTATATTTATTTTTAAATTAAAATATTACTTTTTTCACACCAATCAAAATTCTCAGAAGATTGGGTTAAGTAAAAGTGACATAAGTGTGGTATGCACATGTACGATGCGTAATATCAATCAAGTATGCTGGATTATATCTGACAGGTTTTCTGGCCCACTGGTGAAACTGGCAGTATTCCCAAGCAGAAAGCTGTTGCGAGAGGGGCATGTCGTCTTAGGTAGTGAGGTTACACACGATACGACTTCATTCCATCAGACTTCCATAGCCAGAAGACCCAGGGACAGCGACACGAATTTTACGGACTCCCGTGAACCGCACTTTTATGAAAACAAAATAATTTTATATAAATAGCGAAACAACGAACACATGAAGTATAAACATTCACCGAACCCATCATATTAGTTACCAAAAGTGGTATCCTTAAAAAATCATGACATAATTTATCAATCGCTTCTGTATGCAGCTACAGAATTTTGGATTGTTACATTGCTGATAAAAAGTCCCAGAAGGACTGAAAAAGACAAATTCAGTAATTCCAAAATATGCTCAGAAATTTACAAGGCCATCAGTAAAGATAATGTTACATGTGCTAGCCCCTTATAATGATCGAAAGCACGATCGTTGTGCAGTGAAACGAACATAGAAAACAATAATATTATACATGAATAAAATGTTTTGTTAATAATAAAATAGCTTTGGTGATTTAAATAATTCTACTTAAAAAAATATTCTTACAAATAATGATGACAAAGCACTCTTGATTTTCTATGAAAACAGCCAACGTAAAGTGCAAACAGATGCGTCATAATTTATGTTTACCATGATAAAACCGACCAAGGACTAAGTTTTACAAAAATTAAATTACATAATCTTCTGTCACATTTTTTACTTGAAGAAAACAACTTTGCCTTAAAAAAAAGAATGAAACTTACCAAATAGTAAGGAAACAATATTATTACTAAACAAGGTGAACCAAAAAATTAAAATCGCACATTACCTCAACATCTGCTCACACTGACTACACCATCCTAACCAACTCCCCCTTATTCTTCGCCCTCTCCGTCCAGCCAATCATAAAAAAGTAAAGTAAAATCGCAAGAAAATCTAAAAATAAAACTAAAAATGAGGAATATATACAGGTTACCCCAACACGATAATCAACACCTCAGCCTCTCAATACAATCCTACTGATCATTAAAAATCTAGGAAGATCGTAATAAATCGCAAAAACTTCCAAATTCAAGGAACATGTAACATTACCCCAACCCCCCGCACTACCAAACGACCCTACCCAACCCCCCTTACCCCTCATCAACACCCTAACCAACCCATCATAAAAAGTCAAGAAATATCACAAAAGATCGGAAAAATCCAAAAATCGAGGAAATAATTACATTGCTGACTCTGGCAACCATATTGGTTGCTGTCATTCTTGACATTGATCTCTATGACTTTTAACTCGAGAAAAAACTCGCAGAAATCTACAAAAAAAAACCGAAAACATCAAGAAAAAATTTACTTACCTAATGTGAAAAACAAAAGTAAATGTGTGTTACCCTGAGGGTTAATTTTAATAAAGATCGCAAAGCACAACCGCTCGCTGGTACGACGATCGGCAGTTGACGAACACTCGCCAATTTTATTGGCTGATTAGTCAACAACAAAACACAATACAAAGCTCTCTTACTATACAGATATTCCAGCCATCCGCTCTAACAACTATCAAGCTAAGCAAACCATACCTATTGATGCTGACCTGCCAACCAGTAATACAGACTGACCATTCCTAGCAGACCACAACTATGGTCCATGCTGAAAAACCATACCAGTCGACCAGGCCAGGCAAGCAGACCAGCAAACCATACCCACCATCCATACTAACCAATGACTAACTCATGCAAATTGACTCCTGCAGCCTGACTCCTATCGACTGACTCCCACAGACTATCTCCTACAGACTAACTCTTGCATACTAACTCTGTAGACTGACTCCTGCAGACTAACTTCTTCAGACTGAATCCTGCAGACTCACTCCTCCTCATCAATCTAACCCTGCAATCCTCCGCAATCCTACTCCTCCACAATCCTCCTGCTCCACAATTCTCCTCCTCCACAAACCTACTCCTCCTCCACAAACCTACTCCTTCTCCACAAACCTCCTCCCTTCCACAAACCTCCTTCTCCACAAACATCTTGCTCCACAATCCTCCTCCACAAACTACCGCAATACTCACAAATCCTCACGAATGCCTCTGCAATCATCCACAATCCTCACCAATCCTCCTCCACAATCCTCAGCAATGCCCTGCAATCATTCAGAATAATCAGCAATCCCTCGCAATCCTTCTCTGCAATCCACAGTAACCATACCTAATCCTCTACAATCCTCACCAATCAACACTGCATGCATCGTAATTAGCACTGTGTGCACAGCAATTGGCACTGAACACACAACAATCAGCACCACACACACAGTAACTAGCACCTCACTCAACACATGCCACAGTTAGTACTGCATGCACCACAATCAGCACCTCATGCACTATAATCAGCACCGAATGCATTGCAATCACCGCTGCATGCAACACTATTACCACTGCATGCACCACAATCAGCTCTGCAGCATCACAATCAGCACCATATGCACTGCACTCAGCATCACATGTACCAAAATCAGGACGACATTTACCATACTCAGCACTGCACATGGTGCAATCAGTACTAAATGCACCACAATCAGCAATACACACATTGCTATCAGCACCACACATACTGCAATTAGCACTGTGTGCACTGCAATCAACACAACATGCCGTAATTAAGAACACATCCACTACAATTAGTACCGCAAGCACCACAATCACTCCACAATTAATCCTTACCAATTCTACTCCACAATCCTCACCAATCTTTAGCAATCCTCCTCCACAATACTCTGGAATTCGCACAAATCCTCAGCAATCCTACCCAGCAATATGTGCATTCCCAAGCAATCCTCTGCAGTCTGCATCAGAAATCCTCTGCAATCCTAACCAACCCTTCGATCAATCCCATGACTAGACCGATCCTTCGATCAATCCTTCTGTTTGTCGCCTGGTCCTACCCATATGTACTGAAATTACATTCATTCTCCAACCGTTTCCAAATTTGTACAAGTTGACTGAATTAATGTTTTATTTTTCAGTCCACTATCCATGCCTTTTATACTTAAAGTCTTCGATAATAATATAATCTCACCTTAATAGGTGAGTGCTAATAGTGCAACTTTAAAGTTACAAGAGATGAAAGGATACAGCACAATATATTTATAACACAATTTTAATTTTAAAATGTTATGCTTATTTATGCACATTAAAATATCAGAAATAGCAGTTCATCACGTCACGCAATACAAACCCGAACCTTCAGTTCAGAGATATTGATGATATCTCAATCATTTGTGAGAGATCCGCGCATTTTTTACAGGTAAATCCAATTATGAGTCTTACAACAAGTTCATTAGGGTCTTTGAAAAACATGTATCAAGTGTTCTCGGCATCTTCTGGCTGCTTCATGCCACTTTTTGAAGCAAATGTGGTAGAGAGGTATGTCAGAGCATCGATAAATTCGCCTTCACAATCAGTACAATCACCGTTTTCATGGTCATTTTCATCAATGCTGCCTTCATGGTCATCTTTGCCTCCTGTTTGGTATTTTTATTAAATTTACTTTTCGTTGTCGTGCAGAAGTATTGCAAATGTATATTTCGCGCAAACCTACTCTGCTGCACTCATTCCATCTTTAGTAGTAACTGTGGCATCATAATCCCCTATATAATCAGTACCCATAGATTTATATTTTAACATATAAATATAAGATTGGAATAGATATAATTATGCATTGAAAATGTTTAAAATTATTTTGTAATTATATTTCTATATATAGCACTATATATCTGATATGTATATATTTACAAATGAATATCAGATCGGGACATATACAATAATGTATAGAAAAAATGCAAATAATTTTATATTTCTATTTATATATAAATATGTGATGGTGCCTGTGTGTTTTATTCTGAGGCGGACGAATATGCGGGTTTTTTTCTCAGAGTCTTCCATATTATTTATATTTTAAAAATAATTTCTGTAGAAGGCCTTCTGTGAGCACAAGCTACGTTTTTTACTGTAAAAATAATCGCTTTCGTAGAGAAGATTGGCAGTTGATGTTCTCATACTGTGAGGTGAGCATCTGTTTGGAAGCTCACTCTCATTATAATCCTTCCTGTGTGATGTAACATTGCGACATTAGTCCTGTGCAGTTTATGCAAGGTGATACATTGAAGGAACGTACAGAGTTCTGCAAGGATTCGTCTAATGGGAGCCATCAAGTTTTGAAACTAATACCTCTTGTCGCATTGATGGGTATTGATTCCCCAGGTGATTGTAATGAGACAGTTAATGCTAAATATGAAATGAGTGCAGTTGAGGCTGTTCGTGCGAAACACACACTTGCAAGACTTCTGCATGAAATCGATGAACTTCAAAATAAATGGCTATCAGATCTAAATACTGATGGCTATACAATCCTCCCTATAAAGAAAAGTACGAAACAGGAGATGAAGATGGCCATGAAGACAGCTTTGATGAAAATGAACATAATGACAGTGATTGTGCTGGAGACAATGCCGATTTTATCGATGCTCTGACATTCTTCTATCATATTTGCTCCAATGAGCGGCATTAAGGAGGCAGAAGATGCTGAGAACACGTGCTACATATTTCAAAAAGACTCTAATAAACATGTTGTTCGACTCATACATTTAACTGACTTATAAAAAATACAGAGTTCTATCACACATTTTTGAGATGGATCCAAAATTCGATGAACTGAAGGGTCGGGGTTATATAGCATTATTTGATGAACTACTATATTATTATATTTTTATGTGCATATATAAGCATAATATTTTGAAAATAAAATAATTTTATATTAATCTTTTATACTGTATCATTTTATCCCTCTTAATTTTAAAGTGGTGCTGTGAGCACTCAACTATTAAGATTAATATCCACATACAGATTATTAATGAAGAATATTAAGTATAAAATGCATGGAAAGTGGACTGCATACAAAACATTTATTCAGTTGACTTGTACAAATTTGGAAATTGTAGGTGAATGAATGTAATTTCAGTACATATAGGCACGGCTAGGCGACAAACTGAAGGATTCATCGAAGGCTCGATCGAGGGATTGGGATTGACCGAAGGATTGCGGAGGATTACTAATGAGGACTGCAGAGGATTGCTGAGGATTGGTTAGGATTGCAGAGTATTGTGGAGGAGGATAACTAAGGATTGAAGAGTATCGTGGAGGATAATTAATAAGTATTAATTGTGGAGTTATTGTGGTGCATGCGGTGCTAATTGTGGTGCATGCAGTGCTAATTGCAGTGTATGCACTGCTGATTGGTGAAGGTTGCAGGGGAAAGTGGATGATCGATTTGTAATTCAGCGAATGATTGTGATGGATTGCTGAGTATTGTAGATGATCGCAGAGGATTGTTGAGTATTGCGGACTATGATTGGTAAGGATTGCAGAGAATTATAAATGATTGGTGAGGATTGAGAAGGATTGCAGCTGTTTTGCGAAGGAGAGTTGTAGATGAGGAGGATTGAGGATAGGATTGCAGAGGAGGAGTCAGTCTGCATGTGTTTGTCTGTAGGTATCTTTAAATTTTTGTTTTTTTTTTCCTCGAGTGGCATGGTGGTCAGTCATCAATATAATTTTTTTTTTCAATTTTTAGAATTATTATTCGTTTTTTGTGATATTCCTCGACTATGTGATGGTAGTCGAGTAATTCTCCGGAAATTACGTTTGACTACCTGCTTAAACATCTATTTCTCTATATCACAAAGAAAATGCATGCTGTGATCGAATTCGCCAATATGGGAACGGAAAACGAAGTCGAAATACATTCCTATCTGGTGCTGATCGGTGAATGGGCCACAGAGGTTTCAGAGATGGCCGGTGCTGCTCAGCCGGCTTATAGCACAGACATGTGGCGTGGATGGCTCAAGGAACATAATATCGGCATGGTCTGGTCCTGCACTGTGGCCGCTCCAAGTTTTGACCTCCTGCAGTGATCATATTACAAACACCTGATCGGTAAGCTTTTTCAACTTCGCAGCCATTGGACCACATCACCTAACATCATCCTTAGTTGCCACATTTGGCATGCTAGTGCCTCGAGGGGAGTGTGGGGTATGTGTCGCTCTCGAAGCTGCATTCTGCGCATGTGGGGTTGTGTCTATCTTTTTTTAACTGAACTATCATTGTCCGAAGTTGGATTTCTTTGTTATCCTTCTGGATAATTTGGGGTTCTGTGTTGTCAAGATCTACGATCGATGTAGTGTATATCAGGCAGGAGAAAAGGCGTGTGGCTGGGTCCTATGTTACCATATCCGTTTCGTGTTGGCAGGCAGAGAGGGCGAGGCAGTCTTAATGATTCAAGTATACATACCAAGTAGTTGGGTTGCTTTATGGTGAAATAACTGTTTTATTATGAATGTTTTTGATTGGATTTAATTTAATTTTGCGGGTTTGTGTTTGTACCTACTGTGACGTTTTAAATGCCAAAAGTTTGTTGATAAAAATGACAATTTTTAATTGTCTGTAGTGAAGGCTTCAGTAAAATATATAAGGTTTTTTTTATAGAGGGCTATGGAAATTATTTTTTCTTGCTGGTAAAGATGTAATTTTGTAGTACATAATATTTAGGGTTTCTGCTCACAAATGGTTACAAACGAAATCTTTGTGTTAGGGTTTAACCAAAAATGCGAAAACTTCTGTGGTGACTAATCTTTTGTCAACAGTTACCAAATGGCAACCACTCTGGTCGCACATGAAGGAGTTTCCTCTAGCGACATTTGCAACTTGTTAGCCAGAAAATGAAAATTATTTATAGATCATTGTTGATGTATTCTTACTAAAATAACTCGATGTACCTGAAAGTTTTGTGATGAAAATGTTGTGTGTTGGTAATAGAAATATTGTATGATGAATAATTGTCAGAGTTTCAACTATTAATAAATGAAACCAAATAAATTATATTTCTATACACTTCCGGGAAGGGAAGGAGATCACTCCACATCTAAAGTATAATTAATTTTAAAGCTTGTATGTTAACCTTATACAGTATGTTGTGTGTGTTTTTCCCCATATCAAGTTTGCATGAGACTTGCTTGATGGAGATGGCAGTACTAACTTTTTCCAGGAATACATGTTAGTCCCGGATCATTTGTCCGCCACTTTCAACTGTGCACTCTGCTGCCTTGCATGGTGTTGTGGTCAGGTTATTGGATTTTGGAAGTGGATTTTTCAGGCATTTGTTTGTTTGTTTCAGCATCATGGCTCTCATTGGGCGTGTGCTGAATTTGTCCAAGCCATTGTTACAGACACTCCTCAAAGATGCGGGTGTTACCTTTGAGGAAGAAGATACCATAGACCAACTTATAGTCGAGGCACATTTTAACTGTAATGGTGACATAGCGACAGTTGGTAAGCCAATTACTGCCTTTAAAGTATTGCAAAATTCCACTTCAAGGCTTTTGGAATGAGTGCCTATTTTGAAGGACAACTGACTAACATTCATGTTTCAAGGCAGCGATTAAGTAATTAAAGAATATTTTACAGGAAAGTAATTTTGCTGCAATTATTTTCCGTGTCACTGAATGTTTCAGGCAACTATTAGTGAAGCTATAGTACATAGCTGGAATTTCTTGCAGCTTAATAAAGAGGCGTTATCTCCGGTAGGGACCAAGGTTAGTACTCAGAAAATGTTGATGTGCATTTTAGAAAGGTATCAATCTTGACTCAAGCCGATGCAGGAATTTGTGGCTGAGACAATGAGGTTTGTGGAAGTGTTAGGAGCTCTATGCCCTGAGACATATTTAACAGAAATAATATTTTAAAATTGGTTTGCCAGGAAATAGTCATTATTCCTCTTTTGTAAAGAAACAATATTTATTAAGGGTATTATTGCAGTCGGTAACGAAGGTTGATCTGAAATTAGGAAATTGTAATATGTTTTTGTTTGACAATAAGCCCAAATGTAGTATTTATAGGAAAAATAATCACGTTACAGAGCAGTGCTTTCACAGAACGAAGGAAAATGATGTAGAAAATTGGACCAGAGTAAATATTGTTCAAACAAGAACACAAAACGTGGTAACCAGCATTTCTAAAACTTGATTCAGGTAAACTGGAAGGCCACTCGAATAATGAGTATGCAGGGAAAGTAGTGCACGAGGAAACTAAGAGATAGAGTGGCACTAAAAGGCATTTAATGTGTTATGCAAGTAGTATGATTGGAAGTCTGGGACAATGGCATCTCTCACAGGAGCCAGCCAGCCACCATCTTGTTATGTCACCATCCGCCATCTTGGATATCATCTATGTTAACCCTGACCTTTGACCCGTGACCTTGAACTAGACCCCAGTAACCCCTGACCCCAAAAAAACTAAAAAATGCAAAAAGTTAAAAAAAATTGTAATGGGAAAATTTAATTTAAAAATCGCTTAAAAATTAAAAAAAAATCGTTTTAAAATGCATGAAAAGTTTATTATTAAAAATATTACTAAACATTTTTTTTAAATTTATTTTTATAAAACTTTATTCTAAAAATTTCGTAATTAAAACGTATTTAACTCCAGGAGCCATTTCCCCCTTTTCCCTTTGGAATTCCCTTTTTTACCTCAAAAGTTCCTTTTTTCATTCAAAATTTCCCTTAAAAAATATTTGTTAAAAAACTTACATTTTCTGAGGTCTCCCCCCACACCGCCAATTACTCACCTCTGTTCGAATCCAGCAGACAACTGACTCCCTTGCCTCCACTCCAATCAGAAATACACATTCCGCCATCTTGATTTTTCATTCGCTATTTGTTTACATTCTAATGCCATATTTGTTTACAAGCTACTGAAGGCAGCCATCTTTGTTTATATGAAACTGGATGCCTTCATATTTGTGTATATATTACTCGAGGTGGCCATATTTATTTTTCCTTATATCATTTGTGTATATGTTACTGGAGGCTGCCATATTGGAAGCAGCTATCTTGATAGGTGCAGTTCTCCATGTTTTTATTGTTATTAGTTTTATAGTTTGTGTCTCACATTCGTGCGACAACCCTATTATATATCATATGTTTGTATCACCTATGTACCACCAGGTGACAGACATATTTGTTAATGTGTTTAAAGTATGAGTTACACTGTCGACACCTGCCAATGTTTATCCTTAGCAAATTATTCACTTTTGTTTTATCAAATACTCACTTTAATTCGACTCTCTCAATGTAAGATTATATTTTTCAAAGTATATATGTAGTATCGATTATGTCACCTGATATATCTAGGCCTCTACCGAATGGTGACATTGACCATTCCTGCAAAGTACTTAAAATGGTCATATTTATTATTTTTATTCTTATATACAAAGCAAAAAAGGTTTTTTTTTTTTTTAAATAAAACACAGCATATTTTATTTTACATAATATTTATTGTACACAAACTAAAATATGCAGGTCTGTTAATCTTCTTCGACTTTCACCACTTGTCTGCCTCGGTGACCCAGGGATTGTAGTGGGCAGAGATACCCCACCACTTTGAGCTGGCGATGCTCGAAGACGACTACACAGTTATGCTGTGCGAACAGTCAAGCTGCGCTCATGACAGTATTTTGATTGTCCTGTCTGGGCAATTGTAAGATAAAAGCTGGTCGTGAAGTATCAGGCAAATTGTGTATGTGTTGGCAGGAATATTTCCATGTGTAGTGAATTCGATCCTGCAGTTGATCACATTAGAGGTAATAATTTCGTCCTGTTCACTTACATCGAATACCATGAGCAAGGTCAAACTCTTGAACGTATCAGGGGCCAATATCGGAGATTGGGTGTGTCCATAACATGCAATTTGGAATTGAGCATACATATGATATGCAAGCATGTACTGTCAATATTTAGATTGTGTTCATATCTTCATATGGATAGCTTTCGCTATTCAAAAATCATTTGACATTTTATATTTGGCATGGGTCGAACTGCGAATGGCTCACTCTTATATTGTGCTCTCTTCTGGTCTGTGGCCCAACAATGATGTACCTCGGTTTCTCAGAAGCAAAGCTGGTTTTCACCATTCCGTTAATGTGCTGGCTTGCTTGCAATCAGGGGTATGTCTCCAAACTCCATAACCTGAAAGCCACATCGATGTTTTTTACCATCTTCCACATTCTGCAACATGTGTATGCATTCTGCAGTGCTCAACTGCACATGAGACAGCATCCATTCGATAGACTGTAGGTTCAGGTCCACTGCCTCCAGGTCTTTTCCCGTAACCACGAAGGTATCCACATTCATATAGGCGAGGATTATCACCAGCTCCTCCTTCGAACTGAAGATAATTCATTTGTAACCTTCAGCGAATCTCAGTAGCATGGGAAGCAGAACCCATACTTCAAACATGCTGTAATCATAAACGGGAACACTAGCCATCTTCGATTCCCCATCCTGCCATCTTGGCTGCATGCAGTTTATTCGGTGTGAGTGAGAGGTAATTTTTCATAATTGAGGATATGCCCATATCTCGCGACCGCTCCACCTCGGCACCATTCTAAAAATAGGCGATACGATCGATCAGGTGAAGAATTTCAATGCTCGTTATTTTTTTCGATGCTGGATTGTACCCCATCTTCTTTCATCAGAGTCCCCCTGATTCACGGGAAATACTGACAAGGAAGAGTGCAGATATCTTGGTGTTGGACCACTTTCCGAACTTCCGATGATAGTGTGTATGGCCCGATCAGGAATGGCTGGTACATATGGAGTTACACCTTCGTTATGCTGTCTTCAAAAACGGTTGGCTATTCGTAGTTTAGGAAATCTTCCATGGCAATCGACCTCATAACCGAGACTGCAGGGGATAATCTCGCTAGCACTTGTTAACTCCTTGGAGGTCTGTGATGTACTGATTGTAGGTGTTGTATGTGTTAACTTCTTGGAGACCTGTGATGTACTGATTGTAGTTTTTGTACGTGTTAACTTCTTGGAGACCTGTGACATACTGATGGTAGATTTTGTACGACACGTTCTTTTATAGCTTCTGGCAGGCGTAAATCTTATGCCCATCTCCTCAAATGCAGGAATAGGGTGATTTCTTCGTTTTTAAAGTTCACTAATTCTCTGTGCTTGTCGACAACTGTCATGACCACCTCATGTGCTCTCTTCACGATGATCGGAATGTAAATGATGCTTTGTGGTGCCACAAACAGTTTATAACCTGGAGGGACCATGGGCGAAAATTCGTGCAGCGTATTGCTCGGCCTGCCATTGAGGTATGTGTCGCTCGCCAAATTTCAGGTTATTCCTATCTCATTGACTGGCAAAATATTTACAGGCTGCAACGACACATGTGTTTTCCCAGCTTCATAAATACGTGGCTCGAACCCCAGCATCGGTCTGATAGCATCCAGTTTTGTAAAGTCGATATTTTCGGTGCATCTAATAACACTCTTCAGAGTATTGGGATTCCCACATAGTTCGAATACAGTGTCGGGGCAGCGAATGTTCAATGAAACTTGAAATGTATATTTCATAAGAGCCAACAGGCAGCGAAACTTCATGGGAAACATTGCCACTTTTTACGAGGTACACTTGCATTTTTTTCATCAATGTTCGGTATCGCATTGTAAGTTTTAAAATCGACAAGGCCTTTGCTCAATCCCCCCTCCAGGTCAAGTGGCGGAAAATGTACCGCACGCAGCTTGGAGCTACGACCCGTCAAGTTAAGCATTATCGACATGACTGATGGTTTCCTTGCGGTGTATAGCCTTTTTATATAATTACTTGTACGAGCGAACCAGGAAGTGAAGGCACAAATGTCCGCAGTTCCATGTGTTAGGCAGCCTCTATGTTTCGTGATTGTAAGTCAGTTTACAAATTTCCAGGTACTTTTGAAATTCAGGAGGTGGGTGTAAATTCCCAAAATTATCATAATAGTCGGCATGTTTACCCATTTTACATAGGATACCCATTGTGTGCTGGGCCCTGCTGTCGTATCCAGATTAATTACAGCACGTTCTTCTCTCTTGGGTTTAGCCAGCAAACCATCCCTCATAAGCACTCTGCGAATGTTAGGTATTTTCAATTTGCATGGAAACAGTTACAAATCCATATTCGTGAGTGCTCATTTCGGTAGAGATTTCATTATTGTTTCTTCCTGCTGCATTGCCTTTGTAAACTTCTGCCTCCTACTCGGTATGGTCTTAGGTAGAGGCCTTGCCCATTTTTTACCCATGGAGATAGCTTTCATATTTTCATTGTATGTTTGTGCCTCGGTCAACTGCTACCGTTAGTTCGATGCTGTGTTGATGGCTCGGGCGATACCACTCGTGGCTCCGATTAGGCTTCCGAGGGCCATGAGTGCAGGTAAAAGCAATGGGAAAAATCCACCGGTAAATACTTTCTTAGGTTTTCTGGCTTTTCTTTTTTTTTGTAACTACTTTTATTTACACTTGTACATTTCTTTTGCTCTTATCACCCATGCTCATTTTCACGTTGGCATTCATCGAGCTGGAAACACCCCACGCTATTTTTTCTCCAAGCCTGGCATCTGATGAATTTCTTATTTCGTCCACCTTCTGTGCAAGTATCTTGTCTGCCCGGTATCTGGCTAGCAAATCCTTGTGCTGGTAATAGGCGATGTAGTGATGCTTGCACGCTTCTTCCAGGGTGTTTATGCCTGTGTCGTTGCATGACAGCCTTTTAGCTAACTTGGTTCCCAACCTACAGAATCTGTATGCAGGAATGTGCAGCTCAAATGGTACTTTGTTGATTAGCATATCGACGACCCCGGTTGCAGCTATGGTCTTACCTCGTCGAGACATTGTGGTGAACTAAGAGAGAAAAGTATAAATACGACCCTTTTATACATTTTTCGTTTCAGAATAATTCTATACTTGGAACAATATGGACATATCACATATTCCAAAATGACATTTCAGTGCGATTTTTTTTAGAGACAGTTTACTCGGCATGATAACTTGAAGAGACATTCTAAAATGTGCTTTATGTAATCAAGAGGCTTGTATATGCTACATCCTCCTCCTCTCCTCCTCCAATTTGTGATATAAACCAAGCAGACAAAAACAGTATACAGACAATTAAACAAGAAGTTACTCTACCCATACGCATTAATACTGAATATGAAGCTATATCCCACAAATTGTGGCATGGAAGTCTATTTCTAAATACAGTGAGGTGCATCATCGTGGGACCATCAAATTGCAGCAAGATGTGTGTCCTTCTTACCCTGCTGGAAGAAGAGAACGGTATCTGGTTCGAGAACATGTACATTTATTCTAAATCACTCCAGCAACCAAAATACTGGCGATTGGCACGAGTACTGCAGGTCATGAAAGGAATAGGTTATTTCCCATTCAGTGATAATTAAGTGGTCGTACCTCCGAATGAAGCACTGCGAAACTCGTTATTTGTCTTCGACGACATTACCTGTGAGAAACAAACTTGTATTCAAGAATACTTCAGCATGAGATGTCAAGCAATCGTGGACTGTGTGTACCCCGGCCAGACTCATTCACACGTACCCAAAAAGATGCTTCGCGATAATGCTAATGTGTTGGTGCTGTTTTGCATGGACGACGTGTATTTGCGACATGTTTATGATGATCACATCAATATGGACATGATGCTATCGGATTTAGCACATATGTGTGCCTTGTGCTGGAAAGACCAATACAGATTTTTGATGTTTGTAAAATACTAAGCCCTATATAATGGAAGTTACAGGTGCGGGATCATTCAGTTCATCGCCAGCTCTCGAGAATGAGTTACAGCATATCGAAATTCGGGCAGAGTAACCTCAAGATATGCCATCATAAAGACAACGATGGTGGTTGTCTCGTTCCAGGAGATGAAGGAACTTGTGATGCTGGTAGAAGAATAATTCGAAACATTGGTGAACACTAATGATCTGAGCACGCTGCTACTAAACATTTCGTCCACGAAACTGGTAATGACATAATTTCGGAACTATGCAGAATTTTGGCGGAACAAAATGCATTCTTTCGAAACTACCTTTTCGAAATCAGAGCGAAGATAGAGCATGTGAAGACGGAGATCGTCCGCGATATGGTGGCCATAGAGAAGCACGTAACGCATGTTCAAAGGCAAATTATCGACAGATTGAATGTAACATATGCACAAAATGAAGAGAATCTTAAAAACCTAGAAGGATATATGACACATACATTCGATACCACAATATATCACCTCACCACAAAAGCTGATATTCAAAATTACAATGAATGTCTGAGCAAGATTGAAAGTATGTTAATGGAGACTCATGACTGAACCTATAAAAAGTGACAGTGAGAAATTTTTATTCAGTATAATGGCAGACATTGCCAGCAAACTACATTTGATGATTCAGTCTGTCCACTCAAAATGTTTGCTCGCCTAAAAAGCCAAAATTTCACACAACCATATAAATGCAGGAATTTTTAAGGTCATTACTCATTAGCTCAATGTACTCAGGGATAGTTATGGAGCACCCATAGCTGTAATTTCCGAAATCGACAATACCACTAAAACTTTGCAGAAGCGAAAGCATGGTGAAGTACAGTCAGATCAGGATGATGGATCGGACGTGGATTTGCCACACAAGAAGAAAATATGGAAGAAAGGCCTAAAATCTAATGTTTTGACTCGATGGTGCCTAGGATTGTACACATATCATAATAATGATATGATGTATGGTGTATACAAGCATAATGATAAATGGTTGTTTGATGCAAATAAAATAGATTTTCTACCAGGTGGGTATCCGAATTGGCAATTACATGGTATGTGGAACCCCCAGATTAGACGAACTATTATTTTGCAAGGAGGCCAGGGACTTTACAGAATCCGACCTCCTGGAATACAAGACTTTGCTCATACTTATGCACGCACTTTACCAAGACACCGATCCCAAGCCGGTGTTTATAAGGATGAAGAGCATTAAAAATCGACATTCTCGCAGATGTCTTCAGCGGCCTAGCACTGGAAAACAGTGAAATTCTGAAGAAGATAGACAATGGCAAGAACACTGCTTGCATGTTTTGCAATGATCTGAACGAACTGGTTGATAGGTTTCACCCACTGCTTGCTTTGCAAAATCTTGGAAATTACTCTCCCACCAACAAGATAACTTCAATCATAACAAGAACTTAAGGATGCAGGCTAAATAAAATGAATTGATTGAGTATTGTCTATGAACTGCATGTAACTGCCAGGCACAACTACCACTGTCGCAAGGTCATGATTTGTGGGCTGAACAATCTGTTTCAAGGCGATCTCATCGAGAAAATACAGTATACTCAAGTCAACAAATGCTACAAATACATGATGACAGTCATCGATGCCTATAGCAAATTCGCCTGGGCCAGGCTGGTCAAGTCGAAGAATGCACATGACATCACAGAGGCCATCACAGATGTGTTGAGCGAACGACACTATCCGGCCAATTTGCAAACTGGCCAGGGCAAGTAATTCTACAATGCATAGTCCAAGGATCTGATGAAGAAACATAAAATATATCAATATTCCAAATACAGTAATCTCAAAGCGTCAATTGCCAAGAGGTTCAACAGGACTCTGAAGGGCAAGATGTGGAAGCATTCCGCAGCAAATGGTAGCAACAAGTGGCTTGAGCTACTGCCAAATCTCATTC
This sequence comes from Dryococelus australis, assembly GCA_029891345.1. NCBI lineage: Eukaryota > Metazoa > Arthropoda > Insecta > Phasmatodea > Phasmatidae > Dryococelus > Dryococelus australis. Next base: position 197,272,098 of record CM057009.1, read on the forward strand.
ACTTGTATAATTCTACAGTGTACTCGACTACTCTCATGAAGGCCACAGATGTCAAGGACGACTCCCTGGTTAAGACTGTGTATGCTATTCCAAAGAGGAAGGACCCATGCAAACATAAAGCCAAAATCGGTGACCTGGTATGCATCTCCAAACAGAAATGTGTATTCAAGAAATGATTCACAGCAAATTGGAGTCCCGAACTGTTTTGGGTGTGACATATATCTAACTATGCTCCGAGGACCTATTATCTCAAAGATCTGATAAATGTAACCATCCATAGCCATTTCTACAACGAGACCCAGCCGACGTAAGTTTCCAGATGTGTATTTGGTGGAAAAAGTGCTGGCATGGTGTAATGGAAGGGCCTACATCAAGTGGTGGGGTTTCCCTGCCCACTACAATTCCTGGGTCACCAAGGCAGACATTGAGCAGTGAAAGCCAAAGAATATTAATAAACCTGTATATTTTAGTATGTACACAATACATTTTATATAAAAACAGATATGGGTGTTTTATTTCAAAAGTACTTTCCCCACTTTATATATAAGAATAAAAATAATAAATATGGCAGTTTTAACTACTTTGCAGGGGTGGTTAATGTCACCATTCGGCACAGGCCTAGGTATATCAGGTGACATAATCGATACTACATATGTGTGTTGAAAAATGTAATCTACCATGGAGGGAGTCGAATTAAAGTGAGTATTTGATAAAATGAAGGTGACTAATTTGCTAAGGAAAGGCATTGGCTGGTGTCGACAGTGTAACCCATACTATAAAAACATAAACAAATATGGCTGTCACCTGGTGGTACATAGGTGATATAAACATATGATATATAACATGGTTGTTGCACAAAGGTGAGACACAAACTATAATACCAATAACATCAAAAAATCATGGAGGACTGCACCTAGCAATATGGATGCTTCCCAACATGGCAGCCTCCAGTAACATATACACAAATTATGTACGGAAAAAACAATTATGGCCACCTCGAATAATATTTACACAAATATGCCGGCCTCCAGTAACATATAAACAAAGATGGCTGCCTTCAGTAGCATGTAAACAATGATGGCAGACGATCGAATGTGAGAGTCAATCTCCAGTATCATGTAAACAAATTATGGATGAAAAATCAAGATGGCGGAATAAATACATATGTTAAGGGATTTGTAGGTGAGGGAGTCAGTCGTCTCCTGGATTCTAACAGAGGTGAGTAATTGGTGTTTGGGGGGGGGGGACCTTAGGAAATGCCAGTTTTTAATAAAACATTTTTTAAGGGAAATTTTGAGGGAAAAGAGAAACTTTTGAGGGAAAAAAGGGCATTTAATTGGAAAAAAAGGTAAAATGGCCATTGGTGTTAATGACTATTTTAATAAACAAATTTTTAGAACGATTTTTTAAATAAAAATTTGTGAGGGAATTTTTAAAGGAAAAAGGAAAATTTCGAGGGAAAAGGGGAAAATGGTCACTGGGGTTAAATGTGTTTTAATTACAAAATATTTTAAATAAAAATTTATAAAAATTATTATTATACAATTTTTTTTATTTTCAAACAATTTTTAATTAAATTTTTAATAATAATTTTTTTCTAAATGTTTAAAATGACTTAAAATTTTTCAAGAGATTTTTTAATTCAATTTTTCATCATAGATTTTTAGAATTTTTAATTCTTTTAAATGATTTTTAATTTAAATTTTAACTTTAGGATTGTTTTTAGAATTTTTTAGGTATTATTTTGGTTTTTGGGTTCAGAGGTCACCGGGTCAAGGTCATGGGTCAAAGGTCAAAGTCAATGACATCCAAGATGGTGGACAGTGACATAATACGGCGGTCGGCCTGCTACTGTGTTTCTGTGCCAAAGCTGTTGTCTCAGACTTCCCATAATCATACTACTTATGCATGTGGGAATGAGGGACATATTCAATATCATTGCCCTCTGATGTCGAGGCCTATGTAAATGCATATTGTTAATTACTTAAAAGGGAAACCACAGGTGGGTTTGTTATAGGTTCCTTCGGAAATTGGAGAAGAGATAGTTTTGTTTTAATAGATTCAGGTGTGTCGGCCTCCTTAATGAGTGTTGAATGTTGTACTCTGTTATTGAGGACAAAACCAGTTGGGGCATCAAAAGATAGCAATATGGAGAAAGTACTTTTTTCTTTGGTTAATGGAGGGATAGTGAACTCGGGTGCTGTTGCTCGATTAAAAACAATATTTGATGGGTTCTGTGGAAAGTTGATTTTGAGTTATTAGAAAAATTGTCGCAATAGCTGATATATTAGGTATCAATTTTCTTGGGAAGATGCAAGCTTTGTTATATCCTAAAAATAAGTATCTCTGATTTGGATTTTGTCCAGATAAAATAATACAACTTGAGAAAAGGTCAATTTTGGCTGTGGCAGTGAAGGTTACTAATCTTGTTGAGAGACAGACCCCAAATGTAAACAAGCTAAAGAAGAAGTTAAATGATGTCATTACAACTCGTTTGGGGTTTTGTAATAATCATATGGTGGTGTTAAAGTTAAGAGATAGTGAGCCTGTAGCACTGTCACCTTTCAGGTTATCTCCACCTAAGACTAGTATTTTTAAAGAAAATTTTGAAAATTTCAAGCAGCAATGGATTGTAAAGGACTCTGACTGTTTTTGTACTAGTCCTGCATTTCTGGTTCTGTAAAAACTCCAGGCCATTATTGGTGGGTGTGTGATTATAGGAAGGTTAATAAAAATATAGTGCTATATCCACATCCTATTCTGGTGATGAAATCGATGTTTCAGCACATAGGACAGGCTATTTACATTTTTATTTTTCATCTAAATGCAGCATTTCATCAATGTGAACTCCATCCAAATTCCCGTAAACCTTTAGCTTTTGTGACTCCTTGTGGACTGTATCAGTGGACTCGGCTCCCTATGGGCGCAAACTGTGGTCCACTACCAATGTCCTGAATCTTGTTTAAGGTGTTGGGATAGTATGTGTCGACATTATTTTAACCTACATTGATTATGTGTGAGTGTTTTCAGTAATACATTCGAAGAGCATTTGGTACATATTTAGAATGTACTCGAGGTATTGTGGAAAGCTGGACTCACTTAGAATCAAGATAAGATTCCTTGGGCCAAGAACTATGAAAAATATCTAGGATTTATCATAGGATTTATCATATCTGGGGAAACTCTCCGACCTGATCCCGACAAGATGCAATCAATAGTAGTTTTTCCTGTTCTAAGTAACCTAAAGGGAGTTTGTAGATTTTTGGAGATGATGTGGTTATATGCCAAAATTATTCCTGAATACACAAAAATTGATTAATCCCTCAATTATTTAAAATCTAAGAATGTAGAATTTGAGTTTGGAAAAGAAAAAACAAATTGCATTTAGTTTGTTAAAGGAAAAGTTAGCTTGTCATACTGTACTCCAACTGCGTAATTTTAATGAAAAGTTTCACCTACATGTTGATCCTAGCTCGGTGACTGTAGAAACAGTGCTCAGTCAAAAAGTGAATGGATATTTAGCTCTGGTGGCATTCGCAAACATATTTTTGGCAAATAGCGAAAAGAAGTTTACTGCTTATGAGAAGGATTGTCTTGCTTGTTTGGTAGGGATGGAAAAGTTCCTGGATTACCTAGATAACTCATTTTTTTATTTGTGTACGAATGACCAAACGCTTAGATGTCTGTTAGCATCTATCATACCAGTAGGGCACCTTGTGAGATGGTTCGCGCATCTGTCAAAGTTTAGGTATGATGTTCGCCATAAAAAGGGCATTGAAAACTTTGTTGCAGATTGTCTTCCAAATATGTATTGTGAGGATGAGTTTCTTGCAATGACTCTTGATGTAGTGAATGGAGAAACAAACACTGCTGATGATGTGCACAGGGAAATAATTATGTCACCATAATTTACTAAACCATTTGTGAATATTAAAGAACATCCAGAGAGGGATGTTTAATTTCAGGACATTATTAAAAGTATATTGTCATGGTCTACTAAATATTAAATGTATAAAATTTATTAGGGGAAGGGTCCAGGAAAGGAAAGTTTCGTGTCTTAGCGCCCAAGGAATTATGTCCTATGATTTATAGTTATTATCATTATTCCAGGTTTGGGGGGCATGTGGGTAGAGATAAGAGCATAACCAGAATACTGGAGATTTTTACCTGGCCCGGGTTGAGAGGTGAACTGGAAGGATGGGTTAGAGTTTGTTGACCAAGTCAACAGTCTAAAGCCAAAAATTTTAAAACTATAGATAATATGTTGCCACTGTGGCAAATTTCCCGTGTGAAATGCTATACTTAGATTTTGCAAGACCCCCTCCATGAAGTAATTCTGAATACATAAGAATTTTTTTGGCAGTCGATAGTTTTACCGTGTTTGTATTAAAATTCTCTCTTCATTCTATGATATCAAGCGAAATCTTTACCTTACTAGGGCTAAGAATATTTCCAAATTTATTGCTCTCCCCTTATACTGGTCACGGATAATGCTACATATTCCTTAGCCAATGAGATGAAAGACCTTGTGTTTTATTGGGAGATGGTTCAGACATCTCCTCACCACCCACAGGCAAATGTTTGGAGAGGTATATCTATATTCTGAAGGTAGTGCTCAGAGCCCTGCAGGACAACTCTCAGCGAAAGTAGGATGAGTTTGTTGCCATATTTGAGTTTATGTTTTAATAATGTTTTAAATACGGCAACACAATATACACCATCTGAGTTGTTGTTTGACACATAAGTTGCTTCAAACCCTTAGTAAATGCATGGATGCTCCATTCAGTTGTACGGGAGATTGTCTATCCAAAGAGATTGGAAGTCATTTGTGGTGAAGTAGTAGAAAATTTGAAAGAGTTACATAAGAAGTTATAAACCAGTTATAATCAAGTAAATGCTGATGCTTTTACAAAATCAGGTGATCTCATGTTAGGTGAGTCACATTTCTTGAGTTAAAAAAATCACTTCGCTGCCAAACTTGCTCCCAAATGGACTGGATCTTTTAAAGTACTGAAGTTTTTAACTTCTCTCGCCTTGTTGTTAAATGGTCCACAATCTCCTCTAAAGAATTTCGAAGTGCATGTTAGTCAAGTAAAGAAATGTTTGTCGTGGTATGTAAAGGTCATGTCGATCTCTCCTGGCTAATTTTAAATTCGTTTTTAAATTTGAATGTTGGGATTTTAAGTGTTTTTGTAATTAAAATTGTGATGTTTAAAATATTGATACTAGATGAATAGAAAACATACGTTTTAAAATGTAAGTATATGGCTGATCTCTCTCTCTTTCTCTCTCTCTCTCTCTCTCTCTCTCTCTCTCTCTCTCTCTCTCTCACACACACACACACACACACACTCTATCTGCCTTAGCAATATTTGAAATTAGATACTGGTTGGGATTCTCTCTTTGCAAATTCGGATCCTGCCAAGACTCGCTGAAAATCCATGATGTCATGGAAGAAAGTCGAGATGCTCAGCATCTCAGCTGGTGTCCAAGGAAGAGGATCATTCTTATGGGTCTGGCCACCCCATTTGTTGTCTGACTTCCTGGAAAGCTGCTGTCCATTCATCTCAAGTCCTCCTTATGGGAGGAGGACGTTATGGTAGTCACATAATTCTCTGCAAATTAAATTCGACTTCCTCCTTAAACATATATTTTCCCATTTCACAAAAAAAACCCGGCTTTGGCCAACTTCGCAAATGGGGGAAGGAAAAACGAAGTCAAGATACCTTCCTACCTGGTGCTGATGGTTGAACAGGTCATGGAGGTTTCAGAGTTGGCCGGTGGTGCTCGGCCTGCTCGCTACATGTATGTATGATGTAGATGGCTGCAGGAACACCATAGTGGTGTGGCCCAGTCTTGCACTTTGGCCCCTGTAAACTTCGAACCCCTTCAGTGATGTAATTACAAAAACCTGATTGGCAATCATATTTAGACTTCGCAGCCATTGGACCATGTTACATATCGTCACCCTTGGTTGCTACATTTGAAAAACATAAAAGCTCAAAGGGAGTGTGGGATTGTGTGTCCCACTCGAAACTGCATTCTTTGCATGTGGGGTTGTGCATTTCAGTTGTTAACTGAACTATCATTGGCCGAAGTTGAATTTTTTTTATCCTTCTGGATACTTCGATGTCCTGCATTGCATGATCTATGATCGATGTATTATGAGTCAGTTTGGTGGGGGTGGTTGTGCGGGAGGTTCCTATATTAGCATCTGCATTTTGTGTTGGCGCACAGAGGGCGAGGCAGTCACGATAAGTTATGTATATCTACCTAATAGTTGGGTAACTTTATGGGAAATTATTATTTTATTCTATATGTTTTTAATTGTACGTATTTTAATTTTGGCAAGTTTGTACCTTCTGTGGCCTTTTTAATTGTCAATGTTTTGTTGATAAAAATGAGAATTTTTATTTGGCTGTGGTGAATGCCTGAGTAAAGTTTATGACATTGTTTCTAGAGAGATAAGGAAATAATTTAATATTGCTGGTAAAGATGACATTTTGTTGTATGTAATATTTTAGGTTTTGGTTACAAATGGTTACAAACCAAATGTTTATATTAGGGTGTAACCATAAATGCGAAATATTCTGTGGTGACTTATCTTTTGTCAACACTGTTACCAAATGGTGAAGGAGGGCATTTTTCTAGCAACATTTGCAACTTGTTAGCCAGAAATAAAAATTATTAAGTTTGATAAATGTATTCATACTAAAATATCTCGATGTACCTGAAGACTTGCGATGAAAATATGGTGCGTTTGAAATATAAATATTAATGATGAATAATTGTCAGAATTTCAACTATTAATAATTGAAAAAAAAATTAAGTTTCTATTCACTTCCGGGAAGAGAAGGAGACGACTCCAAATCTAAAAGATAATTAATTTTAAAGCCTTGTTGTTAACCTTATACAGGATGAAATGTGTGTCCCCCCCCCCCCCAATCCAATGTTGTAGAGACTGGATTGATGGAGGTGGCGGTACAGAATTTCCAATACTATGTGTTAATCCTGGGATCATTTGACCCCTTTTATCTTTTTATGATTATATGTCCCTCGATTTTCAGAGATTATTCCAATTATTTGCGATTTTTTTCGTGTTTTATGATGGGTAGAATATTATATTGGTGAGGGACGGGGTCTGTTAGTTATGGTGGTGTGGTGAGCAGGAGGAGGGTTGAGCTCGATTTTAGAAATTTTTTTTCATAAGATTGCAATTATTTTCCATTTTTTTGTGATTTAGTGGGGTGGGTTGTGGAGGGGGTGAGTTGAGTGTGGCGTGGGGTGAGGGGTGAATGTGAAGTCAATATGATTGATTGGAGGGGGAAAGTCGTATGCTGGGCGTGGTGCTACGGAGACCACCCGAAATGAAAATTTTTGAAATCATTTTTAAAAATAATTTTTATCATTTTTTCAATTCACTTTTTTATAAAAAATTTATAATTTTCTATATATTAATTTCTGGGAGATTTTTTTTTGGTATTGTGGGATTTTTGAAGTCAAAGTTCACTGGGGTCAAGGTCAAAGATAAATGTCAAGGTCACTGACACCTAAAACGGCTAACAAAATGGCGGCTGGCCAACCGGAATGGCAGAGCACGAACAGCTTCGACGATCCCTCTGCCCATGCCTTTGTCCCGAACTCCCTAAATCGTTCTACTGGCCTCTAGATCCCGAGATATTAGATTATGACGTTAATGATTATAGTGTCTTCTGTCAAATTCTAATTGTGTTTTTAATATGTTGATTGGTTCCAAGGTGTGACATAGAACCAGAATATTTCAAGTGGCCGCCATTTATAAAATAAGCAACCTGTGAGATCGAAAACTGCAGAAGCCGTGTGTCCCTTTTAAAATACTCTAGTGTCTAAGCTGATGACAAGGCGAGGCTCTGGAATGCGGCAGGGTGGTAACGTCCTGCAAGGTCGCCACCCTCTCTTAGATCTCATACTACCCGTACTGAAAATGTGGATAGGCGAAGGAATTAATTTCTTACCAACACAGAAACTGTCATTATTAGTGCACACGCCCCAATTATTATTGCTTTTTTTTTTAAGTTTTGAATAACATCCTTTTAATTTAAGATTAATGGGAAAGTAAGTTTTAATAATTTTCAATTATAAAAGTGTTGTCAGGTGGCCTACATGCTGACATTTCTAGAGTTTTATGACATGAAACACCCAACAGTTACCAATTTACGAAACGTTCGTTACATTATAGTTACTATAATTTTCTTATCAACATGTTTTGCGAAAATTCTATAATTTACAAAGTTACTTACGACGCACTTTTTGTCTTTTTCGTGTTCATGTAAATTCCCTGTGACCCCACACAGAATGCAATGTAATAAATTACAGAGAAATAGTAACAAAACTAATAGATTTAATTTAATAACGCGTACTACGAAAAAAAAAAATTTCATGCATAAATCCGAAATAGTTTAAATGAAAAAGCGTGCATACCTACGTAAACCATTATAATGTCGCTTCGTAATCATTCATTTACTTTCGTATAGTGGTAGCTCTTTTTCCGATTCTGAAGGTGTATCACTCGAGCTATAGGAATTCTCGGTATAAACATACCATTGAATTATCAACAGCCTATTCCACACGATAGTCATTCTGCCAATAGTACGCTTCTATATATCACATATGCGATAAGTATCTTTGCCAGTCTTCTACAGTAATTGAGAAAATTACTTTCCTTGGGACTTCCATTAGCTTTGTGAAAGATAAAACAGAAATATTTCTTTTCGAGATTAATCTCTTTGCTTTAGACCAAGCCAGTTTAATAGGAATAAAATCGCAAATGTATGGAGGCAGTCAACAAACATGGTAGCCATTTAACTTTAAAAGTAGGCCAGTGTGAAATATTTCTTCAGGTTTTCTGTTCTGTACATTCAAATCATAAAGCTCTAGTATACGCATATCCTGAAAAAATGGAACACTGTTACTTGTGAACAAATGTGCCTTATCCTTTTTCACTGTTTACTTGGAAGGAGGTTTACTTTAATGAAGTGAATAATAAGGTTCAATGTTTACAAAAAAATTATGCTATCTTGCACGATAATTGATTAAGCATACTTACACATGTCGTAGTTGATATATCCATCTGCTATTGGTAATCTGTAATAGCTTTGCCTGTAGGGGAAATTGAAAAGGCATTTCCGATTAAACCATTTTCAGAATTTGCGTGAACAATTATCAGACGGGTTGAACAACTATTGTGTTTTAATACAACACGTCCATCACTTTGTTAACATTTAAAAATGTGGTATTGTTAGTAACCCATATCTCATCAATGTAAATGATTGGAAGCCCCTCCATTCTGTAATGAAGAATTGATTTGAAATATTTATACAATCAGTGGATTATATGCCGTCTCTGTACTAGTATTTTTCGATAATTGTTTTTAGCCTCTCAACACCTAGCTGTTAAGAGCCGCCCAAATCTCTTCACTCATTCGCATAATAATTGTAACGCATATGATTTTATTTAAAATCCACTTCTGACAAAATTTTATATGTAATCTGAGACATGTCAGCTGGGTTGAGACAGTAGATACGCATTTAACTGTCCACCAGTTTATTCGTCACATTTCTATATCATACATTTAATTACTTCCTTTGCTGCAGTAATTATAGTTTACCTTCTTCCTTGAATGTTCTATATTTTACTATACAGACACGCGACCGAATACAACTCGTACCTAACTGGCAGTGGCGTGTTGCTTTTGTGATGGCTAGTAGCGTAGGTACACCGTTACTCGGAAAGCGCGTGTAAAGGGTAGGGGAGGTTCTTCAGCCCTACCCACAGCTGTGCCATATCCTGAGCTTACTACTACAGGTGTATGAAGACTGGGGAAACTCGACAATGGATCAAAATTATTCGAGGTAATTCAAATACACATAATGGAAGGTGATATAACAAACATAACCTTCCTTCGAAAAGTAAGACGCGAAAAAAAAGATCTGCTTTACAAGCAACACTTTAAAAATGCGTGGCCACAGAGTACTTGAAAATTTAGTACATTTGTTGTAAAAGAGAAAAAAAAAATTACACTTGTCTTCTAGATAATTGTAACTAAATAATAATGTGAAATAATATATAGTTAATTATCCCTAAGAAATGACAACGAAACCCGTGCCAGTGATGTAACTTTCTGCGCATCTTCGGTCCGTTGAAATTATTTATTGCAAGGGCCACCTATAATTAATTACATGTATTCTAATTTTTCATGGAATTATTTCATTTGGATGTCATCGCTGTAAATACACTCTTAGTCTTAAATTTTAAATAATCGAGTTATAAACAAACATAATATGTAAGTAATTATGTTCTGTAATTTAAATCGAAAATTCATCGAAATTTTGTTTAAATACTTCTTTTACAAAACGTTTTACATAGCCGAGGCCATAGAGCAAAGATTAAGTTAAGCAACATGTTTAATAATGTTAAAAAGAAACCTAAGATGTTCAAAATTTCCAGGTACATATTCAGTTCAAAATTTCCGAAATACTGTATCTATACAATAACAATAAGTTATCGATATAACTAATAAATACTTTCCACAACATGGGTGCAAATAATATTGATGAAATGCTTCAAATGTTAGATAGTGTGTGGGTCTTGATGCCTCTTTGACAGCGATGAACCAGAAACAAATGCAATAATAGTGAGAAAATTACAATTACACACGTGCTTTATCCGAGGCTGACGTGCAGCTAACAGCATAAAGAGGAAATATAATTCGGAGAATCAACTTTGGATGTAATCTGTCTACAATTTTTGTAGACTGGGTTTACCAACCTCAAATATTTACAGGGGCATAATTTTGAAAACAAGCGCATGTGTCACTTATATCAAGTTTGCATTACCTACCGTAGCACTAATTATGTGCTGAAGTTGGTGGAAATAGGTTGACTGGTTCCCGAGATATCGAATAAAAGCAGTTTTTTTCTTTTGGTACTATCATAAAAACGGGTCTTTAACACACTCTGAATAGGTATATCTGAAGCTTCTAAAATAAATACTTTTATCATACGAATATTAATTGGAATGTGTCAAATTACTTAATATGTATGAGAAATGTATTTAAATAATTTATATTGCAACCATTAAAAAATATTGCCACTTATATCATGTAAGTTTACGTGACTTACTGTAGTACTACTTATGTGAAAAATTTGGTAGAAATTAGTTAACTGGTGTCCGAGATATGGCATGAATATTACAGTTTTTCACCTAGTTCTACCTATCTTAAAAGACGGCACCAAAAGAGTATCTCTGTAAGCATTATTTGATGTTGTAATGAATAATCTCAGCACGCAGATTTTAAATAAAATGGGTTAAATTCTTTAGTTCAATGGGAATCGGTTAACTGGTCCCCAATATTTGGTAAAAAAAAAAAAAAAAAAAGCTTCACTAACTCATGTGGTGCTATCTTCATTAATAGAGGAAAAATCTGTTATGTATTGGCACATTCCATGTTAGTTATAGATACATCTATGTATTAAATTCGGTTCAAATTGTTTGGATTATATGGAGTACTAACAAGAAATACTTATAAGTCTGTTATTTTAAAAATAAGTGACTACCTTCCTCAGTAATATAAATTTAGATGGACTGCAAAAATATAACTTGCCGCCTTGTTTTTGGTGGATATGAGTTAATGTTTCCCGAGATAGGACAGCAAAGCTTAATTTTTCATGTGGTCCTATCTTCCAAAATGACGGCCAAATGAGATTATATAATAGACCTAGCTCATTTTATACTCGTATAGATACTGCCACCATACAGATTTAAGTTGAAGTGAGTTACATTGTTTCATAGATATTGCATATTAAGCTAATGTGTTTATATGGCAGCTATTTTGAAAACATGTAATTGGCCTTTTAAAACAAATCCTGTAAATTTACATGGCCTACCATAGTTCTACTTGTTTGCCAACTAAGGGAGAAATCGGTTTATTGTATTCAGAGATACATTCTAAAATTTTATTTATGTTGCACTGCCTTACAAAATGGCGGACAAAAGAGGATCTGTGTTTACACCTTTGATTATCGTAAAAGATACTGCCAGCATACAAAGTTAAGTTGAAACTTATTACATTGTTATAGAGTTATATATAAGTAAACTCGAATGCTGTTATTTCCACCATTTTGAAAATATGTGTCCAACTTACTAAAATAGGCCTGTCAGTTTACATGACTTACAATAATAATACTGTCGCATTTGGAAGGAATCGGTATGTTGTTTCCCGAAATATAACACAAAATATTTATTTTTGAATTGTTGCTAACTTACAAAATGGCTGAAAAAAGAGGCCATACTTTAACACATTTGGTGCTTGTATTAGAAACTTACAGCGCAAAACAGTTTGGAAGATATAAAAAATGAATGTAAAAATATTTATATGGCCACTATTTTGAAAATAAATATCTGATAAATTTAATTTTTATATAGTGACATGGCCTAAAACAGAATTACCTGTATTACTATGATGGTGTTATTGGACTGTGTCCATGCCGACCATGAAGTTAAATAAATATCCCACACACATACAGAAATCAGTAAGATGAAAAAGAAAAAAACCTTTTTACATCACCACAGTCAAATAATCAGGAAAAGCTGTTTCCTTGTCAAACAGAAAACAAAATTGTTTATAATTAAAAACGACAAAAAAACTGACGAACAACTTATTATTACAAAACAGGACAAGCAACAAAAGCAAAGCAATAGAAAAGGCAACACGATGAGGAAAACGAAAACAATACACAAGTAAGCAAAAAAGTGCCAAAAACAATATCAGCTGACAAATCTGAACAATTAAAACTAAAAACACACCAAAAACACAATGAAGCACGAGTCACAGGAAAAAGTATTCCTTGTCAGCGTATAAAACAAAATACTGCCACTCTATGAACAACACAGTAACAACAAAAATAACCAGATAATATAATACATTCACCAACAGAGAGGACACAGAACGACGAAAAATTGGTGACAAAAAATAATTAAAAGTCTTCACGAAAAAATTGGGGACCTGGAATATGTCCCCTTCTTCAGGTGAGACACTGGCTACAGTCTACTGCAACTGTTCTTCCAGTGCCTCACCTGACGAAAGGGACATATTCCAGTCCCCGAAACGTCGTGAAGACTTTTAACAATTTTTGTCGTCATTTTTTTATCGGTCTGTGTCCTCTGTTGGTTTATTTATTCTTTTCTCTGGTTATTTTTGTGGTTCCTGTATTGTTCGTAGTGTTTTATTATTTGGTTTTATATACTGACAAGGAATAATTTTCCTGGCTTGTGGTTTATTGTAGTTATTTTCGTTCATGAGTTTTTAATTTTTATTTTTCATCGTTGTCCACTGATATAGTTTTCGACACTGCTTTGTTCACTTGTGTGTTGTTTTCGTTTTCGTTATTGTGTTGTCTTTTCTTTTGGTTTGCTTCTGTTGTTTGTCCTGTTTTGTAATATTAAGTTGTTCGTCCGTGTATTTTTTTGTCGTTTTAATTATATACATATTTGTTTTCTATTGAAAAGGAAACAGCTTTTCCTCATTATCTGCCTGTGGTGCTGTAAAGAGGGTTTATCTTTTTTGTCTAGCTGAGTTCTTTGTGTGTGTGCGATTTTTATTTAGTCCCATGGTCGTCGGCAATGGACACATTATAATCACACCTTCATAATTAGATGAAGTCACCATTGCTATTAAATTTTAAAGATAAAATTATTTCCTATATGCTAAGTGTGTCAGGAATAGGTTTTGTAGTTCCCGAGATACAGCGTAAAAGCTTTATTTTTCATGTTTGCACTATCTTACAAATTGGCAGACTAGGTAACGACATTGTCGCTCTCATAATTCAATGCAAACATAATGCACCAGTAACCTACCAAATTTGGTTTAAATCAGTTTAATGGTTTCTGAGATACAACATAGAGCCCTATATTTTAAAGTTGCCGTCATATTGAAGATAAGTGCCAGAATGGATCGAAAACTCTACAAGTCAAATGAGCTTACTAAATACTACATATGGATTGAGTTTGGTAAAATTGGGTTCGCGGGTTCAAAAGTTATTAAGGTGGGAGGGGGGGGGAGGCAATCATGAGAGACAGACATACAGGTGATTGCATATGCTTATATTTCCTTCAGAAAGTATGCTAAAATTATCCCTACCATAATTAAAGCACCCTTTTTTCAGATTCGAAAACACATATTTTTCACTGCAAACGTCTTTATATAATGGTACAGAATAAACTATGAAGACATTACGATTTTTGTCTTTATTTTTAGTCGCTGCAGCTACATTCGTGAAATCCCGGAATAAAATTTGGATTTGGTTACTTATTTGTCTCTCCTATCATTGTTTTCAACTAAGTTAATACAATTACTGATACTTTTTAATCCTAAATCAAAGATGGATCTACAAACCAGTTAAAAGAGCGGATTACTGTTGGATGGTTTGATGGGGGGGGGGGGGGTCATTATTCGAAATCACTTTTGCCAATTGTTTTTTTTTACAGCTTATATATTCATATAAAAAGTTTGTTTTAAAATTACGTTTTTATAATAACTGCAGGTAATTAATAATATTTACATGTGTGCAGTTTTATAATGTATTAATTAAATATATTTTAGAACTCCTATTCAGTTAGCAAACTCACATAAGCAGGTGCCAATTTACATTGCAGGCCAGTCTCAGCAGCTAGCAGACTGGTCCATTTGATGGTTTGTAGGGGTGTAATCATTTAGCGCTACACGTTAAGTATGAGCGAAGAATACGCAAACAATGTGTTTCGTATAGTATATGCATTCAATATATTGCATACCACCTACCAAGATGTTAGAATAGCATAAACCGTTGTGTAATTAAAATTGATGCTCTTAAGTAATGAGGATATTATACTAGGGGTAAGTTTTTTATGCGAATAATGATGCCCTCCCACCCCCTCCTTTCCCCCCTCCTTCACCGCTGCAAAATCTGGAAACAAATATATCCCGATTCCGTTACGTACCATTCACTTACTCACAATAGCTAATGCAGTTTTACCCGTGTGTATATAAGTCAGTATTTATTGAACAGATCTTACTACGACAATCCTAAATTTTCTTTGTGCTATAATATGCATTATAATAAGAGTCTTCATTTTTGTGACGAAGTTAAGGCATTATCACCTCTTGCCCTTAACCACATATTTTCAAAAGCATACTTCAAACTTAAAGCTGTACTTATAATAATAAAAAAACATGATATTTAATCTTATTTCTTTGCGACGTATGTTAATATGGAGACTAAACTATGACATTGGCAAGTTTAATTATAGCATAAGTTAACAAAATTTAGCAAAAACTTCCATTACACTAACATACAAAATGGTTTGGAATAAAATACTATTACAAAAGATATTCAAACACCATTAAAGAATAGAAAGAATTAATTAATATGTCAATGGGCCTATAATACCCATAGCCTAAAATATCATGTTTGCATCATGTGAATTTAACTATTAATAAGATTAACTATAGAATATATCAACATTACACTAAACTTATAATTATATTGACATATTCCAATAGTTTTAAAAAATGGAAAAGTAAATAAACATGAATTAGAAATAAATATTATGAAAATATTACCACGTCATATATTGTGCATGTCCGAAAATATAATTTTGACAGCAAAAGTAGTATCACAAGGAGTTTCATATTAAATGTAACATGTAACATTGTCGATACCTAAAATTGCATAAACTAATAATAAGCATAAATCAAAACACTATTGTCAATTCTACTAGCTCCCACGCATGCGCACACACACACACACACACACATCAGTGGGCTAGTAAATTTAACAAATAAATAAACACGTATGAAAAATCACTACAGTCGCATAAACTAATAAATAGAATACAACAAATATGATCTAATTATACCAAATAGGGACTCCCCATTACATTGTTTAAGATTGTTTCTGTATTATATTTATATTGATGTCAAAATGTTCAAGCAAATCTTTCTGAATATAGAAATTGAAACTTGCTGTAAGTGTGAAAGTTGGAGCGAAAAAGTAGTGGTATTTCGGCACAAGCAGCTTATATATTTATTAAAATAACGAGTATTAATTGCATGGGATAGTAAGAAATGAGACGAAAGATAGTTTGGGGATACTGTTGGAAATAATTTCTTTAGCAAGCAGATATTGTGCAGTGTATCACTTTTTTGCATAAATCAAGTCTTGAGATATTAGGTCTGTATTTGGTTACGTGGTCCTTATTTTAAGAATAAAAATAATACGTACGCAGTTGTTTTGCATACATTGAAGTCTCTGAGCTAAATCTGGATGCAGGTCATTGAAAACTGCGTCAGGATAGTCAAACCATGAGATTATCAATGACTTTGTTAAGGTCTTCATTATAACAACGTGCAAGTTATAAGACAAATCTCATTCTATCCAGACTAAACGTTAGCTCCAAGGGAGGAATGGGCCGGGGCCTAAGCACTCTTAGTCCTTCCCCCACCCTAATTGTTCCGCTTCTGACAGCTTTTTTTAAAGAATTTTAATTAATCTTTTTACTTTAAATGCGTAACATACAGAAAATAAGAAAACGGGAAATAAACATTTTTATTTAAGATTGTATTCCAACATTTTAGCTTTATACCGCGAGGCTGGTCAGACGACACCTTATGTAAAAAAACATACACTTTACAAACCGCAAACACAGCCAACTATTTTCCACATTCGAACCCGGAATCTCGTCGTCCGAAGGCGCCTTTACGGGCGGCGGTTGCAAAAATTTGTTACTTAGATATTAATTTTTCTGTATGTTCAATTTAGATACTTGTAGTTTACATTTCAGTCTATATTTATTTCGGTCATATTTCATTACATTCTTCTGTAATTGTATTAAAATCATCTTATGTTTGTGAATTGATTAATGTAGATATCCGTATTGACAATAGTTTTAAATACTTGCCTACTTTTCCAGAATGGATAGATACATTTGATGCTTAAAGCCCCGTGACATTTTAGAAATAATTTTTTTTGTTGATTTCTTATTTTATTTTCTCCTTAATGTATCATATGTAAAAGTTTGACCTTTTAAATTATTTAATAATTTTTGTGATATAAAGAATGAACGTGTTGAACTTTCAAAATGGCTCTTTAAACAAGTAATAACTTCCAATATTATTTATTATTCTGGAAAAAATGTATCATTCTGTTTTAGATTTGTCTGTCTCCATTGATTATACACTGACCACAATTTTTGTTTAAAATTTATTCAGATCTTTATTCATTCATAGCTGATAATGTACTTCTATTTATATAACTGTTGTTTTATACATTGTCCACAGATAATTACAAAATGGCAGCACACTCCGTCGGCAACTTGCTGTTAACTATTAAAATGTATGTGTTATCGCGATAATTTTTAAATAAATGAAAGATATAATTGATTTGCTGTGGCATTTATAAGAAAAGTTTGCGAATGAATTATTTTCATTTCTTTCTTAGCTCATCTGGCTCTCAAGGCTCTTTAAGTCTCAAGTAAATCGATGATAATTGTTACGTGTGTTGATTGCAATGTGTCTTGGAGATGTATTGTAAAGCAAAAATAATTAATTACCATTTTGGAGAAACCATTAAGTTTCTACGAAACAATGAAAATACAGTAATTAAAACACTTCAAACATGCAATGTTCATATTTGCGAAATAAATGCTTAAAACAGCTGCGCATAACTTAAAATCAATTTTTTGTTGCATTTTCCTATGCATGTTGAATAAAAAGTCTAAATTCCGTGTATATCATGCGATTCAAAATTCTACAATATAGTCGCACTTGAAAAGCTTAAAAATACCAATATTATCAGTTGGCTCAATAACATGACAGTAAATTTATCATTCAACTCTCCGGTAACTTGAAAGCCTTCTATTCGTGGCAATCTGCTCCATTAAATTGTAATTGTTAGGAGCTTCTTAAAGTTAACATCACCCTGTTTTATGTTAGAAAGCTTATATGGGACGGCTTACAGACAATCTTATAACCTAACTTAAATTAACACACAGGCTTTGCCCGGGATTCGAACCCAGAGTCTCCCGCACCCCAGATCAGTCGCGCGCCAACCGACTGCGCCACGGGAGGTCGGCAGTTTGTTCGATGTAATCCCCAGTTTTAAGTGATGATTTGCAGATGAGTAATCAGAATATTTTAGATTATCGCATATCCTACCTGTAAATAAAACAGCGGGAACTGATCTTCCTGTAACACACTGTAACCGTATAAACACACTACACACCTTAGTGATGAAGCGCGCACTCCCTACTGGAGTGGCAGGAGGGAACACAAGAAGCCATACACTTGCGTACGGAACCTAATTGGCTTAAAATACGTGGGTGGAGAAAACAGGTAGAGTTTTGGAATAAAGAAGGGCAAAATCTTTAACTTATATTTTTACAGCGTTTAAAAAAACAACTATAGACAAGTATTTTTTACAGGACTGCCTATATATTTTAAGAGAAATGTTTGGTTAGTTACAAAATAAAAATTAATATAAACAATAGAATTCCAGTAAGTTTCAAACTGATATTTAGCATTATATTTATGCAGATGAGAATTAATTAATAAAATAATTCTAACAAGTGCATAATGTTTTATTTACAAAATTGTATACAATATTACTAACATCAAAGTTACACACAGTAATACTAACATTAATGTAACACAGTGATACTAAAATCAAAGCGACTGTGGAAAAAAAAATTAACCGCCCCTTTCCATTTAGCAGCCAGGATTGTGAATGTATATGAAAGGTATGTTAATTTTAACGCGCAATTCCATTTAAACCCACTTCAGTCACATTTCCGAAAGTTCATCTGCCCGAAATGTTTGACAGACGAATTTAAGAAATATTACGTATTAGTAAATTACCCGTCAAATTAAATGTAGACCAGCTGCCTGTCGACTGGCTGATATGTTTCACAGCCAACTTTCAGTAGCTGATATGTTGAACAGCTGCCTGTCGGGAATACGGATGTTTCTTTACTTACTTCGACACGCTGGGTTTCGCATAACTGTGTTCACATAATCCTATGAATGGGAACTAGATTGCATTTCTGATACCGAATACAACAAAAACGAAAGCAGAATGATTATCTGGGTCCCGGCGCAATGGATTCAATAGTACGAGCCAGGCACCGGCCGCCATGTTGTGACGTCACCCAACCATCATATTGGATTCAGGTGACATTTGACATTAACCCGTGATCTTGGCTCTGTACTCGTAACCTTGGATAACCTAGAACCCGATAAAATCACAAAGATTAAAAGAAATTTATAAAGCATTCCAAAAATGTAATAAAAATGTGTTTAAAATGTATTTAAGAAACTTAAATTTCTGAAGGTACTTCCACGGCCGAACATCTGGATTTTTTTTTTAAATTGGTTATTTAATCGGTCAGATACTCGCATTCGCTAATTAGTTGGCCGTCCTCCACACTTTCCAGCCCCCTGTCAGTATACCACAATTACTGACCATTTATTTTTAGTATCGCGCACTAGAGCGAACTGGTAAGTTCAGAATTTCATTATATCAGGTTGCGGAGCATACACGAGAAATGTAATCTGTAGGCACTACTGACGAAAAAAAACTTCTTTTTAGGAGATGGGGCATTGCATATGTAAGATGTGTTGTTTAAACGGCAGCGGCGATGGCGGGGGTAGGATGGTAACACGTGCAGTACTCACATGTTGGCAGCCGTGAGTTGTACTTTGCTCTTGCTGTAACACTAGCTGAACATGCAGGCAGCCGACGGCTCGCTCACAGCGTGCTGTCCGTCCAGCGGTGGCTTCATGCTAGCTAACAAGACTTGGAATATTTCACACTTGAAACATAAGTTCTTACATCAATATTTATTATGTTAGTCACACCTATATACAGACACATCAAATGTAAAACAACATATAGTAAAGAATTTAAATGTTTAACCCCTTACACCAAAGTCAATTTTGTAAAAAAGTACGGGAAAAATAAAAAACTCATATTGAAGTTGCGACGGGAAAAAAATCACCTCTAATTTGTAAACAACATACATTATGGTTAGCCCGATAAGAACCCTACCATACGAGTTGAAAATACTTGTGACCTACTCGCTAGCCGCTTAGTTATCATCGCTGCCTGACCAGGAATATTTTTTTTTTAATGTGGAAATATCTTTTCCCTCGTATTATTTCACATAAAGGGTTACCTATTTTACGTTAAAATATAACAGGCAGGCATTTTTTACCCGGAATAGTTTTTATGCAGTTGCTATTGGAACATGAATCAGTCAAAGAGAAAGACTTTCTGAAATAATCTCGTCTAAAAGGACAAATTTTTCGGGAGGCATGCAATGTATACAGGCACCTGCCATTATGTAAACTGTTTCCCTCTGCTGTTTTTTACCACATATTAGATGTGCAGGAGTATGTGGTG
This sequence comes from Dryococelus australis, assembly GCA_029891345.1. Lineage (NCBI taxonomy): Eukaryota > Metazoa > Arthropoda > Insecta > Phasmatodea > Phasmatidae > Dryococelus > Dryococelus australis. The sequence goes on from CM057009.1 coordinate 197,292,569, forward strand.
TGGATTGGTGTGGATAAGAGTGAATTGGTGTGTGGATTGGCATATGGATATGGATTGGTATGGATTGCCTTGTGTATTGCTGTATGAAATGGTCTGTGAATTACTGTTTGGATTGCTGTGTGGTTTGGTGTGTGGATTTACAGTGGTGCTGACTGTGATACATGTGGTGCTGATTGTGGTGCATGTGGCGCTGATTGTGGTGTGTGGTGCTGATTGCAGTGTGTGTGGTGCTGATTGTGGTGCATGTGGTGCTGATTGTTTTGCATGTGGTGCTGATTGTGGTGTATGTGGTGTTGATTGTGGTGTGTAAGGAGATGATTTTGGTGTGTCTGTTGCTGTTTGTCATATGGTGATTGTGATGCATGTGGTGCTGATTGTAGTGTGTAGTGCTGAATGTTGTTAGTGTGGTGCTGATTGTAGTGAGCGTGGTGCTAATTGTGGTGCATGTGGTGTGATTTGGTGCCTGCAGTGCTGTTTGTGATGCATGTGGTGCTGGTTGTGGTGCATCTGGTGCTGATTGTGGCACATCTGATTGTGGTATTTGTGGTGCTCATTATGCTGAATGTGGTGCTGATTGGGGTGCATGCGGAGCTGTATTGTGGTGCACATGATGCTGATTGAGGAGTGTGAAGTGTGCAGTGCTTATTGTGGTGCATGTGGTGATGACTGCGATGCACATAGTGCTGATTATGTTACACAAGTGCTGATTTTGGTGCCTGTAGTGCTGATTGTTTTGCTGATTAAGGTGTGTCTGGTGTTGATTTTGGTGCTGAGTGTGGTGCATGTGGTGTGTGTGATGCTGATTGTGGTGCATGTGGGGCATGTAGTGCTGATTGTGGTACTGAAGGTTGTGAGTGTGGTGCTTATTGTGGTGCAGGGCCATCTTAAGGTAAAAGTTGTCCATGGGCAAATACTCACTAGGTGACCCCCAAATCAATTTCAGCACTTTCCAATTAATGCCCATTTTTTAACAATATTCACACACAACACACAAGAGTTAAATATGTATACATTATGTAAAAAATATATATTAATAATAAGTAAAATATGTAGCTTTACCTATCCAAACAAAGGAGAATTCTGAATGACTGGTGTATGCCTTATAAAGCAAATTACATATTCACAAGTATGCAGATAACTTTCTTAATTGACTAACTGTAAATAATTTAAGTCTAATAAAATACACCAATAATAGTAAGGATTAACTCTCCACTCACTATATATTCTTTCAAGTCCTCATTTAATTACATGTCCACTTTCTGCGATTTTACTGTAGCAAATTTGTAGATTAAATTTTGAAACAAAATTGTATCCAGCAATGCAGCATTTATAACAAAAGAAACCATCACCAAAAGTCTCTTTTCACTTGCTGAATTTCTTAAGCAGTTCTTCACCCTTCTCAGTTATGATACGGGTGTAGAACTGCTGAAATTGCATTGGTAGAAGAGATACACAGAAATATCTGGAGGAAAGTCTATATTCGGATAAGTAGCGATAAGCCCTTGTTCTAATAGTTTTTAGAGAGAATTTCCAGGTGTTTGTTCACCTAGTTTCATTTCTTTTAAGAACTCCAGGAAATTGACATGCTCTTCAATTAATTGACTATCCACATCATCGGGATATGCTTCATTAGCTTTCCTGGCATATTCTCTAATATCATGAAGAGGCATGGACTTTAATTGACTAAGAAAGCCAAATCTTAAGTGGAAATATTGATATGCAGATATTCTGTGTGAATGCTTCACAACCAGTTCATCAATGGTAAACAAATAGAGTATGTGTTTATCTTGATATCTCTCTGCAGTCAAAAATCATGTCACTGTCTCTGTTGATCTCATCACACTGCATTCTTATCCTCTTGAATATTTTCCTTTAGTTTTCATACTCTTCATAACCAGATAATTTTTTTCCCTTCGGATCCATAGGAGCAAAATCTATCTTGGAGCCCTTCACATGGTTCTTTAATGATATATACATCAGGACTACGCCATTTAAATTTGTAGTAATAATTTGAAAACCTTTGCTCACATTATCAAACCACTGTCCGAAATTTGGTTAATATCCCTGTCCCAAATTTAGCAACTATAGCACACAAACCTACAGCCTTAGCTCGTGTTTCCTACTTTTCACAAGTGTTGGCAATTTTTGTGGCAGCAGAATGAAAATCCGGGTAGGATGTTGTCAGTGAACTGCATGCACCATATCCTGCAGACCGCCATGTTGTTGACAAACCTTGGCAGTAACTTGATAACAGCATTACTTGTTTGAATTTTACTGTGGATAATTTCCCATCTGGCTGTCGACTAACTGAAGAAAGCATATACTTTCCGCACGAAAATAAAATAAGCAGTAATTTTTTACCAATATGAAGCAGTTGACTCCCTTACTATATTCAAAGAATGTGCTGCACATGGCACGAAAAGTGCCAGCGGATTGTGCGATTTAACATTGGCATCTAGTCAATTGTAATAGTAGTGTTGTCATAAGTCTGTCCTCTGCAGTCTTTGACATCAATTTTAAAATGTGAATGAACTTTCAGTACAATTATTTCTAAACTGTGAGCACTGTGGCCAGTCTGGGTTATAAACGTGACAAACTTTCTACAAGGTCAACATTTTTCTGAAACTATTTGTACAGTAAATACAAATTGATCACAGTAAGTAATATCAGCCAAAGAATCTGCATAAGTTGAGTAATATTTACTGGCCTTCAGGTCAGCACATATTTCATTCTCCATTTGTAGCAATAACTGATTTAATTCATTACATATGTTTTTTAGACAAGTAACTAACATGGCCTTTTCCTGGGTTACCATAAGTCACTAAATGAGTCCTTGAAAAGGAGCATACTCTGACATAAATTCCAGAGGCCCAGAGTTTTTGAAATCCATTTCATTTGTACTTTATTGAGCAAGAATGTTCCTGATAATAAGATCTATATTCTCTTCATTTAAGGGAGTACATTTATCTGGGTCTGATAAGTCAGCTCCAGTAATGTTACCACATTCATAAACATATATAGACGTCAACTCTGCAGTTAATGGCGATGAGTTCTCCTCCGTTAACAAATCATTGTTTTCTTCTCTCCTGGAAACTGAAGAACTAGAGCTCTAAGTCCCAATAATACCAAATATGCTTTCATATAGTGGCTCAGAATCCTCTGCGGAGGGTTGAGGATTAGTTCGTGGTTTGAAAAAATGTCAAATTTCGGTACCTCGTTGAAAACTACAGAATTTTTTTTTCCTTCTGTTCGTTTATTTTCCGATGCTGTATGCCACTCCATAGCTATTAATCATCCTAGTAAAATACTGATAACAACCATGAATGGCCCTAAGATTTACTCCATGCACACGAACCTCAAGCAAATTCATGCCACATACTGCACATTTCATCGGTATGCATCGCCCGGCAACTACCGTGAAACTGAAATAATATCGCCTTCAGGATTATTACTGCTGCAGTACATGGAGTTTATTTACACTACCTGGCAATCTGCAACTGACACCAGAGTCAGACATTCTTTTCTTCATTTTTCTGCCTGCCCAGGCTCTGCACAATGGAATCATGTTACAGCTGATAATCCCAGTCTGGCTGTTGTTGGCAGATAAGCAGGTGTTCATTGTAAATGACATGGGAGGTAAACAACCCATCATTTGTTTACCACAATGCTTAAGTGTATACCTATTGGATGTGGCCTCATCAACTAAAAGTTGGCCATAGGCCACCTCTACGAAATTTTATGAAAAGTTGAAAAAATTCCAAAAAGCGAATTTTTGAAAAGTGCTTGGTTTCAATAAGCATCCCTTTAAAACAGACACCCCAGGACAATTGCCTCGTTTGGCCCTCATATTACGACTACCCTATTGCGATGCATGTAGATCGCAAGTTAAAATCAATTCCCTGTATTAAAAAATATAAGTTATGTAGTCCTACTTCAAAAGCTGAAAGGTGGATATTATATTTAATAATCTCTCTTTACAAATATCTATCCATGTCCCTCGGTATATTTAATCGCTTCCTGGGTAAAATCTATTTGCATTTAGCAATAAAAGTGTGTAGCACCATGGTGGGCCCCCACCATGCTTCACCATTTGTCGTTGAAACAATTTTGGACATTGTTTTGAACCAGGCAGCACATGCTATCAGTATCGGAGGAACGGATCAAACATGACCTACGTTAAGGAACCATCCAAACATATCCCTGGAGTGATTTCGAGAAACCATGGAAAACACTCAAATGAGGATATTTGGGCTGATAACCGAACCTGAGTCCTCCTGAGTGCACATACGGTGTTTTATCATGGCAGCATCTCATTAAGTTTCATAGCAGCAGGCACATTACTCCACCATCGTTGCCGGGTCGTATATACTATGCATTTCGCCTCACAAACATTTATGTGGAAGTCATTCCTGGTCACACTACAGTAGTAGGGGCGGCGGTGATCTAGATACAAAGGGATGTCACCTTTATTGATATCAAAGGGCTAATTTGATTGAAAGGGTTAATTAATTTTATTGAAAGGGATAATCAAATTAAAACGGTTGAATGTATTGAAATGGTTATATTTAATGAAAGGGTTAAATTTATTGAAAGGGTTAAAAGTATTTAAAGGGTTTTTTATTTTTGTGTGTTTGGTGCAAGTGTAATAAGGGCAAATTTTCTTTCTTTCCTTTTGTGGGGAGCAGCTGTGGTACGTCCTCGCCCTTGGAGCTCTTGCGGATGAGGTGTGGCATGTTGGTGACAGGGTATGTATATGTGGTAAGTTTAGTGCAAAAGTGGCATAAGTATAAATTTTGTGCCTCGTAGACGGTGTTAAGAGATAGGCGATTTTTTGTTAATAATTACACAGAAAGAGAAAACGTTACATATAGTTAACACATGAGAGAAAAAATAATTTCAGAGTGTTTAAACAATTTCTACGTATGAATAAATAACGCGAGAGAGAATTATAACTACCTGGTCTCGACAAGTGCTAAATGATCACAATTACATGACTCACCAGTATGGAATTAATTAATTAATTAACGAAGCAAAAAAATGTCCCTATAAATTAAACGGCAATCTTCCTAAACACGAGATATATGAAAATGTGAACTACTTGACGCCTCTGGCACATACTTGACATGATTTTAAAACACGTCCGTCTGCCTGTGAGACTGTTGAGGAACTTTAGAAATGGAAACCACACGTTACAAGAAAGGTTTAATATATGTCCATTCACTTGGGATGTCGCTGCAGCACTGACTTGGATATAGCACTTACGTCAACTTAGAGGAAAGTAAGAGGATATGTAATAGTATGGGGGTTATGGAATATGGTCGTATTGGCTCTAGTATGTGCTGCGCTCTCTTGTAAAGTGGCACAACTACATCAGCAGTAGCTAATGTGACATTACAAGGACGAGTTGTGTTAGTACCAAGTGTGTTTCTAAAAAAAATGGTTTTGTTGTTTAATGCACTAGAAAACGTTTCACAGCTATGTCTGATTAATGTTACTGTGATGATTGTTTAGTAGTTTATTTACTAAAATATATTTTATGAAAGAGGGTATGGATTGAATTTTCTACCAATATAAATACATGTTATTTTGTTGCACATGTTTTGGTGTTATGGCATGTCCGTTCAATGTAGGTGGGGCATGGGATATGGAATACTACATCCAAGATGTTTTTCATAACCCCATCCAAGTATTCCTAAGAATCTTAAATATATTTTATTACATTTGTTTTTATTTAGTTGGCGAAGTTCAGGCATGTAGTCTTCTCTTACACTTAACCATTAATTGAACCAATTAATTATATGTGTTGTTTTCGAATTTGTCATGTAATATTTCAATCAAAACTGTAATTCACTGTTGGAGTGTGTTATATCAAATTGTCTTATTCGCGTGGCTAATATTTTACATGGGTTCTAGATATGTTTAATAACCAACATTGACGAATATATTTAAATTTAAATTACCAACTTTTGGTTATTAAATTCATTGTATCAAAAACAGAAGCCTATATGCTGACTATAGTATAAGATATTTTCGAATGAGCTTATGTATTACATAAATTGTTTTTTTTTTTTGTATTAACGCATAGATAGTTCATTGAGAGTGATGCAGATAATTAATTATTTACCTGTAATTAGTAGGGATGTTCGTCTAAAGGCTTACCATCTGGCTATAAAAAATAATATTTCAAACCCATTTGGCACCTCTGGAATTGCTGGAAAAGACTGGTTGAAGAGATTGTTGAGGAGGTATAAAGACCGATTGTCCATTCGGAGACCTATGGGCACATCTGATGACAGGGTTTCTGGTTTTAACAGAGACAAGGTCAAAGTATTTTATGATAACCTAAATGAACCATTCGACAAACATCACTTTCCCGCAGATAAATTTTTCAATTTTGATGAGACAGGGCTGTCCATAGTGCAAAGCAAGATTCCCCATGTTGTAGGTCAAGAAGGGCAGCATCAAATTTGAGTCATGACAGCTACAGAAAGAGGTTCGCTGATGACAGTGATTGTCTGTATTAGTGCAGCTGGTACATTTGTTCCTCCCATGATAATTTTCCCTAGAACCAACATGAGTCTTCTGTTGATGAGAGGAGCACTACCAGGGTCGATTTTTGCCTATAATCCATCAGGGTGTATCCAGTCAAACCTCTTCAAACAGTTATTTGAGCAATTCATAGACAAGACTAACCCATCAGAAGAGCATCCTGTCCTGTTGGCGATGGATGGACATCACAGTCACACGAGGAACATTGAAGTGATTGATTTGGTTTGTGCTATTCATGTTCATTTTATCATGCTGCCACCTCATTGCACACACAAGATGCAACCACTTGATAAGACTTTCATGGATCTGTTGAAGATGTACTACAGTGAAGAAATACATAGGTGTCTTCGCAATAATTACAGAAATTTGGGACCATATGACATTGTACAACTATTTGACATGCCTACCTTAAGGTGCAAAGTGTTGCTGTTAACGGGTTTAGAGTCACTGGTGTTTTCCCTCCGAACAGACATATTTTCAAAGACCACGACTATATTGCTGCTGAATATGGTAGACAAGACACTGTTCAAACCCAATGACAACAGGATCAGGGAGATGAAGTGCAACAGGACCAGGGATATGAAGTGCAACAGGACCAGAGAGCTGAAGTGCAACAGGAGCAGAAGTACATTGCAATAGGACCAGGGGAATGCAGTGCAACAGGACCAGGGAAATGTATTGCAACAAGACCAGGGAAATGCAGAGCAACAGGACCAGGGAGGTGCAGTGGTCTAGATGGCTGAACAAGCAGAACCTGTAGCAGGATAGTATACTATGGTTTACAACATAATAAATAGCTATGCCTGGTTTAACAGTTGTAGCTTGTAAGACCCAAATATAATTTACCAAACATATATATTTTTAGGACCACCAACTGCCTCTGCTACATTTTCGCCCTATGATATTTCGCCACCACCAAACAGATATGAGAGTGGGAAAACATATTGACGGGGCGGCCCAAATGTTCATCACAGATCTTGACTTATTCTCCATATAAGAAGGACTTGGAAGTGTCTCTCAAGGGCCGAGCATTTCAGAAAAGGCGAAGGTTCCTACAAAGAAACGGGATAAACAAAGTGGGATGTCTAAGAGAGTTAAGATTTCCAAGAGGTCACATTCCATTGAGTCTACTTCTTCATCTAATTCTTCCATTGCAGTCCAACTCATAAATTCTAGTGATGAAGACTTCCCAAAAAAAAAAAAAAAAAGAAGACCACCCTGGTGACACAAACAATGAATGTATTTTTTCCAAATCTAAGATTTGTAATTATGTCAAAGGGGGAGAATGGGTTCAGGGCAAGCAATGCGAGATGTGGGCTCATTTGGAGTGTTCCAGTTGCGAAAAAGATGCTTATGTTTGCAATTTTGTACATATTGCATGTTTACAACTATGTTTGTAGGGGTATTCCATAACCACTGTCCTATACCATAACCCCTGCACAACAATTTTTGTATTTGTTTTGCTATTAATTTTTCCTTAATGTTTTTGCAGCTATGTATTACTACATATATATTTTTACCAATTAAATTCTCTTTCCAATGAAACTTATATAATTCTTTTTAAGCCCTAATGCCACAAGTTAGTCCCAGAAATGTAAGTGGAATTCCATATCACTTTACTTTCCTAAGCTGTGTTGAGAGCAAACATAACCTACATTTGATTATAGACTGAGGTGAAAAACTCGGAAATTTTATTGCAAATACAAAACGATTGTGCGCTGGCTTATAAGCTGATATATATATATATATATATATATATATATATATATATATGTGTGTGTGTGTGTGTGTGTGTGTGTGTGTGTGTGTGTGTGTGTGTGTGTGTGGAAGCACGGTCGGAGGCTGACAGGCAACTGAGTTAAAATTATGGCAAAAATTCTGAATACACTATTCATCCTATAACAGACAATGAAACTATAATTTATTTTAAAAAAAACATGCCATGATTTTTAACGAAAGTTTCGCTATTTTAAGGCGAAGAAGAAATCACATTTGACACAAATTTTTTCTGTCGAAGCTCAAGGAGTCTTGGATGGCTTAGTCCAGCAACACTTTATAGAAACATACAGTATATTATTTTTAATTATTGAATATAATGGTTATACTAGAAATTTTTCCATAAAGTGTGTGAAATTCACAGCACTAGTTAGCGAAACGAATCTGAATGTGTTGAAGTATTCAATGCAATTTTAGCATATGGGAAAGCGAAAACGTTATTGAGTTTTGACAGTTTCCAATTGTGAGTGCTGCTGAAAGAATTTATTATTTCTTTTGTGGTACACAAAATAAAAAAAGTATATCCATTCCTTGATGAACAGTTACAAGCTGATGAGGATATCGTATACTATTTATCATGTAAAGGCTGCCCTTACTGCATGCCTCCCTTTGCTAATGATGGGAACTTGCAACATATGTGGGGGGATTGTATGTCGCGAAGACTGGAACAGCTACTTGAAGCTAGAATTTTTCCAGGTGTAGTAATGAACGATTCCAGAGTCGATGAAGTAGATTCCGAGGCGAGCACTGTGATATTATAAATAACATAAAAAAAACTTTATATGAGAGACTTTTTGTACATAGTGTATAAATTGAAATTGTAAAAAAAAAGAAATAACTTAAAAATTATGGGCTATGCACAAGGTTTCGAAAACTACTAAGACAACTCTTTTGTAATTAAGGAGATTGCTATTTCCTATGTAACTGATCCTAATGACTCTGAAGTATTATGCTTTAAGCCTCCCAGATCTTGGTACAGTTTAAAACCTCAAATTAAAATGATGTTTCGGGAACAGACTTACGAGATTCATAACCTGAAATGAGATTCTGGTGACATAGCTTATGAAAAATGTTTTCAATATATAAATGGTTGCTCTACTCGAAGACTATCCAGTATACATGCTTGGAAAAATGCAGAAGGAAATTTTAAAGAATTTAACCAATGCAGAAGTAATAAATATCAGAAGGTATCACGACTGTTCGAGTATTAATTCAATAGTAAAATGCTATGATACAAATCACTGTGAGAAAAAATGTTCAAAATGTAAAAGCTTTAAGAGAATATTTGTACCAACATCGTAGGTAGGATATAATCCAGTATTTTTCGAGGATACAAGAAAGTATGCTTCCACTCACTAGACAACATATACTTCCAAACACAGATGTTCAACAGAGATGAACACTGGAATGTCGCATAATGTTTAGGAGGAAACACGTATACAGGACGAGTGTTGTGTTATGAAGAGGAAGCCTGAATGATTTTTAATATGTGGGCTGTCAGCGAACTGCCCTGTTCTTCTTGGGACCTGTATTAAAAAAATGTAAGTGTATAAATAACCAAAGAACCAGGTTTTCATCAAATAAAATATAGATTGTATTGAAAGTTTTATGGCAGCCCCATCATATGGACTGAAACGTGCAATAATAAGGAACACGTCACACAAATGTAAGGCAGTAGCAAGCTTCTAAGAGCACGTGTAAAATGTGGAAATTTGAGGTTTGGAACAGCATTGTTTGTATCTGTAAGTTTGATTCAACTAATTTAACATTGAAGCACTAAGGTTTTACCACAAACTGGAAGAACACCAAACTATATAAAGAGAGAGAATCGTACACCAGAGCTTCAGTTATGATGGAGAGGTTCGACTCATCACTTCCTTATGCCAGTGTTACTCCACGATTCAGGCGAGTGTGGTTTCGAATTGAAGATGAAGATAGTCCACTACAGATTCAGATGAGCAACAGAGATTAACATTGGTGTTTCTCATTAATCAGTCCAACAGAAACCTTTATGGTTTTCAATGTATATTATGGGCGAAATTCTTGTACTTTATATAATTTATGTCCTTACAGTAAACTACCTTGTTATGAAAGTCAACTAGAATGTGAAGCTCAAAGTGGATACATCACAAAATGTATGCCCTACAAGAAAATCAACTGCATAATACAGAAGGAGTGTAGTTACTGCTCTCTTACTACAGCTTGGACAGAACAATTTAACAACAAGCAACATTTTACGTACATTGGTGACCAACAATTAACTACTCCCTGTGGCATGTGTAATTGTAAATTTTGGCTTAGTAAGAACAGTTAAAAATTAGAAAAAGTGGTGAAACAACAGCTATAAAAAGGAGACTTCAGTATTAAATTGTCAGTCATGTCAAGAATCTTTGACCCTACAGACATGCACAAGGTCCTACAAATAGGTTACAGAAGAGTATTCTTTAAACCATATAATGGTATTTTACAAGTTCATGTCTGCAGTGCTACACTTTCGAAAATAGTCTCGGCATTCACTTAGGTGAAGGGATAGCATGCAATGATTGTGCTGTGATATATCTTCGCCTGACAGTAACTTGCCAACAACATTAGAAGATTTGATGATTGACAGTCTTAGTGAGGAGCTTGACGAGGAGCAGGGAAATGGAGTATTCGCCTATGTACTCACCAGACCTCATCAGGGAATCACCGTTCGTTGGAAGGAAACCTGCGACGGGACATCGACAATTTTATTTTCGAACAAGGATAATTAGTTTTCCGTCCATGTGTAATTTATATGTGTGTAAAGTGGTTAATTCAGAATAATGTTCCCAATGAACTACAATTACGCATTATTTTACTAAAGGTTTGTATTCTGTAACTTATAGCTTATTATATTCACATGATGTTGTTAAGGAAATATGTCAGTCAGACATTAATTTCAAGTGTACATATTCCTCTCAAGCTTTGACACGATGTAGTAAACCAACTAGTTATGATTCCGCTTTAACTAACTCCAATAGTTCTGAATGTTTTGTAAATCAGCACAGGCCTCATATAGGGCGAACACATTATAACATCATATTGTGAGGAAGAAAAATGTTTGAAACATCTTGTTTATAATACAAACAATGTTTTACCCTATCAGTATTTCGAAGAATGTGATAATAATCCTCATACTTTATATCATTATAGCAAAAACAAATTTGGTTATGCATCTCATATAGGGTGTGATTCATCAAAATGTTATGTGCATAAAGCAATAAAATGATCAAAAATAGAATTTAACCCTCAAACACATTTCAACTTTCAAATTTCGAGAGAACAAATATATCAATGTATGTGCATTGTTCCTTGCTTACTATTCTCAGTCGAGTATTGGCTGTCATAGTAGTAGTATGACATATTTTCAACCAGTAAATAATTACATGAGTGTCAAATCAGAAAAATCCAATATAACTTTAGCCTTTTGTGCGAATTTACAGAGGCCTAGAACAGAATTTTTTCATTTCAAAGTAATTTATTTTTTCTAGGAGATGAAAAGAGCCACAAACTCATTCAATGTAGTGATAACAAGACATGTCCTGTGTTTTAGATGACTGCAACTGCACCTCTTCCATCTAGTACTGAAGAAGTACACTCACATTTTATTGAAGCATATCATAATTTGATTGAAAGCATTGTTTTACATGCATCTAGTTGTACAGATGTTTGTGCACAAACAGACAGGTTTAAACCAGGGCATAAGAAGTGCTCACTCCTTGAAAGCAAAGTTCAACAAGGGGATCTGGATACAATTTTAAGAAAATATATGAAAATTTTGTTCACAGAAGTTGCTAACACCTTATAAAAATATTTGTTTTTAAAGAAAAATGTTATATATATTTTTTATCAACTTGTACTTGTTAGTATTGTATGTACACTTTTGTATCTACTGGCATTTTTTTAATAATTGTGTAATATGGGTCACATCCTGTACTTCTTAATGTTTTTTGAATCAACCTGTATTTGTTTGTTGTTCTATGTGTGATAATGTTTTGGGATATCCTGTAGTACTTGTGTATGTTTTGAAGAAATTTGTACTTGCTTGTCTTTGTTTTGAAACATTGTATATTTCTTTTTTCCAAATAATAATCAAATGTGTTTATATATTTTGTCAATAAATATGATGTAAAATGAATTTTTACTTTCATTTAACCTATTCCTTTTTAAAATTAAACTAGTATTTTTTTAAGAATAATATAGTTATAAATAAATGTCCTAAAAGAGAGTGAGAGATTCTTCAGTTTTCTAAAAAAAAAAAAAAATTATATTCCATTAACACTTAATAATGGTGTAAAGAAAAAAGGCAGAGGAAAATGTAATAAATCAGATAACAAACAAAATATTAGTTCACCAAAAATAGTTTTCAACTAAGGATATATTTTAACTTGTCTCCTGGCAAAAAAAAAAGTTAAGAACATTTTACAAAACACCTTAAATACATCAAATAAGTTTATATATATAGCCAGCCTCCATAGAGTAATCAGTTTATACAAGGAGGCTCTGTGTTCGAATTCCAGATAAGGCATGGTAAATATATGACAGTTTCTGGGTTCGAATCCCAGGTGAGCTATGATTGTAATAGTTTCTGACTTCGAGTGTCAGGTAGGTATGATTGTAAAATATAGATTCTGGGTTAGAGTCCAGGCTAGGTCATATATGATTGTAACCTTATAAACATAAAAGGAATAATGAAAGAATAATCTAATTTAAAAAATGTACAATAGATTGATAATTATTTGTTCGGCATAGTGTGTTAGTGGAGTTGAATCATAGTGTTAAATTCATTTCACCTCATAATGCAAAAAGGCCATATTAGAATTACAATTTTTCATCTATGAAATTGTTAACTAAAAACATAATTCAAATCTAATTGCTTAAAATCGAATAAATGCATGTAAGGGACCTTAAATTCTAACATATACATGATAAATTTCAAAATTTCACAATTAATCCTTTTTAATGCTTAAATTTGTTTTAAAATGGGTTAAAAACATTTCCAATATGCAATGTGATCAATTTATACATTTTGAAAGTGAATTACACAATATAAATTTTGGCGATGAGGGAGAGAGGTGGGCTATAAATAGAGGTTCCCACTTGCTCCATGTCATTTGCTTCTCTGACTTCATGGGGTCAACACCTCCTACTCTCTTGCACACGGACATCCTTTGAACCGGTCCAGACTGCTTGTAGCAGCTGCCTAGCCTTGATTTGTTCAGGGACCCGGCCACCCACTCGTTGTTACCTTAGCTCTGCCAGGACATGACTCAACGGGGTTGTGCAGTCAAGGAATCTCTCACTTCAGAACTTCAGCCTCGCTTCCAGTTTACCGCCCACTGGGGTAGGGGCCACCAACACTCACCTAGCGGAGCAGCCTAGCGCTCAACCAGCCTGACCTTGGGTTCAGATCTCATTCGAAACCTATCTGCTTCGCTACTAGAGTTAAAGTGGATAATTTATTTAAAAATTGGGCTTTTTAATTCTTTTACAGAATTTATTAAAAATTTTTATAAAATGTATTAAAAACTGTTTAATTTTGAGCGTGTTTTCTTAAATTTATTAGTAACTTTCTTATCAAAACATGTTTTTACATTTTTTCTTAAATTTTTTTAACATTTATATGATTTCGTTAAAAATTTGTCTGATTCTGTTAAACATTTTAATGAATGGTTTACAACTTGCGAATCATTCCAACTTGAATGAAATTTTATTAAAATTGTTAAAACCTTTAACGAATTGTTAAACTTTTAACAAATTGTTCAAACTTTTTAACAAATCGTTTAACATTTCAATGAATTGTTTACAATTTATCAAACTGAATTAAATTTTCTTAAAATCGTTAAAACTTTAAACAGTCGAATGAAAATTGTTTCTAAATTTCGTTAAACTTTTATTAAATTTGCTAGACATTTTAATCAAGTGTTAAGAATATGAATGAACTTTTATACATTTTTTAACCAATTGTTAATACTTAATGAAATTTCATTAAAATCGTTAAAACTTTATAAACTGAATGAAATATTATTGTAAATTTTGTTAAACTTTTAGTCAATCGTTAAACATTTTAATGAATAGTTTACAACTTGAATGAAAATTTTTAAAAATTGATAACATTTTTAACAATAGAATGAAATTTTTTATAAATTTCATTGAACTTATAGTAAATCACTAAACATTTTAGAAAAGTCTTTAGACTTTGAATGAAAATTACATTAAATTTTTTCTGAGTTTGATATTTTTTTCGCAATTTGTTAAAAATTGTTGAGTAATATGTTTGTTTGTGTTAATTAATAAGCCGAATGGGTGCTTAAGGTGACTGCATCCCACCCCACTTGTTGAATTGCTGTTTATTTGATGTAAATAATGATAATTCATGTGTTTGTGTGTGAAGGGAAAAGTGTTTTAAGCAAATTATAGGTGGGTTGTAGATGTATTTTTTAGGTGAATTTAATAGAGTTTAGAAGGAGATACAGAATGGCCACCAAATTATTGCACTATGGAAAGCAGTACGAGATAAGATCTCGAATTCAGACCTTCGCTACATTGTTAAATACTCGGAAAACTATGTTAAAACCATCTAGAATAAAGTACCAAGCACTCTGAGAAAAATTAGTGAGTAGGCACATGACTGCGAGTGTGAGTGCAGGGGAAAATGGTTTTCAATAAATTGTACAATTTAGTTTGTCTTTGTGTAGTGTTTTAAGAGCTGTTTAAATGCAGGTTTTGTTTATAACTGATGTGTGAAATATGGAACAGCTAAAAAAGGAAGAACTAAGCTGGATATTCCTCGTGTATTTAGAAGGTGCATAACCTCTGCTTCCAATCGAGAGAGAGAGAGAGAGAGAGAGAGAGAGAGAGAGAGAGTTGATTAGTATTTTAATAAAATTTAAATAAATTTTATTTTTGAAATCTTCAGTTTTAAGAGTGTTTGCTTTTAGTATAATTAATATCAAGTGTGTTACTCCGCCCCTAAAACATTTAGACAAAAATCTTAATTTGACTGTGTAAAGAATTTTTACAGTGTACCCTAGAATGTATTTTTAATGGTCTTATATTCATAATTTTTTACAATGTGAACAATTTTTTTATGGTGAACACTAGTTTTGATGGTGTAAGATTCATTATTTGTTAAAAAGACCATATTTAAGTAAGAAATTTATTTCTATTGAAAACTGGGAATAAACTGCATTAGTTTAAATTTAAATGTTATATTCTAAACAAAGTCTGCTTGCTTAAATATATAAATATGTGAAAGAAAGACGAGTTGAAGCAGATCAAGGAAACTCATTCTATAATGCTTAGAACTGTGTGATGGTAATTCACCTGTGTGTTATCTGGATTCGATGCAGTGAGGCAGGGGTGGAGGGGAAGTAGCGACTCTCCCTCCTGCTGTAGCATATGTGTGTCCATAGGATTTGTATGACGAGCGGTAGTAGGGGGGAGAGGAGGTGGTTGGGCAGGGCGGGGAAAAGAGGAGTGACCTTGAATGGTGACACACAGTGCGGACTGCGACAGTTTACTGAACCATTATCTCTTCTGCTCCACCTTGTCCACATCTCCATGCGGCTCAAACTCCCAGACCGCACACAGTCCTACACTGCTCCAACTTAGTGTGTATCACCCTCATCCGCTCTCAACACCCTGGTTTTGCTCGCTCCCCATGCACTCCATTCTCAGGTGTCTGCTGCCTGGCTTTGACCATGAGGGTTTAGAATTATTCGTTCACCATATTAAAAAAAACACATCACTGTAGTCGAAAGCCTTTCCCAAATAAATCCACAGTTCCCTTAAAAAATGTTTATTATAATAAATACATTATTTCATGATAGTATTATAATAATAATTACAACTAAATTTTGTGATGAGGGAATAAAGTGGTCTTATATTTATCTATGTTTTCAGAACGATAAGGCACTTCATATTTATATATTGTGGTGATGTAACTATTGTAGAGGGGAAACTAAATAAAATTTAGTTAGTTATTTAAAATGGGTGAGCATAAATGATCCAGTATTGGCATCTTGCTTGAAGATCTCTATATAAGCGATTCAGATTCTGAATAGCAGATGCAAAAACAGTCTGCAGCAAGATGTCGAGACAGTGTCACTTCGCCTAAGCAGACATGAGTTAATCTATTGGAAGACAATCTCTACTTAAGTGATTCGATCACAGATTCACTTATGGAGAGATAGTTTACACCAAAAGGTCAAAATGTGTCTGCTTTCCCCAAAAATCAGAAGGTTGATCCTTTGAATGATGACTTATTTCTAGCAGACTCTGAAGATACTTGTGATTTGGAGAGTGCTCCAGCCGTTTCACAACAGACTTTCGAGTCGATTAGAGATATTTCGCCAATGGAGCTGGAAAATAATCCGTTTTTGACTCCACAACCTCAGTGGAAACTTTGCCAGACCTGACATATGAGCTCATGGCTATGACAGTCGCAGGAAGACTAAATGATACAAGGATACTTAATGATAGGATTAACAGTGATGCGGACTTTTCTTGTTTTTTTCCAGAGGTGTAAGGTCCCCCCATTAAGCTTAATAATGTCATCACCACGACCAGTTAAAATTTCAGTTACCATAGCAGGTAAATACTCGAAATCCCTCATGGCACAGGAAGGAGTTACGGAATCTTCTATTTTCAAATCATTCATCCGATGTTTAATCTATGATGATGGTATTTTCCCTTATCTCACAAACATACTTAAGGAGTTTAGTGTGCAAAGATCTGGCTGGAGTCTGCAATTACTGACATACTTGAATGTACATGTGTCGCAATACTGGCCATTCACCAGCGGTGCTGCGCACACTAACCTACCAAAAATGATTGCTGATAGGCAAGCTTGTGTCGATGTACACTTCCCAGAGGGAATTTGTTTCCACTACGCCATAGTAGCATCTTGGTTTTCAGCCTCATAAAATGTCAGTCATTCTTGTTAATATCCAAAACCTCACGAGGTTTTGAATATCGAAGGTCTGTCAACACCTTTAGTCATACAGGATATTCATAAGTTCTTGGAGAACAATTCTATTTCTATCAATGTCTACTGTGTGGTGGACAAATATATTAACATAATTGACGAAACTTGCAAAAAGGGTGGGGTTGTAGTATCCATGCATATTTCTCCTGAATGTCATGACAAACATGTGAAGATTTTGGTGATTTACACGAGTGGAAATGCCACTCATTTGCATTTTGTCTGTATTAGAAATTTGTCCTGGCTGGTTGGTAGTCAGCTGACTAAGAAGGATCAGAGAAGACATATTTGTGATCATTGTCTTCAGTACTTTGTTAGTGAGGAGAAACTCACAAGTCATACTCTTCTTGCCAGCAACAAAACTCTGTTTGCAGTAATCTCCCCACTCGGAATGACAAGTACTTCGAATTTAAGGATTGCAGCAAACAGCAAAGATTGGGTTTCGTATTATATTGCGATGTGAAAAGTTCCCTGAAACCCATGTCCACTTGTTTGTCTAATGATGAATCGAGTAATACAACTACCATCAACCAACATGTTCCATATGCTTGTAGAATTTTCTTGGTCTGTTCATACAATCCAAGTTTATCTAACTATTTTGAGTTTGTGGGTGCTGATTGTATGTACTAATTAGTTGATAAATTAGTTGAACTTACAAAGTGGGTTGCAGGAATTTACAGCATGATTGATCCGATGAAGCCAAAAATCTCTGCTGATGAAGCTAGGTTGGAGGCTCAGAAAAGTTGTCACATTCGTAAATAAATACTCTGCACAGATGATATTGTGGTCGATCATGACCATCTGATGGGCAAAATCAGATGTTGCGCACATAATAAGTGAAACTTGATTTTCAGACTGCTCAAAAGAAAACTTGTCGCTGTTTTCCATAAACTGCAGAATTATGATGCTCACTTTCTTATAATGCCTTTGGCTGAATATCACATAGCAAAACCAGACGGAACTGTGGAAATCGAAAACCCAGGTAAAATTCAAATGATTGGAATGACACTTGAAAAATACAAATATATTACCAAACAAATTCCCAATGGGATTAATTTAAATGGAAAGGCATAATATTTCAATTTATGATCTATTGATTCATTCCAATTCATGAGCGCCTCTCTGGAAACTTTGGCAGGCAGTTTGCTACCTGCGCAATTGAGTATCACCCGCTGGATGTTTCCAGACAACACCCAATTAGAATTGGCAAAGCAGAAGGGAGATTTTTGTTATGACTTTTTTAAGTCGCCAGACAGTCTGATGTGCAAGTCACTCCCTCCAAAGGACGCATTTCATAATGTGATGAGAGGCGAAGGCATTAGTGATGAGGATTATGCTCATGCCCAAGCCACATGGGGTGCATTTAACTACATACACTTGCTGCAGTATGCCATTAATTACTTATGTGTTGACACTTGTATGCTGGCTGATGTGTTTTTAAATTTCAGGACCTTATGTTTGGCTCAAAATGGTCTTGACCCCGCCATGTACGTCACAGCTCCGTCTCTTTCATGGGGTGCTTTATTGTCAATGACATGTGCGCGGTTAGAGCTGTTGACTGTCACAGACATGTGTCTTTTTGTAGAACGCAGGGTTAGGAGCGGCATTACCCAGGTTTCAAAAAGACATGCAGAAGCCAACAACATTTACATAGTTGAGGAATATGACCCCAGTGTGGCATCGAAATATATGTTATTTCATTGTCACCAGGCTGTAGTCATATGAAGTGATCCAAGCTTCTGAATGGCAATTTTGAGTGGGTTGAGGCTGATGTGTTTAAACATGGGATTTTTCAAACATGGTGAATGATGGTGCCACTTGTTTTTTTCGCAGAAGTGTATCTGTCATTTCCCTAGGAGTGTCATGGTGCACTATCTGATCTGCCTTTGGCCCCAGAAAATGGAATACCTCCAACAGCTCGCATGATAAACTTCTGTTAACACTCACACGTGAAATAAATATGTTATACACTGAGAAACACTGATGCAGTAGTTGATGTATGGAGCCAAACTTGACTCTGTTCATCGTGTTTTGCAGTTTGAGCAAAATAATTGGATGGCTCTGTACATCGAGTTTAATATTGAGAATTGTGCCCAGGCTGCAAACACATTCGAAAAATAGTTTTTCAAGTTAATGAATAATTCAGTTTATGGAAAAACCTTGCAGAATGTCCGCCAGGTAAGGGATGTCAGAGTCGTTTCGAGGTATGACACGTTCTACGGGACTGCAGAGCTGATAAGATGTCCTACATTCCAGGCAAGACAGATTATCGATGAAAACTTGGTCCTTATAGAGATGTCAAAGTGTTCTGTTGCATTCAACAAACCTTTGTACACAGATGTTGCCATTAATGATCTATCAAAATTATCTCTCTATGAATTCCATTATCAGTACATGCGTACAGAGTTTCTTCTGCAAGCCTTGCATCTCCTTTATTGTGACACCAATTACTTGGTATATTCTGTTGCTTTTGAGGACATCTACAAAGTAATTACACCAGATTTAAAGGTGCACTTTGATACATCTAACCATGTACTCGATCACCCGCAAGAATTCCCTCACGAGAACAAAGATGAAAGTGCTGGGCTCATCATCACACACTTTGTGCGTTTATGTCCTGAGCTTTATGCATATGTTGTTGGGAATGCACAATGTATATATAAGCTGAAGGGTGTAAAACCTAATGTGGTACAGTCACTCAGGTACGAAGATTATCGAGATTGCCTCAAAAATTGCACAAGGGTTTTGGGGACCCAATATCAGTTCTCTTCGCATGCTCATGAAGTCTATACCGAACGTGTAACTATGGTAGTGTTGTCACATATGGATGATAAGCAGTACATTGAGGCAGATGGAGTATCAACCTTACCTTGGGGCACTACAGAATACCTCGATTTTTCCCCTCCCTACAATATTTTCATTACCACAATAAATGCAGCACACCCACGACACCACAGCTGCCACCAACACCACACCACCGATGACGTCCATCTGCATAAATCACCACATGCACCTCCTATTCCACAACCAACTTCACATCTATCAAAAGCTGCCCACAGCATCTACAAATATCTACAACTATATGCAAAATATCTTGCATCAACATAAATGCTGCTACATGTTTGCCTATCTGTAAGGTATGTCAAACTATAATAATAAGAATACGACTGTCTTTGATATATTTTTATATTCCCTTTTTCCAAATAAGAAGAAAAACTCACAGTGTATCAAATTATCTACTAGAAACTGCATGCATGTGAGTGTGTTACAACCTGTCGTCAGTGTGTGTGTGTTGTAAATACCCCGGATGTGACAAATGAACACCCCTCTCTGCATGTCTATGAACACACCACCTGAATGTGTCGTTAATGTAAATAGTAGCTGTGAATATATAGAAAAAGGATGTTAACAACAACAATGTATTATATTTGTAAATATTTTGTTAATCATTTATATATATATATATATATATATATATATATATATATATATATATATATATATATTGATCTTGTAATCTGTGTAAGACAATTTTGTTGGAATGTTGTAACAGTAGTAGTAGTTGATTAGTAGTGTTAATAGGTATAAGATTTAAATAACTTTGATGACATATTTGATAGTTTAAAACATAAAATGTTATTGATAAATGTCTTGTTTTTGTTCAAATGTCTTATCGTTGTTAAAAATGTTTGGTAATTAAGTGTGTACCATGATTCTTGTATATTGCATTCTCTTGTTATGTTTGTTTTAAATCATGTGAAAAATGGATTTCGTCTATTGTTGTTTAATTTGTAAAGTTGTGATTGGAAATGTATTTTAGTGTGTTGTTATTTTATGTGGACATTGTAAATATTTTAGCTCTTAAGGATGATTATTTTAAAAGAATTTTTTAATAAAATTTTTCTGTTAAAATTGAATAATTGGACTTGTTCTTTATTAGTTTGAAAATGCCTTGCGCCATTGTATATAATATCTTGTGAATGATTGGATATTGGATGTGTCTGAAGACGAAGTACTTGTATATGACTGCATATTAATTGAAAAACATTCTTGGTAAGTTGAGATAAGTGGGTTTTGGTAAGTTGTTTGTTTTAATTTAAAGCCAAGTTACTGCAAAATAAAAATATACAAGTTATTTGCTTCCAATTTGATGTGGGCGAAAAATAAATATTATACATTATAAAAATTTACTTATGAATTTTTCATTATGGAAATATAACAAAAAGAAATACACTCTGTAGGGGGAAATTACAAAAATTATGGACAAATTCGAACACGTCTGAATGAATGAATTTGAAAGGAAAAGGAACAGACTAATATCTCGAGAAAACTTTGCCGACTTGCTGGTCAACTTGAAGAACCCTAAGGAATTTAACAAAACCGAACATCAAGTGTCACAAATACCTTTTCAGGGGTCAGGTAGAAAGACCTCTTGGCGACAAACCAAAATGTTTCCTGCTGTCCTGCAATTCTGCAGCCAGAAATGTCCAACAAATTTTGAAAATAAAAATAAATTTTCGCACAGCAACAATCGTACTACTACTACTGCATATGAAGATTCATCACGAAGATGCTGGCTGGTCAAAAAACAGCCATACTTTACACAAATTCAGAAAAAAAATTGAAGGTTTTTATAATATAATTTAATTCTTAAAAAAGTTAATTATTCTAACAATAGCGAAACTTTCGTTAAAAAATTATTGTTTTGTTGTCTGTTGTAGGACGAATAGTATATTCAGAGTTATTGCCATAATTTCAACTCAGCTACCTGTCAGCCTCTGTCCATGCTCCACGTATATATAACAGCTTATAAGCCAGTGCACATCATTCATTCACCAGCCTCTAAGGCAGACAGATGTTTTTTGGGGGTGCTCCTTGTGCGATTTTATTATGTGTTTAGTCATTTCCATGTACTTGTATTCATTGGCCATTTAATTTATTTGGAAAGATGCATTTTGTATTTTCATTAATATTTCCGAGTTTTTCACCTCAGTCTATAATCAAATGTAGGTCATGTTTGCTCTCAACACAGCTTATAAGTTGATGTAAGTGCTATATCCAAGGCAATGCTGCAGCGACCTCCCGAGCGAATGGACATATATTAAACCTTTTCTTTTAACATGTAGATTCAATTTCTAAACTTCCTCAGCAGTCTCACAGGCAGAGAGACATGTTTTAAAATCATGTCAGGTATGTGCAAGAGGCATCAAGTAGTGTCACATTTTACATATATCTTGTGTTAAGAAGACTGCCATTTAATTTATATGGACTTTTTTTGCTTTGTTAATTAATTAATTCCATACTGGAAAGTCACGCAATTGTGATCGTTTAGCCCTTGTCGACACCAGGTAGTTATAATTCTCTCTCGTGTTATTTATTCATACCTAAAAATCGTTTAAACACTCTGAAATTATTTTTTCTCTCATGTGTTAACTATATGTAACATTTTCACTTTCTGTTTAATTACTATTGACAAAAAAAATCGCCTATCTCCCAACACCATCTACAAGACACAAAATTTACACTTATGCCACTCATGCACAAAACTCACTACATAAACATACCCCGTCATCAACTTGCCACCCTTCAGTCGAGTGCCAGAACTCCAAAGGTGAGGACGTACCAGAGCTGCTTGCCACAAAAGGAAATAAAGGAAATTTGCCCTTAGTACACTCTTGCACCAAACAAATTAAAAATATAAAAAATTATCCCTTTCAATACTTTTAACCCTTTCAATCAATTTAACCCCTTGATATAAATAAAGGCGGCATCCCTTTGTATATAGAACTTCTCCGTCCCTACTACTCACTGCCATCGAATTCTGCTACTAGGACATTGGACACCTAAGCGGTTAAACGAAAAAATGCGGCACGAAGTACTGGAAATTATCAAACTTTCCTCGATTGAACTTATAGAACTAGCCGCTGGTAAGCTGTTGCGTGTATAGGATATGTGCTGTCTTTAACAGCGACCAAAAACAGCGAATAATACTGTCAACTTAAAAAAAAATACCTATTTTTCTAGATGAACGAATTCCCTCACTATGAACTGCGTGGAAAAGCATTCACCTGCTTTGATGTTGTTTTAACATATTTTCCCTTGGGGGTTTTTTCATAAGGCTGATGATGTTTTCTGACAATGTATCAATACCCATTTTTGACAACGACCTCTATGTTAAGCATTGCTGGCAATATGGTGATGACAATGTGTTTATGAGCTACTTAGACATTTTTGTTCTCCCATTCTTCGAATTTAACACTGATGAATTCTTTCATTGCGAATAATATTGTATTTAGCATTAACTCGTGTTGTCAAAGCACGCATGGGGAAAAGAGAAACGACATAATTTTCAAACTGATTCGTTTACTAAGGCATTCAAAACTGTGTTGCTGAAGAAGGACAGGCATAGTGTAATTTTCCCATAGCATGTTTATTGCTCATAGCTACAGTACAATACATTATTAGGGTTGTAGAAATTAACGGCGAACAGTCCTGTTGAAGTTTCCTCACATGCACACTGGCGGACGGTAATGGACTCGAGCTTGCAATGTGTTGAAAATTGCACCTAGCAAAAAATTTAAATGTTATTAGCAGTAAGCTGAATATTACGATAAAAAATAATGTTATATAAGGCGCCAACCAATAATGGTAGGCGATATGAAGATTTTTGGAAATTTTATTTTTTATAAATCATGACATTGACAGGGGGTTAATACAAATACATGAAGAAATATACCACATCCCTCGTAATGCCGTAGGCTGACGATGAAGCTCAAAAAAATATTTCTGTTCTGACTGGGTAGTGTTATCTTAGGTTGTATGGCGAGCAAGTTTTTTAAGTCATTTGTCAAGTGAAATGGTTGTTTAAGATATATAGGACGACAGAATTTTACGGATGCTTTCCCGCCGCCTGTGAAATTCTGTACTCTCTCGCAGTTTCTGGTACTTGATTTTTTTTAATTAGCATTACACATTTTCTCTTTTTTTCTTCTTCTTCGTATGATCGAGTCTCACGTACGAGGTCCTGAGAAGATTAATTCTTTGTTCAGTGGTGTTCTGTAAAAATGCGAATTTCCTTCATAAGTGGGAAAGAAAGATCACAAGGTGTTAGGAGTTACGTCTTTTTATACAGCCCATGCGATTTTTTTTTAGTGTAATTTTATTTTGAAACACTTTTCTCAACTTTGTTACATGGAAAAAATTATATGATCTGTTTTAGTTTGATGATCTGTCCACCCTGCCATCCTTGACTTGGATATATATTTTTCTCGTTCGTATTCGCCTATCTGACTAAAGTAAAATGTTAGCGCAACATTTTGTTTTTTAGGTGGCGTGCAAGCTAAAATTACAATAAAAAAGTAAAGTTTACACCCTTTTGAGACGGAGCGAGTTGTTAGAGCAAACGGAAACGAGTACTGATTCGGCCAAGAAACCATCTCGACATTCACCTGGAGTGATTTTAAAAATATATATATTTGGCCGAACGAGTCGAGAATATAACTAAGGTCCCCCCTGAACTTGGGTCTCCTCTTGTGTTGATTTTTGTGTGAAGATATCATCTGTGCTTATTATCCTATGAATTAAAGTCTGCTGTTGTGAGAAATAAATCTTGCTGCTGAAGCAACAAGCCCTCCACGGCCTCCCCTTTTCAATCCGGCTGGCAGTGCGCTAGGGCAAAGAATAACTAAACACCTGGTGCAGCACAACTGGACGTGTGCGGGAGCTCAGATTACGACTGCACGTGTCTCTCGTTTACTTCCATAATGAAACTCATATCTACGTCTTTAAGTACGCTTTTATCTTGATAGTTTTTAATGCATCTATCAATCAGACCTGCAATTGTGGTATCCCGGGCTTTGTGTGTGTGTTTGATGTATGAGCAAATGAGGAATGAGCGTATATTTTTTGCTAATTTCTTATTTTTACATTATCACAATATATCGTTGGTTTCATTGGTATAAAATTAAATTTTACTTTAAATTTTTATACGAAAAAAGAGGGGGGTTCTAGCCAGCATTAATTTACAAAATATTAGTTCATATAATTAATTTTTTAACATTCGTAAGGGATTAACATAACTCCAAAATTTCAAGGTCTCGGTAATACACTGGCTGCAATATGCTCTAAATTGTTTTGCACTCGTGAAGTATTTGTTTGTGTGGTTCGTATACCTATACAAAACGGATAAGCACCTAAAGGCTGCCTACTTGCCCGTGTGCGATCGGTCAGCTGCAATCACATGCAACTCGCTGATTGGCTGGTTGATGTACGAACAAAGTCTTATTGGTGTAATATGATTGGTGCAATATCAATATGACGTCATAAGGCTTGCACACGCGTATATTATAAGCAATGGGGAGTCAGCTGAGAGGCTTCATTCACGAGCTGTGATCGGTGCTGTACGGACGCATGTCTCAGGCACTCTGCACTGTCACTTGTATGAAAGGATGAAATCAGTGCTGATATTCAGTGCATGCGCTCAGTGCGTGCGTTTTCAGCTAGCTTCGATTCCTGCCAGAAGAGGTTGGATTTATTTTAGAAGAGGACTGCGAGTTTTCTTCATCACCAGGTCTGTGCTCTCTTATAGAGCATAGACAAAACGTACACCCCCTAGCTAGGTTTAATTTAAGTGTGGTCAAGCAGCTATTCTCCCCTAACTGTGTTTTCGGTAGAGGGAAGCAGTTAGGGAGGCAGTTTTGTGGAGGCTGTAATTTTTATTAGGGCTTATTTGTTAGTTTCCTTCCCTTCGAGAAAAAGAACAGTATAGGTGTTAGGCCCTTCGGGGAACCCCCTCCCCCCCAGTCCTAGATGGCTGACGACCAGTCATAGAAGATGGAGGAAGACATCGCAAATAAAAAGAGGAAATTGGAAGACATTTCTCGCGCCGCCCCACCTACTCACACCGCAGTAGGGACATCCACCTTGGCGCAGAATGCGAGTACGAGCCAACAACCAATCAGGGAGAAGAGACCTGACCTCCGCCCGCTCACTGTGTACTACACACCAGAGTGTACGTACGCACATGTTTGCAAGCTGTTCAGAGAGCAGCTCAACGAGCCTACAATCAATCGAGTCGTCCCACAGGGCGTCTCGTACCTCCCTGCAACCATCGCGGATTATCATAAAGCCATCCGCATCCTGGAGGATTTAGAAGTCGGATTTTCGGTTCTCACACCGAGCAGCGAGCTCCCAATCAAAGTGGCCCTGTAGGGATTGGACAAGTCTCTCCCAGCGGATTGGATCCGCAAAGAGCTGGTTGGACTGGGATTCCAGCCAGCTACAATCGCCCTCAAGTTGTCTCTCAAAGACAGGTAGCCACTTCACATGTGGATTATTGAACTGCCTGCTAACTAACATAGCAAGACCATTTTCCAACTGCAAGGACTTTGCGGCCTCGTAATCCGCATGGAATAATATCAGCGACCTGAAGATCCTGCTCAGTGTTCTAACTGTCAGAGGTTTGGCCACTCAGCCAGGGTCTATCCCCTCCACCCTCTTCACTAGATGCAGGCTATGTAGCAAGGGCCAACAACCACTCAGTGCGACTTGGCAGATCACGATGACAAGTCGCTTAGGAAATACGTGTGTTGCGGAGGCAACTATGCCGCGAACTACAAGGCATGTGAGGCCTACAAGGCCGAGAAGTGGCGCTTCCTCGCATCCAAAGAGAGAAAGAAAAGACAGTAGCAGAATAAATACTTTACTGCTGTTGAATCCCAGCCTCGCCCAGGCTATGTTGCGCCTGTGGCCCCCCGGGGTCCGACCTCCCCCTCCCCTTGAGGGCCCTGCCCAGCCATCTGATGGCTGGACCATGGTTCAGGGGAAACAATATCGCTCCCCAGTCCAGACTTTTGTACCGCAATATGTACAAAATTGCCTATTGCAAGTCTCAAATGGCTACAGCTCGCTGGCATACTATAGCCAACCACGCAATCCCCCTCGATCTCAGAAGGGGAAAGAGTCCAAATTCTCGCGATAAAACATCCAAGCCCTATGACTCGCAGCAGTCACGCCAGGCCCCTTCCCCCGCAAGCCCTGCCATAAGGTGGGAGGACACACAATGTGCATACAAATAGATCTTTAGCAGGGGTTTCTGTGCACATAATATTCGCGGACGAGTAAGATTTGCGTGTTAAAAAATAAGAAGTATCTGCTTTACACTTTCAAACCATAAAATTCTGCCCGAAACATCCCCCTGCATAAGACACCAAAACCCACTTCACCCGAATCTTTCAGTTCCATTTGGGATTAACCATTAATAATTATAAAATATGTATGAAGACGTTGTGCGGCGCTTAAAATATTATCCCTAGTAAATTCATTCACATATGATATCTTGGAGAATACTAATGATTGGTACTGGAGAAGACCGTATAATGTGTAAGTTAACGAGGTCTTGATAGCCGATGAGGGTGAAGTGAGGTGAGAATGGAGCAGCACCTGAATGCAAGAACAGGGAGACGACAAAACACGCCGACCAGTGGCTTCGTCCGGCACGATTCCCACATAAGAAAACCCAGCAGTGATCCCGCTGGGAATCGAACCTGGTTCGCCTAGATGGAAGGCGAGTAGTTCGACCACTTTATTACTGCGACCCCATTTTACGCACAGAGGCTGATCAAGATACCATTAAGGCACGTATCGGTACGTTGATACCTGTATATTTACAAACATTCAGTACCGAACCACCAATGCTGTTGGTCCACACCAAACATTACACAAACTATTCTGTTTGATGTTCGTTATTAGTTGGACGTATGTTAGCGGAATAACGCATAAAATATTAAGTATCCTTTTATGCAAACATGATATACAGTATGCTGTGGTGTTAGATTAATTAATTTCGCAATGTTAATTGTATATTTGGAAACAATGTTCTTATAAGTATCCTAGTAATATCGGAATAAGACTATCAAAATTGGTGTGTCTTTATTTCAAGAAAAATAATTGTTCATGTTAGCTCGGTTCGAGCCACATTCGAGCAAACAACTGCTGAGCATGTAGAAGTGGGATTACATGGTGTGGATTGGCATCGACAGGATGGAGACCAAGCTCATTTTGCACAAGATACAAAGAATAACTAACACCTTCTTGTAATGTTATATATTCGCTGAATTTATTATTCTCGGAGTAGTAATGGAAGATAACCGTAAGTGCAAGTGTAAGAATGCCAAAAAAATATTGGTTCGTACTCGTCACATTATCTCGTGTTGAAATCAAAGCTGATCATCTCAACTGTGTCAGAAAGTCCTCACATCAATATGAAGCTAGGTCCTCGGAGAGCATGCTTAACTTGTAAGTTTGTATTTCGACAGAACTGTGCGGGACACCTGGACATCACGTGTCCACATCCATGGACTGGCAGATGTGAGCCTGTTCCCAGCTGCCACCCTCACCAGATCTTACACTCCTCGACTATTTTGTTTGTGGCACTAGAAAAAATATGGTGTGCGGGACTCTAGTAATATCTAAGGAAGATATTACCACAAGAGTAAACGCTGCAGCTGAACTATACAGCTGTACTGAGCACACAACTATAGCCTATTCACAGTAAAGTGAGCACTTTATAAATATGTCTCATTTCAAATAATACACTGTCAAAAATGATGGGAAAAAACTGGACAAGTGTAAAGTAATATTCGCAAACTTGTGTGTGAAACATAATTTTCCTTACAGGTAAGGTAAATTTACCACACTCTGGAACGAAATTCATGTAAATGTTACGGTGGTGGAAAATCCCATCTATGGAGGGGGAAATTACCTTATGGCGCATGCATCTCTGCAGTATTCTCAACAGCTAAGTGGAGGGGGCCCCCTTTTGTATAATTAGCATGTACCCCGCTCCCGTGCTGTTCTTTCGGAAGAAGATTAAGTTAGGGATTTGGGTTCAAATATGGCTATATCGGAAATATGCATGTAGTGAGCCATGCCGAAATTTTTTAAATTCATACGTGATTAATCTATATAGGTCATGATATTGCAAATATTTATATTTAAAATAATTATATTAAAAATAATTATGATTATTTTATTATTAAAAAGATAGGTTATTCCACATACATACATACACGCCCCACTGATTAACCCATACTCCTGTGACAATCGACAGTGATACAAATTTCTGCAGGGAACTCACTAGGAGCATGTGACACTTGTGGTAATATGAAGGGTGTAATCGAAGAGTTGACTTAAGATACAACATGCTGGCAAAAAACCAGTATTTGGCCATAAATTCTTCAACTAGACAGATGTAATTATAAGAAAAAGAGAACTATTTATTTCTACACCAACAACCATCAGCTGACACAATACTTTACCAATGGTGGTAGAGGAGTTACAAGTTCTCTTTGAGTCCTTGAGTAATAACAGCCTCTTCTGAAAACAAATAAGCAAAATACAACTACAACACACCTGGCGTATTGTCCCCTACTATTCATCTTATAGACGTGGTCACAGTGTGTAAGTGAATAAGTATCTTTATGTGTGTGTCACTATATCTTGATAGGGTAATGTGTGTTTAGTAGTAATTCTCAGAACATCAATAATTTATTCCAGAAAAAGACCATACTTGGATAATAATGGTAAAATAACATTTTTTAAAAGCTAGGACATCACAAAGAAAACCTGCTGTTTCATCCTGCTTGAAAAATACGGGGGAACGACCCCAGAACACATGGTTGTTTGATTATTCACTTAAATAAAAAATAAAAAAATTAAAATAAATATAAAATTAAAAATTTTTACCACAAGAAATAATTTACAACAAATTGAAATTAAGTATATTGTAAAGAAATGATATAAGGAATAAATAAATAAAACACCCAAATACATTTTCATACACTATTGATTTAGTACACAGTCAATACAAAACACATTTATAAATTAAAAAAAAAATAGTTCTTGCAGTTCCATAGTCAGACTTGGCATTTGTATAACTGGTCATAGGACAGAAATGAGTCAATGATACACAGAAGAAATAAATAAAACACTCAAATACATTTCCATACACTATTATATATAATAAGGGCGATGAATGGATGTGCAAACACACCAAAAACTAAAATTCTTGTACATTTCCGGTGACTTCGTTTCTAGTCAAAACTTGTCGATTCATGGTCCAAGGAAGAAACACACCATTTTTGCAGCAGCTGTGATTTTCTCTACACGTATACCCAGACAGGTCGGTGCTGGTCGTCGTAAAGATTTGTCATCAGCTTGTGCAGGGAAGGACAGCAATACTCGCACTGCATATCGATGATTTCAACTTCGTTTTTGCACAAGTCGCTCAGCCAATTCATCTGCTCGGGCACTGCCACGTAAACCAGTCCTTGTGGATACTACATCAGCAAGTCGTGCAACATGTTTCCCACGTGATGGTAAGGAATCTTGCCTTTGTCCCACTCCAGTCCGTGGTGGTACTTGATCAGCCAGTCGTTTGCCTTCTTGCTTTTCTCGTCCAAAGTTTCCATGAGTTAAGGGGGGGCGGAAGGAGCACATGCGCATTTTGCCATAGTCGTCGTTGGTCACTGCGATCTCCTTGAGCACATAGCCGCTCTGGCTCCGGAAACCTTGCAGATTACAGTACATCTTCATATACACTGAAGTAAGAAGCAGTAATCATCCTGTTTATATATGCTTAGCTCACCATGTTCACAAATCCCGAAAAGCAGTTGTAGCTCACTACTTTGTCGTGCTAAATCAAACAGTAGGCAGCAGTACTCGGGGGCACGTTTTCCTTGGAAATAATTTATATACGACAATCCACCACACCATTTTGAACTCGATCGTTTTGTTTGGATGTGTCGAAAACCAGAAATGGCACCGTTACACGGAATCTTTATGGGCTCAGTAAAGGGTAGGGCTCGTGTCTGTAGTAGAAGGCTTGAAACTGAGTATACATGCCAACTTAAATCCTTCTTGATCGAAGGAGGTGTTCAAATCTATGTATGGATATGTTTCACTATTCAAAAATATATTTACACTCTGGACTTTGCAATGGTCGAAGGTCGATTTGTCTGCGAGATGTTCTGTTGCTTGTTTGTTTGAAATGTCAGTACGACGTAACATGGTTTTTCCATGCTTTAAGAAGTCTTCACAAACCAGTGGTTCCTTGTGGCAGATGACAGGAATGGACACGTAACCAAACTACAACTCCTGAATGTTATGTTGATGATTTTTTCTTTCTTGACATAAATCAGTAGCTTCGCACTGTAACACTTCCCTTCCTCCAGGCTAACAATTATCTCGGGTATCCAACACTCTATACTCGATCCAACATCAAACACTAGATTACTGCAAAGAAGGCAAGGGGTGTCGCAAGTGGTGCTCGTGATGGTGGCTATATAAAAAGGATCATTTATAAAAAAAATAGTTTTCTATAATAAACTGTAAGTATGAGAACACAATACATTTACATTACACGAAAATAGGAATACACTTGCATTACAGAATAAGGAGATTACAGTTACATTATTAAATTCTACTGAATCTATAATTAATCACAATTCTCAATATACACATAGCTGTGCCCTAACCTTGCAGAGATTATTCTTACAAGGGGTAAGGGACGATGACTCGTTAACAGGATGGTTGCCTAACGCAAACATGTTTCTGCTCACCCAATCTTGTAGAACTAGTTGGCCAAGGGTCGTCTGCTTCCATCGTCTTCAGCCTATGATCTCACTCACAAGTACTTCGCCTCAATATACAGTGCAGTCTGGGGGAGGGGGCAGCACCATGCAGAGTCCCTTTTATAACTGGGCCAAGTAGGGCATGTTTGCAAAACCACTGCACTCTGTCACCAGCTATACCATGCACGGCCTTAGGCAGTATAGCGATACCAGGTTATCGCTACACTTCCCCCCCCCAACACCCACCAAGAAAACAGCTATCCCGGCTGTGGCAGAGACCAAGCTTGTAGAAGATGGCATAGGGTGTGAGTGAGAAAGGCACAATTATCCTGGGGTACATCAGTGGTGGGAAGGCCTAGGAGCTCAAGGCGGTGGCGAACATCGCACAGGGTGGAATACCCGCAAGTCTTAAGTACGGTATCGAGGGAGCAATTACAAGTAGGAGCCACCATTGAAAAACCAAATTAAAAATTGAGCGATACACAAGTTTTAATTGAGCAAGATATAGAAGTTAAGTTTTATATTGTTATATGGGGCAAAAGGCAAGGTGGGGTAGTCGTAAAATACACAACAGTGATACAAGGAAATTGGCTAGCCATGTTGAAAATGACAAGTTCTGAACATGCTGTAAGTGATACATATGGGAGGAGGGGAGGGTAAGTGTCCACTGCCACATTTAATAATTAAGTAAAAAAATTCCCCCAATGGCTAGACGGTGGGCACGGGTAAGCGGGGGTTGGAATAGGCGCACCTTTAGTGAACACTTGACAACATGCAATAAATATTAGCTATAAAAAGAAACAAGGCGAAAAGGCATGGCCATCTGGTTAAAGTTACAATTTAAAAGTGCAATACAATGTGCCATGGTTTGTCTGTAGAATGGCAGCAATAATATAGTTTGTGTGTAAGAGAAAATATAGCAATGTCAATGGTTGTCAATGCGAAGGACGTGCACAACACAGTTTAAGTTTGAGCAGTTGGCTGTGGTAGATGCACGCTCAACTGTCGACAACACAGTGTGGTGTATGGTGCGCTAGACATGCTTGTGTACAGTGATTAATTGCTATGTAAAAACACTCGAGAATCATGGGATAATTGCAGCTACATAGTTCAGATAAGTGTACGTAAACTACAGAAAGAGTTGCACCTATTTGAGAATTAAACAGTTAACATATATATATATATACATGTAGAGATATTGGGAACTTACATACACATATGGCTGACAAAACTATTGTTTGCAGTTTGTTAAAAAAATATATTCAATTCTAAGAAACTAGTAACCACTGGAGATATAACAGAAAACATGTAAAAATACAAAACTGAAAAGTGATAGGCACAGATGCCATTGTGAGAAAGTTCATATTCAGTAGGTGGTAGTCCTCTGCATGGTCCTGAAAGTTTATTTATCACATTATCCACTTTGTTTCACTGATAGTTGGCACACATGCAGGAGGAACATTTATGTCATGTTCAGGGACGACGGGCACCTACAGGTCCCAGCTGGAAAGCTAGTCACTCGGAGGGTGTTGCCTCGCCTGGGTCCACCCCCATATGCATTTATTTATTTATTTACAACCTTGAATGAAAATACCATACCAGAGACAGAAGCTGTGTCATTCCGGATATTAATAAAGTAAGTGTGCACAAAATAACTCTGCACGCAAGGCAGGAAGACACTGTGAAGGCACACTGGTAACACCAATCAATGATATTATCACTTGTGAGTGCCATTCACTAAAATAGGTACTCTTTTTGTTTGTTTTCATTTTGTAGTTTTTGTTTTACTGATAATGTCACGAGGCAACTAAATTAATTAAAGTGTAACTATATACACTTAATCCTAGGCCTAAGTGACAAGCACTGTAAGGAACAAGATTGTACATCCCCTTAATAGGGAGTAAAAACAATTGGACCTAACTGGCCATAGGAATAAACACTCATGGCCTTAAAAGAAATTAAGCCTTAATTAAATATCCTATAGAGAGAGTTGCTACCCCTCTCAAAGCAGAAGTAGAATTGCAAAGTCTGAAAGTTAATTCTGTGCAAAGCTGCTAAAGTATTGACAATTAAATTAATATCACAGTTACTCTAACTCTGAGGCATACCTAATTAAATAGTAATAAAGACCCATAGACCTAAGGAAAAGTACTTGCAAACACACATAATGCTAGGATGCCTGCTATCTCAATTCTCAGTTATATATACGTAAATAGAGACCCTTGGTCACTGATAATAACTTGAAAGGAGCCCTATGTAAAGGGCTCTACTCATTTCCATCAGTGAATGGTGAAAGTAATAAAATCATAGTTCAACCTCATTTCGTTCCACAAAATATATTACACATACAGAAATCCTTGGAAAAGTGTAAAAGCAGTTGGAACTGCAATAACTCTAATACATAGTCACATTACTGCAGCTGGTGCAAATATACACCTAGTTGAGGTCTTATAGAAGTCAAAAGTGAAGGCCTAAGCTTAATTGCTGTAATATCACCTATAATGCCAGGAGGCATACTAACTGATTCTATCAAATACAAATATAAGTAAGTAGACAACTTTGGTCACTGGGACATGAACTTGATATCAACTTTAAGTGGGAATAATATTTGATGTCACTTCCTTCTAATAGAGAAGGATAAGTTAAGAAAAGCATATATAAATCAATAGGGGTACCTCAATCCTCATTAAAAATTTGTCAAATATATTGGATTCCGTGTAAAAGAGTAAGAGCAGTTTGGACCACAAAAATACAAACATAGTCATAGAAATGCAACTCGTGCGAAATGTAGATAATCTGAAGTATTGTAACATCCAAAACTGTAGACATAAGCTCAATTACAATTATATTGTCAATAATACCAGGAGGCATTAACACTTTGACTTCAAAATGACCTGGAGTATAGCAGAAGTCTGCAGGAAAATATAATGCTCATATAAAGTAAAATATAATCAAAGAACTAACATACACAAAAACAACCATATGAAGGGAGTGAATGTACTGAACATATCATAATAATGCAGGTACAAATGGGGATAACAGAGCCTGTTTAGGATATAGAAATGGGTAAAATTAAGCTGAATGGGAGCACTCTACAGCACTTAATATTTATTAATTCTCTGTTGACATCGTGAAGGCTCCTGAGGCCTCATGGGAAATCCAACTAAAAATCGTTGAATTAAAAATGAAACAGCACACACACAAGGCAGAACGTGAAGCTATATTAAAATATGACAAGACATAATTGAATAGCTTGATTATGGCATAAGAACACATAGGCAAGGTAAGTGAGCCCACCATAAGGCTTGCTAAGTGACTCACAAAATCGACAATAAGTCCAGACCTGTAGGTCTAAGTTGTAATTACATGAAAGTATAGTTCAAAATTAAGGTTTATAAGACAGCTGGTACATCATGTAAAAAGGAAGTTAAATACACTTGATTGCAATAAAAGTAATATGATAATAGGAGTAAATACAAATCAAAATGCAAATAGATACACATTGGAGTATTCTGGTGGGCGTTTACCAAGATGTGCAAACACCTCAGTGGGGCGCATTAAGGGGCATAAGGAGGGTGGATATTTTCATTAACTTGATGTAAAAAGTGGTCACAATGCAGAGCAGGAAAAACAGTGGGGCGAGGGTGAAGTAGTCAAAATGAGCAGGGTCGATGAGGGAAAATAGCTTAGGGGACGTGAATGTGCCACTAGTAGTGCTGGGAAGAACATATTGCAAAATAGGAAATTCGGTATGGTTGACATGTCAGTCAGTAGTCAGAGCAGCTTATATGTTGTAGAAATGAATTCCCTCTAGTAGGGACAGTTGGGGAAGGTGAAATAACTGCTCAGAGAGCCACTGTACCAGAATGACCGTTTGATGGAGAGGGTTGACAGGAAACTGCACATCACACAGATGTGTGGTGTGAATAATGATGCCGATGGGTGTGGTGACCTGGCAACCACACGGAACATTGAGCTCCACAGCTCCTAAGGGGTGGGTGGGGATGATTGTGTCTAACGAGGAGTTCATACAAGTGACCATGGTTTTGGGAGGGGGGTTGGTTAAAACAAACTGGTGAGGAAAAATATTAGTAACTGTAAAAGGGACAGTAGGTATGCAAAGGCACTTGCGTGATTTGAACAAGGAACTGATATCAATCAACAAAATGGCAGCAGTCACATATTTGGCATTGTCGCCAATGAGAGAATCGGGAGGGATAAATGCAACATCCTGGGAGGGGTGGGTGAAGTGTGAAATTGCCTTAACAGTTTCTGTCATATGGTCGATTGCGATGAGCAGAGATGGTGGTTGCAGCATGCAGGAATGATTGTTGAAGTGATACGGGACAGACTTGGGGTGATAAATATGACATTGAGAATGTACATCAATTAGGGGCACTTGAAATTTAATCACTAACTTCTGCTCTGAAATCAAACACTCAATGAATTCGAGAGAATAATCTTAAACAGTTCCTTAGTGGTGATACTGAACATAAGGTTGATTTTGTTCAGCTGTTTTTGCAACACAGTGAGGTCGCGAGTGAGTTGAGGTCTGTTAACTGCTGCAAGAGGCACTTTGTAGAGTTGGCATGAGTGGATGAAGGATTCGATGGAATGCTCGATGATTAGGTTGTTGATAAGGTGTAAAACACTTGATGGGAGCAAATGTACTTGTGTTTCCAATGAGCGAGTCACGCTAAATGCAGTTTGTTGGGACTTAATTACAATGGAAATGCCATTGATAACTTGAGATAGGGAATGTATTTTGGTTTTAACTTTGTGGGTAATAATATTAACAATACTAAAAGATACATTCACGTGTACTGTGGACATTGGCTGTGAGTTCTCAGATTTGCTGGTCAAGGCTCAAGTCGTTTTGTATGAGAGTGTGAAGGTGTTTGTTTGCCAGAAAATTACAGCACCAACTCCCCATGGTTCCTATGACTTGGATGCTGCACTTTGCTAGGAAAGGGGTATTACCATCAGTGTGATAATCTCTCAGTACTCCCACTTCGATCCCCTCCATATAATTGTGCAACATTTTTCCATTTGTACACATCTCCATGTTGTGATCGACACAGGTAATGTGGAGGAATTGGTCCAGCGCATTAGGTGGGGATGGAAACTTAGCTGGATTTTGTACACCAGTGGGATGCTTGTTTCGTATACATCAGGCATCGCCATGATGTAATACAACCCTGCGTGGGTACGGAAGGTAGGCTGTGTAGAGAGTCCAGCTGCTCTAACAAGAGAACAAAAACACAAGGTCGCTTTGTCCATGTGGGCGGAGATAGCGGTCCTCCCTCTGGAAGCGGCATGGCCCACGTCGCCTGTTGCCCCGGCAATGCCAGAGACCTGCACAGAGTGGTTCCGCCATAGGCAGTGCACTCAACCTTGACTGGCGGTGGGAAGATCATTGGCACTATGCTGTGTGGCTGCGAGAAGTGAAGAGAGTAGTTGGTGAACCTGGTCTCCCCTCTACCATGTGCTGGCCGTGGAACAGTAGGATAACAATATGCACAGATGCAGGGCGTGATGTAGAAGGCATGCTGCAGCTATTACTGGCTGTGTCACATGTGCTGATGTGAAACTTGATCAACATGCCCCAGTTTCCATGCACTGTGTTCCCATTGCCGTGATATCAGTACACAGACAGCTTAGCACCCAAACGTTAGTATGTGACGTTCGACGGAATAAGAGAAACTGTAACACATTTTACTTAAATATTAGACACTGACACAGAAAGATACAAAATACAGAGCGACATTATTACAAAACATTAACGGGTTTGCACCAACTTGGTATGCAGCATACAGGCGGTATCAATCTTAGGGATGCCAGATTTGTTTGTCTGTACTTGAACAGTGGATTAACCTAACAACCATGAAAGTGATGGGTTAGGGCCTTATGTCTTCCTTGGTTACGTACACAGTTGTAGTCCTTAACCAGTAAGGTTTTTTTTCCTGTGTTTAATTAAATTGGGCTTTCTGAAGGCTCTGAGCCTGTGACTGTTTCACGAGTGGCTAAAAGTTTCTCGCACCAATTATGCCCTTGCTTGGAAAACTTAGTGGCTATTACATGGGTGGGAAGGACGGCTTCAACACCATGAAGCAAATAGAAGGGCACCAACTTCGTCGAACTATTAACGCTTGTATTGTGGTTGAACTGAATTAATGCGATGTACCAATCCCAGTTTAAATGACCTGGACTCGCACAGGCTGTAAGTTGTTTCCCAATTGAGTGATTATTATTCTCGACTAAACCATTATGACGGGGGTTATGTGCAGTGGTAGTGAGCTTTCGGATGCCAATGGACTTGAGAAGGTTGCTAATTAGTTTGTTTTGAAAACTGGTCTCCCCATCTGTGAGTATCTGTTCCGGGCAACTGAACTGCAAGACAACTTATTTTATGAATTCAGCACAGGATTGAACTGGCTTTGCACAGGCATAAAAGGTGGCATATTCCATCATTACTAAAATATTCTTATTGTAATGAGCGGTGGCAGGTAAATTCCCATTGGCATCTAAAGCCCAAGTTTTCAAAAGTGGCTGCAGAGGGGTTGAGGTTAACTGGCCCATGGGTTGGGAGGAGATGGCTTTAATCTTTTTAATGTTGGTGGCCATTGTGTACCAAAAGTAAGATTGTTTAATTTTCTGCAACATTTTGAGCACATCTAATCCCTCCCACCTCCAAATATGGCATTGTTATGGGCTTGGATGACTTCAGGGATGTACAATTGAGAGACAAGTGTTAACTTAGATGACCCCTGAGGTGAATGGACCTTAAAAAATATTTTGCAGTTGGTGGCCACACCATAGCAATAACTCAACCTATGATATTTCGTATTGACTTGTTCAGGATGTAATACAGCCTGTTTCAATTTACGAATATGGGGGTCGTTATCATATTCACCAATGGAGTGAGAAGTAGGAACAGTGAGAGGGCACAGATGGAATACTCATTCGTCATCGATCTGAATATGTTCCTGGTCATGTGTATAAACAGGTATAAAATGGATGACATCATTAAAAAGGACGATAAGTAGAGTACATTTTAAGACTGGGTCAATGCATGCTGTGGCGAGTGTAGTGGTATGCCTTTGTCTAATAACTTCAACGTTTACTTAGTAGAGGGTAGTTATTATTCTGATAATTAGATGGATAGGAAAAATGTCTTCTGTAGCTACTGCAGAGGCGATTCTACCCCTCTCACTGGGATCATGTCCGAAAATGAAATGGTGTTTAACATTGTCCCAGTGTTGTCTAATGTATTTGGCCACTGACACATTAATTTCAGATACCTTTTTAGGGTTTTGAAAAATGGCTTAGGCAAATGCTTTAAAAAGTGAAGTACAAGTCATCATATTGACTTTGGCGATGTAGTGGGTGTTGTGTACTGTGATAGTGTGTGTAGCGACCTGCAGGGCAGTGGGGGTGTGGCTAAGTGCTTCGGGAAGTGTGTTTAATTTACCCTTAACAATATTAATTTAAAAATAAAATTTGCTCCAGGCAATCGCCATCTTTTGAATGCATACATTATGGTCCACCATGGAACGTAGATATCGCAGACTGGCATAGTCGGTTTCGATTGTAAACTAGTGCCCATACATGTACTGGCCAAAATGTTTACATAAATATTTAATGGCTGATAGCTCTTTTTCTCTCTCTCTCTTTCTTGGTGATGCTCCAACACCCCTCTTGAATAGAAAATTTCTTAGAAGCAAATGATACAATATTTCGTTGTTTAGTGTGTGGATCGAGCTGGATGAGCACCCACCTACTGCAGTTTTGATGGCATCGCATGCTAGAATTATGTCGTGGTCCGCATTAAATTTTTGCAGTAATGGCACCTGAAGAATGGTTTGTTTCTAATCTAACAAGAAGTTTTGGTGCTCTTTTCCCATTTAAAAGTAGTAGTATGGTTGGTCAGATCAATCAATGGTTGTGCAAAGGATGCATAATGCAGAATATATCTTTGCAGGTAAGAAGTCATCCCCAGAAAGGTGCGAAGTTGTTTACAATTAGTAGGGGATCCGTATTTTCGATTGATGTGACCTTGTCAGTGTTTGTGAACATGCCTTGGGCACGGTGATGTGGCCTAAAACCTTAATTATTGGTTGGGCGAACAAACACTTTTGGGTATTGATCTTAACATTGAATTGGCACAATCTTTGGAAGACTTTATGTATATTGGTGTAGTGTTCCTCAAAGGTAATACCCAATATAAAAATATTGTTAATGTAGGCTATCGCTGCAGTCCATCTCAGGGGCCTAAAAGCTTGTTGATGAACATTTGAAAGTATTGGGATGAGGTGCTGAGACCCATTAGTATTCTTCGATACTCGATTAATCCCACCCCATCAATGTTAAAATCCAATTTGTGATGATCCTGAGATCGAACAGGGATGCTATAGAAGCTAGAAAATAAGTCAAGGCTATTGGTTAAAGGGAATGTTGCAACACATTTAAAATGTCCTCAGTTCATGGCAGTGGATATTGCACCATAGTAATATGTTGATTGAGCTTTCGAAAAATGGTCAAAAAATGAAGGCCAGCACTCTTTTTGGAAATGACAAGAATAGGGGCAGAATATGGGGAATCAGCTTCTTGTATAAGGCCAGCATTAATCATATCTTTTATTTGAAGTAAAGGGTCATCACACACCTTGGGACTGATTCAATAGGGACGAGTAACAATGGGTTTGTGAGTGTCCAAGTCTCATGCCTCTGTAAACTCTAGTATAGAATTAGTGAAACTGTCATTTTTATACTCTATAATATCTTGAATGGTTTTTTCTGGGCAAGAGAGAGTGTTTATCGTTAACTGAAGGACACCGAGTGGGGGTTCAATTTCATAAGTCTAAATATCATTACAGCAATGGGTAATGGACCAGTAGTCAGGTGTGTGTGCTCTATCGGACACAACTGGAATTTCGGTGATTTTATTCTCATGTGGGTGTGGATAAAGAGAATATTGTTCTTTAAAATAGGAATGATGTCATATTTCTTAAGAATATCCACACCCAAAATGAGATCTTGCTGGAGGTTGTCAAGGACTAACAATTTCTGTGGATAAGTACGACTGTGAATATTTAAGTTGATAGTAGTTTCAAACTTAGGAGGGGGCAAAATTTATGTGGCCACAACTAGTGTAATATTTGCCTTGAGAGGGGAAAGGGA
The DNA here is from genome assembly GCA_029891345.1 of Dryococelus australis. Taxonomy (NCBI): domain Eukaryota; kingdom Metazoa; phylum Arthropoda; class Insecta; order Phasmatodea; family Phasmatidae; genus Dryococelus; species Dryococelus australis. The sequence goes on from CM057009.1 coordinate 197,333,710, forward strand.
CTGATCTGATAAAATTGTGCTGGCCACACAGCTACATGAACATCCTGTGTCAACTAACACATAGTATTCTTTTCATTTAATAGTGACAAAAGTACACGAGGCATAGAAGTATTAATAATATTTGGCTGACATGATGAAATGGAATTAGAACATGCTCATTTTCATGTTTCAATTCTAGGTGCAGCACCGCTCAGCATTTTCTCCAACAAGCACTCATCATTGCTGCCTCCAGCATTCTTATTTCAAAAAGGCAGCATGCGCCACAGCAGGAGTGAGAGTGGAGTAGGTCAGAAAGACGGTATGCGGTGTCAGCTGAAATGTATTCTTAAACTGGTGAAAGCGGTCACCAATGTCCTTTGAAAAAGCAAAATTCTGATTGGGAAATATGGCCCGCTGACGACTCATGTGTCCTTCATAGAGGCAAAGTTCACAGGTATCGCTAGTAAGGCTACAGGGACTGTGAACTGCTGACTGTGGAGCAGTTAATCACTGTGATGCGGCAATGCTATATTCTCCTTTGCAGGGAACTGGAGGTGTAGCAACCATGACCTGAATTGTGGGGGGAAATGCTGCACTGGTGCACATCGGTGCGGTTGGGCTTGGGACATGCTGTTTGATGTGTTTGTGCTTTGTGCGACCGCTTTACAGACGACGGCATGGATAATTTATTACAGAGTGGTTGCGGAATGTGAACTTTATTCGACCTGGCAGAAAAATGTGGACCACTGGGTTTCGCAAAATGTATCTGAGATTGGCGATCTTGTGCTGGGCGAATAGTCAGCAACAGGGCTAGGTGGAGTGATAGGTAGCAAGAGAGGACTTGATGGAAAATTTATCCCTTTGCTGTTAAACCACACAATTTCCACGTGCGATAAATGGGTACCACTTTACTGAAAATAGTATTACACATGGCCCGAACATCGGCACTTTCGTCAGCGGGGGTGGCATGTCTTACCCCCTGTGGGGAAGACTTTTGACAGATACCAGGGGTTTTGAGTTCCATGTAATGGGCGTGATTGAGGTGTGGGAGCTGGTGCCCTTTTAAAGTGAGGTATGTTGACCATATTGTGGGGAAAGTGGGTGGTGTTAGGGTGGTACTGGGGAAATTAGTGCGTGTTATTGACACCACCGCAATAATTGCTGATAGAGTGTGCAATTTTGTCGAAATTTGCGAGAACCCTGGTTTTGGGGGTGGTTCGGTGGGGGATGAGGACCACGTTGGTAGTTTTAGTACTGTAAACAACTAGGGTAGGAGGGGTTGTAGCCAGTCCGGGTTTGTGGAATGCTATAGCATAGGTGATTCTGATGCTGCATGAATTGAGGTGGGGAGGTGCGATTCCAAGAACTGTGTAGACTGGGTGTTGAAAGTGTATGTTCATGTAATTGGTGCTGCACACTTTCGTGTTACTTAAAAGTAAATAAAATACAGGAAAGGAGAAGAGAACACACTCCGACAGCTCACAACACACTGGAGTGGTTCAAGCAAATAAGTGAACAGTATGTTCTGCATGTATTATAATCCTTAAAATTAAAATTCTCTAACAACATAAAAGAAGCATTCTGAGGGGGAATGGGTGGGAAAGAAAGCTATCTTGGCAAGACTACTACACATATGCATAGTCGCATGTGGTAACTGACCTATGCCAAACTGGCTTACTGTGGGTGTAGAACAGCTATTAGTGTGGATGAGCGGGGCTGTCTATTATAGACAGGGGAAGGTGGCTTACTCTCAATGGTATTGCACATTTGAAAAATATTTATTAGAATGTTCAATGACATGATAATGAAATTAACTGGAAAGACATGAAGCTTGGCAGCAGAGAGGTGGGAAAGAAACCTCGACTCCACTAGTGTAACACATCCCTTCCTCCAGACTATCAATTATCTCTGGTATCCAACAATTTATACTCGATCCAACATCAGACACTACATTACTGCAAAGGAGGTAAGGTATGTCACAGTGGGTGCTCATGATGGTGGTTAAATAAGAAGGATCATTTATAAAAATATATATCTTAACTATAACAAACTCTAAGTATGAGAACACAATACATTTACGTTACACAACAATAGCAATACAGTTATGTTACAGAACAAGGAGATTACAATTATGTTATTAAATGTTACTGAAACAACAGTTTATCACGATTCAAAATATACACGGAGCTGTTCCCTAACCTTGCCGAGATTATTCTTACAAGGGGGAAGGGATGATGAATCGTTACCAGAATGGTTCCCTACCACAATTGCATTTATACTCACCCAATCTTGTAGAATTGGCTGGACTCAGAGCTACTATGAGGCCTGGCATCGTCTGCTTCCTTCATCTTCCACCTATGATCTCACTCGCAACTATATTGTCTCAATACATGGTGCCATCTGGGTGTGGCGCCTTGCCCTTTAATAACTGGGTCAAGTAGGATATGTTTGCGGAACTACTGCACTCGGCCACCAGCTAAAGCCCACACGACCTTAGGCGGTGTAGTAATGGCAGATTATCGCTACAACACATTCACAGTTGCTTGGAGTCACATGAGGAACATACCAGTCTGTTGGTCAGGGTTACAGCGACAGGCTGTGGATTTTCTTCAGCTCCCAACACTGCATCGAGATGTGAGGTGGCTAGAATTATCACCAATATTTGCTTGGCTCCTATTATTATCTTCATATAATCCCCGGCGAAACCAAATAACATCGATAGTGGCTTACTCACCTTGAACTTGCCTTCTGCGATGATGGGAACTTTGTAGCCGTCTTCCATTCCCCAGCCTGCCATTTTTATCATTTCGTGATTGTTAGACGTGAGCAAGAGTTAGTTTTTTATGGTGATGGTTATGCCCATATCCCACATTTCATCAATAGTAACACCATTCATTTAATACATTACTCACTCTATGAGGCGAAGTATACCGTTGCGAACAAACACTGTCATAGTGGGGTGGGTCCCATACTCTTTCGTGAGCATACCTCGGATGCACAAGAATGACTGTGAAGGCAGGGTGTAGATATTTTGATGCTGTATACGGATTTGAACCTCATGCCCGAGGGAATAAGAACCAGTCAGATATGGCTGGTAGTAATGCAGCTCAAACTTGTCGATACTGTTATCGAATTCGACCTCCTGGGTCATGTTCAGTATGTTGTTGTCTTCCATGTATGTTCACTTTCAACCCTAGGCTATGTAGAAACTGTTTATGGGCACATGTTAGCACTTTGGGGTCTCGAGCTCTACTGGCATCTGATTTGGTGCTGCGCTCGACTTGATGCACAATTTGCCTAGAAAACTCAATCTCATTCTTACAAGTGCAAGCACAAAGTGATTTCTTTGGTTCTGAAGTCTATCTGTTTATCTTCCTGATCGACGATTGAAACAACTACTTTGTGTGTGCTCTTTGTGATCACTGGATCATAAATGTTGCTTTTCGGAACTTCGGCCAGTTATAATATTGGTGGGGCCGTCGGCATGAACTCATGCAGTGTATTGCTGGTTTTACAATTGAGATAGCAGCCACTTGCCAAAATTAGTCTATGCATATCACGTTCACTAGAAATATGTTCACCGGCCGCAGCAATTCGTGCATTTTACCAGCTTTATAGATTCGCATCTCAAACCCCAGCAATGGTCTGATGGTATCTGGTTCGCTGAAATCAATATCTGCCCTGCAGAATATTTCTGCCTTCTGTGTGATTGGGTTACCATGTAGTTCAAAAGTCAAGTGCGATGGCATGGATTTCTTGAAGGAATCGGCAATGTCCTTCAGTTTGTATGCACCTGTGGGAAAGTTTGTTTCCTTCACATCACCTGCTGCTACATACTGGAATGCAGAGTTCACATTTTCTTGTATGTTGGATATGGAGATGAAAGTCTGAAAATCCATAAGTCCGATGACCCACTCACCTTCCAGCTTCAAGGGCGGGTAAAATGTTGCCCTCAGCTCAGATGTCTTACCACTTAGAATGATGGACACCAGACATACTGAATGGAGAATATAGGTGCAAAAACCTTCTATTTAAATGATTAACTAATAAATATTCACCTGTAATTTCTTTTTATTCCTCTGTGCTAGAAGGCAAATATGCAAATGTCCACAGTTCCATGTGTTAGGCAGCTGCTCCATTTCACAATTGTATGTTAGTTTGCAATTTGTCAGGTACAGTCGTAGTCCAGGTGGAGGATGCAAATTCCCGAAACTGTCATTATAGTTTTACATGTTTACCCTTTTTACATGTGCTACCCGATGCATGCCAGAACTGGCTGCGTGTCCAGATTAATTATGGCACTCTCATTACAATTTGACATAGCAGGCATAGCATCTTGCATGAACAATCCTCTAAAATCAGCTATCTTAAATTTTTGTGCAAAAAGTTCTAAATCCATGTTCATGAACAGCTGTTTCCGTAGTGATTTCATTAGCACCTTCTCCTGCAACGACCCTTTTCCTTTCTCGTGCCTCCTCCTCTTTGGTACGGCTGCTGTATGTAAAGTCCTTGACCGTTTTTTTACCTATGGTGATAGTGTCCAGTTTACAGTTGTGGTGACATTTTTACTCCAATTGCTTATGTTCGTTCGGGGCTTGTTTCGCAGCATTAATGATATTCATTATGGTCCTGATGATACCACCAAGGGTCCCTATTGCAGGTATCAAGGCAGGAATGAAACCTTCCTTATTTTTCTTCCCTCTCCTCTTGGAAATTCATCTTGCTTTCTTCGTCTCCATGCCCATCTTCACCTTGACTTTCATCGCACTGGAAACATCCAATGCAGCTATTTTTTCACCGAGGCAGTATCTGGAGATTTTCTTATTTCGTCAGCCTTTTGTGCAAGTATCTTGTCAGCCTGGTGCATGAATTGCAGATCCTTGTGCTGGGAATAAGTGATATTGTGTTACTTGCATGCCTCATCCAGCGCGTTGATGCCCATATTGTTGCATGCTAACCTTTTGACTAGCTTGGTTCCTGGCCCACAGAACATGTATCCAGGAATGCGTAGCTCGAATGGTAGACTGAAGATCACCATATAGATGATACTGCGACTGGATTTTGACGTCTTCACCTTACAATGCATTGGATAAGACTGACCTAAAATTTATAAATAAGACACTTTCATACTTTTTTTCAATATTATTCTAAACTTGAACAGTATGGACATAAATTACTAATAATATATTTGCTTTGTCACTTCTGTGGTAAAGCATTTACAGCTCTGCCCAGTGTGCATCGACATGAAATAATAGCCTGCATAATGAAAAGTTCAAGAATGCTATTTCAATGCGATTTCTGCAAGAGACAGTTTCCTTAGTGATATTTGAAGAGACATGCTAAAACTTGAAGCACTGGTTCTTTGCAACTGCAGTCATCACCGAAGGCACCGCATTTAGCAACAAAGACACCACAATTAGAACCATAGGCACCACATTCATCACCAAAGGCACTGCAGTCATCACCACCTATACACGATTGTAGTGGTAAAATACAGATTATCAAGCAAGATGTTACTCTACCCATACACATTCGTTCTGAAGATAAGGCTATCTCCCACGAATTATGACATAAAAGCCTATTTCAGAATGCTATGCACTACATCATCGCAGGACCATCGGGTTGCAGCAAGACGTGCATTCTACTGAGCCTGCTGGAAGAATCGAATGGTATTTGGTTTGAGAAGGTGTACCTGTAATCCAAATCACACCAGCAACCGAAATATCAACGATCGGCACTAATACTACAGGCCATGGAAGACTTGGGTTATTTCCCATGCAACAATAATGAAGCCATCGTGTCGCCGAGCAAAGCACTGACAAATTTTGATATTTGTTATTGATGACATTGCCTATGAGAAACAGACTTGAATTGAAGAATACTTTAGCATGGGACGACATGAATATGTTGACTGAGTACCTCAGCGAGACTTATTCGCGCATACCCAAACAACTGCTTCATGATAATGCTAATGTGTTGATACTGTTTCGCATGGATGATACGAACCTGCGGCATGCATATGACGACCACGTCAAAACGGACCTGGTGTTTGCAGAATTTAAGGATATGTGTGCCTTGCACTGGAAAGAGAAATATAGATTTTTAATGGCAGTAAAATACTGGCCTCTATATAATGGCAGGTATAGGTGCGGCTTCGATCAGTTTTTAGTAAGACACTGACCACGAGTGACAATACAATTTCCATGTACAGACAAGGTCTACGCTCCTTTGATTATGATGGAAATGTGCTAACAAAAGCTCACCTCGCCGATGTTCGCAGGGGTCAGTCGCTTCTTGGGCAAAAGATATATACCATGAAAAATGAAGTGGTGGAAGATATGGTGGCGATGGACCAGCACGTAGGGGGCATGGAGGCATGGATAATAGATCTGATGAACGTGTCGAATGTACAGAGACAGGAAGAATTGAAAACTGTCAAAATATGTTAACGTCCAAACTGGATGCCAAAACCAATGTTGTGAGGTATAGCAAGAAGGTGCTGGATGTGTGCATCGACTGACTCGAAAGGATCGAAAATTAACATTCCACAACTCGGAAGTGAATATATATATATATATATGTGTCTATACCTGCGTAGTAGTGTGTTTATTCCATTCTATGAATGATGATGGACCGAACCGAACTGATGACTGAGCTGCAGCAAGCCATCGAAGATGTTCACCCAAAATATCTAGTCGCTAATAGTTACAAACTGGCTTTCGAAAATCGAAGGGAAGATGTTTACAAGCCAATAACCTGATGTCTCGACGAACTTGATTGACAACGCCAGGAGGAAGGTTTTGTCTCGGCTGGATATCAAACCTGAAATAAAGGTGTAAGGATCGACTCCGACATGTAAATGGAAAAGAAACCCGGAAATGCCCGAATAGGAAGGTAGCATCACTAGCGATGAAGATGATTTGCCCCTGATCGATTTACAGTGTGCACAGGAATGGAAACAAGCACAAGAGCACGGCCCAAGGTGGGCATACTGGTTGGGCACTACATTGCTTCCTACTACAATCGCAACAGCGACAAGATGTATGGCCTGCGACACCACGACGAATAATGGTTTCTCGGAAACAAGGAAGTGATGTTTTTTCCAGGATATATGATGCAGATCGGCAAGCGTAAGGTGAAAATTACACATGGGCTGTTCGAAATTTTGTTTCATAAGCATCTTGGACACTAAACCGAATCGGGTTTGCAGAAGTACCATCGCCTGCTGCAGTCGAGTCATGCTCATTATGTGAACGATAACCACTCAATGTCACAATTTAAGGACACAAGCCATATAAAATTTGGCATTACCACAGGACTGTTTCCACGATTGGCCGAAGCTGCTGGGTCGGGTCTGCTGCTGTAGAAGATAGACGCCAAAAGCAAGATAGACTACGTGTATTGGGACAATCGAGAACGAACTTGTCGATAGACTACAGCTACTACTTGCTTCGCTGTTTGCTGGCAACCAGTCGTACACCAACGAGATTATATCCATCATCGAAGAACTCTTTGAAGCTGGCTAAATCGTGCGATGCCGAAATGCAGTTTTGACGTGGTTAGTTTAAATCAGTACCATTCGATATGGTTGTTAAGTAATGCTGTAATGAGGGGAGGTGAAGAGAGGTCGGCGATGACTAGAGTATCACAGTTAGGTTGATGTCGATATTATATATATATATATATATAATATATATTCAGAGTTCTTATAAGATGATTGGGATAGATTATCTAAGATTAGTCGAAGTAAGGTTTGGTGAAGTTAGGTAAGGTTGAGTGGATACTGAACAGTTTTTATGGGAAAGTGTGTTGGAAAAAAATTATCATATGTAAATAAATAATCGAATAAGTGTGAATAATCAACATTCATTATATAAAATACTTGGCATATATTTACTAAACCAGTTTTTATATGTTCATATGAAAACCCAATATAGGGGTTTTCATGGTCATGTTATCATATATCATATATTCTGATGACATATGCTTATCTGCCTGAAAAATACGCATCTGTAAATGCATCACTTGTTACACTTTAAAGCTTAATAAAAAATATTATATAGAAAATAAAATACTTAAAAATTATATAAGTAAAATTTTAATAATATATATGTAAGTTAAACCAAAGTATTAAAACATGTAAATAAAAATAATATAGGAAAAAATAAATACTTAAATAATATTTTTAAATTATTGCTATGTAGATTTTAAAAATCATTAAAAATTACATAAGAAATCAAATATATAAAGTCTTTAACTAAAAGCAAGATATTATTTATTCGGCTCCAAGCTGTAGACTACCCATTAACTCTTTTCCCAGCGCATGTCGAAATAGCGGAGTGGTCTAAGACATAAGTCTGGCGACCCAAAGTCCGGCAGTTCGACCCCGCGCTATTCCAGATGGTATTTTGGGTTCTAAGAAAAAAACCGCCTCTAGAGGCCAATTCCAGAACCAATATGGCGGTCGATAGACTAATCGAACGAGAGCGACACCAGCGCTCCTAGTGGCTAAAGCCAGAACCCATATGGTGGTCGATCAAAGGTGATTAATCAATGGAGCAAATGCAACACCAGTGCTCCTAGTGGCCAATGTCAGAACTAATTGGGGAAAACAAATTACAAACGAAAAAGCAAGACGGCAGGTTGAACGGAGGTGAGAAACAAATGTAAACAAAGATTGATTGTGGCCTCCAGTAACAGCCGATGTAAACAAATGATGAACGAATGGTAGAGAAAGGAAAAAATAGGAGAGAAAGAGAGATAAATGAAAAAGAAGATAGAAGGAAATGAAGAGAAGAAAGAAAAATAAAGAAATAATGCAAAAGAGAAAAGAATGGGAGCACTCGGAGAATATTCTCGGAGAGGAAGAGAGAAAGGAAAGAAGAAAAGAGAAGGAAGAGAAAGAGAAAGAAAAGGAATACTGCAAAAGATAAAATGTGGGAGCACTCGGAGAAAACCCTCGGAATGCAAGCGAATTAAATGACATATAGGTTACCAAGATGGCAATCGAACAAATGTGAGTAACAAGTTGATGGTGTACTAGCAACAAATATGGTGGTCCAAGATGGCGACATACGGTCTTCAAAGATGATGGTGTACTGGCTAGCAATATGGCGGAATCCGAGATGGAGGACACATGACCAGAATGACAGAGCAGGAAGTCCAAAATCCATGATGGCGGTTGGCTCCCTGGCTCAGGCTCCTGGCTCCTGTCCCAACTCTCTCTCTGTGCCCTACTACTTGTATCAAACCAACTTCCCGGATTACTATATAAAACTTTTAGACTCCTATTTAGACAAACGCTGCTTCTTTGTCTCATTAAAGGGAGCTATGTCAGTTAAGAGAAACATTAGGGCCTGTGTCCCCCAAGGAATCATTCTAGGGCCAGTCTTATATAATATATGTACCCACGATATTCCGTTGCCCCCTACCTGAAATATTATTTTAGGTATTTAAGCAGATCACACTGTCATCTACACTATATCCCGTAGGGCTGAAATAGACTTCAGTGCTCCCAGGCACAGCTCGCTGAGTTAGAAACGTATTTTCGCCTGTGTCGCATTATAAAAAATATGGGTAAATGCGAGGTGCTAGTCTTCATGCGCAACCAGAATCTTCCTTATCTCCCCAATTAACTCTTTTTGGAGATAACATTCCTTACAAAACTGGGGTTAAATACCTAGGCCTCACAATGGATAGAAAGCTAACATGGCAATGCTATGGGGAGGCCAAGCATAAACTCACTTATGGCCGCATGTCAGCTCTTTATCCACTACTTAACCGAGATTCTAGTTTGTCACCGAAAAATAGGATTCGCTTATATTGAACTATGATCCCACCCATTCTCACATATGCAGCCCCAGCTTGGGCCTACTGTGCCAATACTTACCTAAATTAATTACAACATTACAAGTGGTACTTAATAAATGCCTTGGAATGGCAGCAAATGCATCCCATTATGTCCCTATCAGATGCTTGCACACAGAATTAAAACAAGAAATGCTGCATGAAGTCATTCGGAAACAAAATCAACATTTCTATGACTCTAATTTAAACCACACCATTCCCCTTATAAGTGCCCTAGAGGATTATAATGCAGAGGAGACCCAATGCTATAAGCGACCAAAATCGCTTCTAGCACATAGACCCTCTTAGTCCTGTGTGTAATACACTGCCATGCCAAGCATAATAGCACCTGTGTAACCTCACTAGTCTATTTCAGAAGACTTACCTGAGCAGTCCTGAAGGGACAGCCTAGATAAATTTAATTTATATTACCTACTTTAATTAGACAATAATATACCTCTCATTCCCAGCCAGTTACATGTCGGTATTGTCCATTCGTCACTGCCGATTCCAAGGCAGTCTCTGTGCAGTTATATCTGCAAGTAACAACAGAGGCTGTGGTGATAGTGTGCTCTTTGCAGCAACTGGAGAGAGCTCCCACACACATAATTTAATTAATTGTGGTAGAATAATCTGAGCCACACCTAAGGAGCAGTTCAGCCTAGATTAGTTGCTCTTCATTATTAGTTTAGATTAGACTTAATCTCTCATCCTAGCTCGCTGCATGTATGTACGGTCCGTTCACCACTGCAGATTCCAAGACAGTCTCTTGTCATATTACCCCCAACATCTGAGGAGGCTGTGGTGATAGTGTGCTCTCTACAGCAGCTGGTGAGAGTCCCTCATCAAGAATAAGAACATCCCCTCCCCTTGATGAAGCTCAGTGCACTCGTACAATATGGCCATATATATGTTCTGTTACAGCTAATGGCTACAGAGGTTGGCCACTGCGAAGTAGCACATTATTAATTTTAACACATATGTCCCTGAGGACATATGTTAGCATTTAGGTTACTTAACTTAATCATTATATCTTCTCTTTTCACAGGCTCATGCCATCTCTTCCAGGTCACGTAAAAACCAGTGAGCGTTGGCTCTGCTGACACTCACTGGCAGCTAACTTTCATTTCTTTTAGTTTTAGGATTAATGGGAAACCGGAGGGAATGATCCCACATAGCCACTTCCCTCACCAGGGTGTTGCTTGCATCAACCTGGCCAAAGCCAGCACCAATTGAAGACTCCCAAATGCAGCACCCTCTCTCTACCAGTATTTCATCTCCACTAATAAAACATAAGTTCCAACCTCTATCTTCTGTAGCATTTATGTTTAATGCATAAGTAACATTGGATTCTTTCCTGTCGACTAGGTTTTTACATTGTATGTAATGGTTTTTCTCACTCTCTTCTAGTTATAGTATTTACCATAGGTACACTCAGGGAAGTTGTCAAGACCCCAATCGCTCGTCATCGCTCCCCAATCCCTCTCTGTCATGATACATCTCCTTGCATGATTTCCTTTCCTTGTAGGCGTAAGGGGTTAGCCCTGAGATGCAATAAGATAACCCCTAACCAGCCGGCTTCCACTTAACAATTAGTAATAGGGTAGTTAGAAAAATCTGAGAGGCTTAGTTTGACAACGACTAACGTGAAAGGTGGATCGTCTCGGCTAGATTCTACGCCATGTGATCCATGGCCAGTTACGTTAAAGTGAAGTGGACACTGCCTGCCAATGGTTTCTCGTCATCGGTTTTTTTCTTCGAGGGAGAAGTCTCCTGTTTTACCAGCAACATCGACTTCTTCAACTGTGATGCCTACATCACTAGCGATGTGCATTTCTCATCAGTACCTCGGTACCAGGTTTGCTGCAAGCAGGTCACTTGGACTTTGGTACATGTCCTCAAAAGTGCAGTCACCTACATAACTCGCCCTGCACAGTGTGTTGGTGTAATATATGTCACAATATTTTCGCACAATGACAATACGAGTGTGAATAGCGATATGCATAAAATACTGTAACATACAACAAAGTTACATATATTGAGATGCATATATGTAAAAATTATGTAATTTTTGAGGGCAGGAGCGACTATAGTAAATCACCAGCTCACCTGGTGATAAAATCGGTAATCAATACACTATTGCCACCTAAGTGTTGAAAATGAAAACAAATGACAAACGAGAAAAATAAAACTAGATGTCTTCATAAGATAGAATGATTATGGATGAGTGGGGTGGCCACCTGCCGATTAATTAACCAATGACAAACATTGGAGGGGGTGGAGACTGACCAATTAGTGAACGTGAGTAACTGACCGATTAAATAACCAATAACAAGTTGGCGAGAATCTGTTGTGGTGGAACGTCGGGAAATATAAGTTTTTAAAATAAATTTGTTAATACATTTCTGGATTATTCTTTATAAATTTGTTTAATTTTTGGGTTTTTCTCATTTTTTGGGTTCAAGGTCACCCGAGGTCACAGGTAATGTGTTAAGGTCAAGGTCATGGGTCGAGGTAAAAGGTCACCTGTATCCAATATGGTGGTAGGGTGACATCACAACATGGCGACCATCTGGCACCTGGCTCTTACTCCTGATCCTTTGCACCACAGCACAGAAAATCAGTCTACTAGCAAAATATGCCAACACCGTTAATATGTGTGTCGTATATGAATGTAGATCACCATCACTGTGTATTATTAAACATCGTAACAGTAATTATAGGCTATTCACATTAAAGTGAGCACTTCTTAAGGACTTTGCAACAGGCATAATAAACAAATAGCCTGTATTACACCACTATAGACTTGCTATTTTTGAATGACAATCAAGAAGATGACCAGACCAAAACTATGCGTACGAAATGCATTGCAACTTGTCAAGGAGAGAATGGAGACGATAAGGTAAAGAAATGTCTTAAAAAGTGTTTCACAGACTTTGCAAACATCCAGTGATGATTGTAATGTAGTCTGTAAACAAAATGTAATGAAACAAAATAAAATGTTGAAACTATTTCACTGATTTCCCCAGTGCATGAGTGTAATTGAACTGTTTTTTAAAGTATATGTTTCACATATAAATACTTCTGATATGCTTGACAAAGAAGTGATTATAAATGTAATCTACACTTACTAACTTGACAGTGGCTTGTAAAATAAACTATGGTAATAACACAAAAACAGGCGTTTAACAATCAATACTAAATGTGTCTGGCCATTCGCACATTTTTGTCACATAAATATTGAAGGCTTGTGCGTGGAATATTGATTAAATAAAACATTAGTAATTAGAAAGCTATGTAATACATAAAAACTTGTAAACATGCATTATACACATCCTAGGATTCGGTATTATTGGGCTTAAAACGAATAATGTATTCGAATGGTTTGCTATTGCACTTTCACACATGCTCACATCTCCTAGAATTTCGTATTGGTCCAAGCGCCGACTTTAAAAGGGATGTGACTTCCAGTTCTTTTATCATTCGTCTTCAGACCTCACAGTTGTAGAGATGTATCCGTTCATCAATTGATATGACATTCGCTCTCCTCTTTTGCTTCAAATCACAATTATCTGTGAGTAAGGGGAGGAAAACATTAAGACATTGCAATGAGTTTCCCAAAACATCGGCTCATTTATTCAGGGTTGGAAAGTAATTTAACTTCCAACCTTTCCTCGTCGTCAGTGGAGAGTTTGTTGACCAAACTGTGATATGTCCATTTGGGCACTGCGTTCGGTGCTAGACTCACCCTAATGATAGGTCTCACAGTGAAGTGGATTATGAGTGCTTCTTTACGCAGTGTAGGGCACCCCTACAGGCCTTAGTTTATGGTAACACCCCGAAAATTTAGACTTAGCGTCAACATAGTGGTTAAATATCTTGAGGTTTTTTCGAAGGGGGAAGGCGCTACATAGACTTTTATTTTCAGAGTAAAACTCTTCCGTCCTGCATTTGTCCGATGTTAGAGAACTTTATGATAATAACATAGTATCTCAGCTAACAACAAAGCTTGGGGAATTCAGTGCTAGGGGCAGTGGCTGGGTGATGCAGATTGTATCGCATATGGACATTCATATTTTGCAAAACAGGCCATTTACCATCGGAGCCGCACATACTAAATTACCCAAATTTATTGCCAACATGAAGGCCTGCATTAATGTGCAGTGCCTGGAAGATGTGTGCTTCCATTACGAAGTTGTAGCGGGTTTATTTACTGCTGCAAATAATGTCGATAGAACCTCTTCATATCCAAAACCTCACCAGGTTCTGAATACTGGCGGTCTATCGACTCCTGTAGTAATAAAGGATATTTGTAAGTTCGAGAAGAACAATTCTGTTTCTATTAATTTCTACTAAGTGTAGACAAAGATGGGAATATTATTGATGAAACTTTCGATAACTAAGGGATAAGCATACCAATGTGTATTGCTCCTGTACGACATGCCCACCATGTAAATCTATTGGCCATTCATGCTAACGATAATCCAGCACATTTTCATTTTGTATTAATCAAAAATATGTCACAGCTGCATAACAGCCGACTGAGTAAAAACAAACACAAGGAATTTGTTTGTGATCATTCTCTCCAGTACTTAGTCAATGAGGAGAAACTCACAGAACATAATTCTTTATTTCAGCAATACATAGGTGTTCGCAGTACTTTCCCCACTGGGGACGGCAAGTACATGGAATTTAAAAGTTACGTAAAACAGCAAAGATTGTGTTTCATACCATAATGTGATATGGAATGTTACTTGAATCCCTTGTCCACTTGCCTGCCCAATAATGGGACAAGTAACACAACCACCATGAACCAATATGTTCCATATGAGTGTAACAATTTTGTTGGTGTGTTAATACAATTTGGATTTATCTAATTACTTGGGACTTGTGGGTGAGGACTGTATGTACCAATTGGTGGATATATTTGTTGAAATTACTTGGATTGAAGGAATATACGTCACTGTTCTGATGAAGCCAAATATCCCAGCCGAAAAAGCTAGGTCGGTGGTTCAAAAAAGTTGACGTATTTGTAAGAAAGAGCTCGGCATAGATTCTGTGGTTGATCATGGCCATTTGAAAGGGGGGAATCAGAGGCCTCGAACAGAGTAAAGGCAATTTGAAATTCAGAATGCCTAAACATCAACTTGTCACTGTTTTTCATAACCTGCATAATATCTATTATGATACCTACATTCTAATAATGCCGTAGGCTCCATGTCTCATCACACAACCCGATGGAACCATGGTAATCCCAGGTGATATTTCGGTTCTTGAAGTGAAATCGGAAAAATATAAATCCGTAACCAATCACATTCCCAAAGGAACTGAATTCAAAGGATGTATCCACATTAACCGTGAGGCCTACTTCGAACATCCTATTAAGAACCTGCCTTAAGTGAACCAAATGAGACTCAAGATCATCACTGTAAACAATAATGTCATCTATATAGTTGAACACGAATTTATACTTGAAATCTGACAAAACATGATCGAGATCACGGGACAAAGCTTGGCTTCCAAAGTTCGACCACATTGGGACCTGTATAAACACGTATTAGGTCCACGGTGTGCTGAAGGCAGTTTATTTCCTACAAACAGGGTCTACCAAATATTGGTAAAAAATATTATTTGGGTCGAGTACCAAAAACACTTGAGCCTTGGCAAGATGCTGAAGGGTACTGTCTGTAGTAGGTAACGGAGATAGGTCCATATTGATTTTTTTATTCACTAAAGAGTGATTTACAACCAAGCGATATTTGTCACCGTCTTTTTTCCATACTAGGAACCCAAGTGAACGATAATCCGATTTGGATGGTACAATAACCCCTGCCTCCAGTAATTAATATATTATGTCGTGAAATTCCTGAAGTTTGGGAGGCAGGCACTTGAAATGGCGATCGCGTACAGGAATATCGTCCATTAATGAGAACCGATATGGCAAGAAGTCGCATTTGCCAATTCTTGATGTTATCATGTCAGAAAATTCCTCCCTGAGTTTTTCTTAACTATCCTTGATATCGGCGACTCGTCCATCCCGCGAAACAAAGTTGAAAAGGTTCGCTGTAGTATCATCCGCATAGAGGCCAATGCATATATTTGGCGCGAAGCCAAATGAAAGAAAATTTCCATCAAAATTTACCATCGCCCTAGTTTTCCCTATGAACTCCAACCCTAAAATGAGGTCTTGCGAAAGTTGTGAAAATACCTTAAAGGGAAAGGTCTACGTATACCGTATCTGCCGATTTTAAAATGCAGTTTGACCAGGATGTCGGACCTGACAATTTTGCCGTTAGCGATACACAAAATCTTTTCTGGCATTACACCAATAAAACCCTTAGATAGAATTTTAAGCGCAAACAATTTTTCAAAAAGTCCCTGTTCGTAACACAATGCGTCGCTTCCGTATCAATTAATGCTGGAAAGTTGTGTTCACCACAGGAGATATTCACCAAACATTTATGCAAATTATGTGGTTTTGAACTGGAATCCTGATTGGCCCGACCATGTATCAAACCAGTCACAGCCCATTTCCTGCCTTTTTACAAAAAAACGCCTTTCATGACTGGATCCACCGCAGCAGAAACAACGTGGCTCACTCAAACTACGTTTCGCCACATACATTCTGCTGCCACGTGATGCACAATGGTACAATTCGTGCAGAGCAAGACCGGACAACATCGTTCTCTTTGCATGGTGTTATGCATAGAAGAGTCTTGGCCAGAATAACAAATAGTCGCTTTAACGCGAGACCTGTTCGGAGGCGGAAAATTTTTCTCATAACGGTGCGTGGCTGCTTTTCTGCCATCAACTTCAATGGAAAATTGACGTAATTCAACAATAGTTCTCAGAATATAGAGCATCATACAATGCATTTTTAAGTGCTGAGAAAAATTATCAACAATGATGTTCGCTAAGTCTTCCTCCTTTAAAGGCAAGCACATTGCCTCGTGGAAGGCGCAAATGGAATCAACAAACTGGCACAAAGTCTCGTCGGGATTTTGGTAACAATATACTAAAGCCATTTCAAATTCGTGTCTAACGCGAGCAGGGAAAAGACCATGTAGAACACATATATTAAAGTCTAGAAAGTTACCACCCTAAGATGACATCAACTCTCGTGCAATAATTGCAAAACTATGCCTTCCAACTTAACAGTTAAAGACTTCAACAAAGGAATTTCTGGACACAAATGCAAACAGACAAATTTCGATACCGCAATAAAGAAAGTGAGAATTGCTACCAGTTCAAGTGATACCAACAGATGTAAACGGTTAAAGAACAACTTATTTATTGAGAAAGGATACTGGCTCACCGGGACGACTTGACTAGATGGGGGCTGCTTGGCAAAAGAGGCGGAAATTTCTTCCCACAGTCGTTGCATGGCAAGTTGACGCAACTGGGCTACTGTTACAGTGTCTTCCACAGCTATCTCGTAATCTCGGAGCATTGACAGAAGATCTTCTTTTGACAGAGAGTATACGAACCCTCAGCACTGGCACATCTCGACGGAATTAGGCATGAAACAGAGAAAATACCAGAGTTATTTACAGAGCAGAAGTTAACGCCGATTTGCACTGATAATTCAGCACATTACATACAATGACAACAACCTTTCATGAAAACTGCAATTTATTTCACTATTAGTCTCAACAAGCATTAGGAGTGTTTAAAACATTTAATAAGATAGCAAAAACATGAATATTAATAATACTGACACAAGTATATAAAATCACAAGCTTACTATAATTAATACTGAATGCTAAGAATTTATGAGAATACTCTCTCGGGACATGAAAATCATTACATGAAAAATATAATGCCCCAACAACATTCCCCATTTACTATACTGCATTCAGTGCCCATAATATCTCAATGGCATATCAAATACAATTTTATTAATATTACCAATCAGTGGACATAAAAGTAGATCCCTATGACCAATCCACTGTGCTTAAAGAAATTTTAAAAAAATTCACCTTTATCTCTCCGGAAGATTTTCCACTCACAAATTATTCTGACTAGACTCCTGTAATTTAGATATAGTTGGCAACCACATAATATTTAATCAATCCGTCAATACTACAGTTTGATAAGCATGGTCACACGTGCTTAAAAATTGCATTTAAATGTGGAAATCTACTCTTAGATACCTACAAGTCACCTTGAATGACTCTTGAAGTGGTAAGTAGTATTCTCACCAGCTTGCATTTATCTTTCAAATATACCTCAAACCAATTCGTCGACAGTATACGACGAAAAATAACAAAACTCAATTTCAGGGTGATCACAATCCCTATAAAGTTCCAACACTCATGACTATTAAAAAATTTCCTTAATGGTTGTTGCTCACATGTTTGTGCATACCATGAACACACATGTAAGATACACAGTTTAAGCACAAAACATGCACATGATTGATAAATATTAACTTGCTTCAAATATAATTTATATTTAAAAACATGGCAAACACTGCAGCCTAACGGCCCATCAAAAGGGCATTTACCATAAAAGCTACACTTTAAAACTTATTACATTAAAAATCTGGCAGGCTTAATTTACACGACAGCACCCAATATGAGTTTACGGCCCTCCAAAGCGTCGTGAACCTGAATATAAAGATATTATAGAAAAGCCATTTAAAAAGGTTTCTGCTTCAGGAAAAGTGTAGACAGTTCGCCGATACAAACAACATTTAGCCAGGCCAGACAAATGGGCAGTGGCTAACAAACAAGACTACGTATCTGCAATACAAAATGCTGAGACTCAAAGTTACTTACGCACATGATTACCAATTAAATTTAGAACCTGCAAGCCAAAAAATACAAACATGCTACTCTAGAAATTAAGGCTGCTCACCACCAAAACAAACAATCCTCAACAGCTACTAGAAAATTACAAAACTAGATCCATTATCTGTCCTCAAACTGTCCAGCACTCACCGATAGTGTTCGTTCCCATCGAGGCAGACCATCTTACACAGCTAAATTTAAATATTTTTCTAACAAACGATGTCAAGCTCAAATGGACATTTCAATTTCAATCATGTGGTATCCATTATGACTACCAACGATTCCCTCTTGGCAATATGCAGGTAGTCTCGATATGGTGATCGGCAGCAGAATAAACTTGAGAGAGGTCAATGCGCCTACCCCTGAGTAGTCACATGACACCCTCCAATGAACTTTAGTCACATGCCAGGAGGGGAAGGGAGTGGAGGAAGAGAAATGAGAAGGGAGGGTACACCAGCTGGCCATGGAGATCGTCCTCGCGCGATGGCGGTGGTGGCGAATGTGCGAACTAATCAAAAGTATGCATCACCGCTTCACACAAAAGGATGCATTTCATAACTTTATGTAAGGTAAGGTCATTAACAATGTCGCTATGCTCATGCCCAAGCTGCATGGAATGCAATCAACTACGTAAACTTGTTGCAGAACGCCACTTACTACATATGTGTGGACAAGTGTTTGCGGGCAGAGATTTTCGAGATTTTCATGGCCATATGTTTGGCAAATTACAGCCTGGACCCAGCAATGTACATCACAACTCCGTCTTTTTCATCAGATGCTTTGTTTCTAAAGAGAGGTGCAAGGCTAGAGCTGTCGACTGACCCTGACATGTCCCTTTTTGTGGAATGCGGGTTTACCCTTGTTTCCAAATGGTGCACAGAAGCCAATAAATTTTACACGGGCGAAGAGTACAACCCCAGTGTGGCAGAGAATTAAATTTTCTATTTCAATGTAAATGGCTGTACAGCCATACCATGAAATGTAAGCGTCCGATTGGAAAATTTGAGTGGGTTGAGCCCAATATGTTTTCATCATGTAGTTTCGGGAACACCAACAATGGTGCAAAACTTGTTTTTTTTTTTTTTTTTTTTGCAGAAGTCGATTTGTCATTTCCAGACGAACGTCAAGATTCACTATCAGATCTGCCTCTTGCCCCAGTGTCTGGCATAACTCTGAACAGCTCACATCAGAAATTACTTTTGACACTCATGGCATGGAAAAGCTATGTTATTCACTGAGAAACACTGCGACACTATTTGAAGTATGGTGCAAACTTGATGCTCTTCATCAAGTTTTGTGCATTGAACAGGCTGTGTGGATGACTCCGTATAGCAAATTTAATATTGAGAAATGCGCCCAGGCTGTGAACGACTTAGAAAAATCGTTTTTTAAACTGATGACTAATTCCGTATGTGGAGAAACTTTGCAGAATGTCCACCGGGAAAATGATATAAGAATCGTATCGCTGTGTGGCAAAATTTACAGGGTGAGAGGATTGATTGGGTGTCCTACATTCAAGGCACGGCAAACCATCTATGAAAATCTAGTCCTGATTGTAATGTCAAAGAGCTGTGTTATGTTTAACAACCCTTTGTACACCAGTATTTCCATTCTTGATTTGTCAAAATTAACACTATGACTTTCACTATATATATATATATATATATATGACTCCTAAACTTCCCCCGCCAGACTTACACCTGCTCTATTGTGATACAGATCCACTGATTTATGAAATACCTTGTAATAATGTGTATAATTCAATTGCCCCAGATTTGAAAGTGCGATTTGATACATCCAAGTATGTGCCCGATAATCGGCAAGGATTCAGACAGGCAAACAAATGTGTAACTGGGTTGATGAAGGATGAATGTGCTGGCCACATTATCACACATTTCGTAGGCCTGTGTCCCAAACTTTAAGCATACATTGTTGCGAATAAACAGTGTATATGTAAGGCGAAGGGTGTAAAGCCTAACATGTAGCAGTCACTCCATTACAGGGATTATTGGGAATGCCTCGACCGTAATTCAAAGGTACTGGCGACCCAGTTTCAGTTCTGTTCGCATTTGACGACGTCTACACCGAACTTGTGACAAAAGTGGCTTTGTCAAGTTTGGACGACAAATGTTTTATTGAGCTAGATGGCATGTCGACCTTGCCTTGGGGACACTACAGGATCGAAGCCTAAATTCTTTCTCTCCCTTACTCACTGCAACATCAACTGCCTGGCACAACCACCTGCCTGCCGCAATACCATCAGCGAGCCAGTCAAACTGCCAACTGCAACAATAGCAAGTGAGTTACAACCGTCTTCCGTAATACCACCAGTGAGCCAGTCAACTTCGCCACCGAATGTGCCCACAACAACTGCCGTAACATATTTTCCGAGTGCACACTAACATCATAAACCTCTGTAAAACTAATCCGAGCACACTCCTATATCAGCAACCACTGCTGTATATACTGTCTCACTACGAGGTCAGATTGAATCAATATCACCTACATCATCTACTACAACAGCATTCTAGAGTAATCGCTAGTCATCCGAATCGAACCAATGACTTGTTTCCATCTCAAACCACATCTCTTACAACTACATCAACATCTCGTAGAACTGTCTCACCGCCAGACCACTAGCCCCAACTGCATTCCAGTGAAATCGCTAATATTTAACAGTAGATTATTACTCTCATAGAAGAGTGCTGACTGATGAAGTAACGTAAAAATAATGTGTCTGTCAAAAACAGATTCATATCTGTTCATTTAATGTTATATTTAGTGTTGCAGGACGTAATATTTACATTACAAATAATAATAGAGATATGATTTACTCTGTAAGACCACTTAGTGTGTGTGTATAAATCAGTTAATTTGGCATGTTAATAATTTCAATTGATTCATTTCGAAACATGAATTACACGTAATTCACTTGAGTGATATGTGATTTCAAGTTGAAACAAAACCATATTTTTAGATTCAAAAACTATGAAATTATAAAATGATGGTTTGTAGTAATGTTGAATGCATTATGTTTGTATCCATTCACCAACACAAATTAGCTGTACTATACTTTACCAACGTTTTTTGTGTACTAGGCTCGCAAAATCAGAAAACGTAGAAAGCCAACAGTTTCGGTGCTATAATCAGCACGGTCCAGATCGCAGGCTGCAGGTTTCGTATCTCCCTTCAGCAGGCCGCGTGTTTCTGCTGGTCAAGGGTAGTCTCATAGTATGCCCCTTGGGAGAGGCTGCCTCCTAGCGGACTCCAATGATCACGCCCTACCAGGACAGTTTGGTGGTAACTGTCGTTTCCGTGGACAAAGCCAGTTAGCCATTGTGGAGTGAAAATATGTTCGCACTCCACTCTTGTACTCCGATCGGCTGTGTCTGCAATACATTTTTTCTTTCCTTACGTGCCGTATAATCGTTAACTGAGTTCATAAGAAAGTAGTGCAAAAACGTCACTAGTTTACTTCATAGATGACTACTGCAAAAACATCACTAGCTGGCTTCACCATAACTGCCTGTCATTAACTACGGAGATCATGCACATCATTGGCTGTAAAGGCGCAGGGTATCAATATCCATTACTTCTGCTGCGAGGGTGTATCGTCAGTGTACTACATCATCCATAGCCTTCACCGACAACAACACTAGCCGTAACTATGTTCTAGCGGAATCGCCTGTCACCAGAATCGAACCGACGACCTGCCTCCATCCAAGCCCACATCTCTACCTGCTTAACTGGCTGGCTGTGCCGCTGCCCGCCCGCGTACCTGCACCACAGACCGCCCACTTGCCTATCTGTAAGGGGTACTGGCTATTTCATAAACAACAGCTCCCTGTCTGCTGTGCCTTCTTGAAACATCATCTACAGAGGGTTACGGATATGACATAAGGTTATATCCGCACACAAGAAGAATGTAACTCCTTTGCTTTATTGGACTATTCCTGCATTTTAAGGGCGTATAGCTATCAAAATTAGGTGCATTCAAGGTCTCAATAGATTTAATTTACTTTTCTGCCAATCAACTATAAATGAGGGGTGTTCACCACATTATCAATGAGTTACTCCCATTACAAAAAATATATATATTTATTTTACAATAACTTCTTAGAAATTTGAAATCAAGTCTTGATAATTTACACTTTTTTATCTTTAACGCTATCACCAACTCTGTTGCCGTCCTTGCCGGGATTCGAATGAAAGGATGAGTAGTGCGTACTATTACAGTCCGCTCTACAATATGAAAGTAGAATCTATACCTATATTGAATTATTATCTCTAATTACAAAGTGTTAAGTCAAGTTTTGGTAAAATATTTCACTGATATTACTTTAAAATTAAGTGCTATTAACATGTGTTTACATTAAAATACATATATGCAATATCTTAGTATTATTGTACACTGTTTGAGTGTGCCTAAGCACATAAAACTTATATACCAACTTTTGCTTATGTGTAATAATATATTTTGACAATATTTGACGAAATAGTAGTCTATCCTTAAATTAAAATATAACATTACATAATGTGTGCTGAATACAATATATATTTACATAACTGTTATTGAGCTCAGGGGATATATACAGAGAATATGCCCACTCTAATTCATAATGTGTTTAATGCAAATATTTATTACAGTCTTAGTTTTATGTACACATATACCCAAGATCTTTAAAAGTGTATCTGTCAAATATGGAACAGTCAAAATTACTTAGTACAGAAATGGTGTATGGACATTATGTCCAATTACAAATGAAATATTACTGTGTAGACACTGTAGTTACGAGGGCATATAATTGCAACAATTTTATATAGAGTGGAATAATTGACGTAGTCAATATAATATGAATTCCAGTTACAACATAACTGTATTATTGGTGTGATAGAATGTAAATCATATTATCACTACCATCAATAATGTCTTTCTGAATGGGTGTTGCATCCGGCAATTTTGCAAAAGATAGAAACTTGTACGTCCAATTACTATCTGTGGACTCATTAATAGAAATTAAATATTGGTACAGACAATTATGAACTCGAATATTGCAGTAAAATATGTTACAGATGGTACTTTTGATTAAACTTTTATCATTTTCACACACAAACTTACAGTGACTCAGAACTTCCTGTGTGCTATTTAATAAAATAGCTGGTTTAATGCACTCTTGTTCTTTATTGGGGATGCTTAATTTAGGTATGCGAAACATATTGTCAACAATTTCTGATTGTTCAGTGATCTCTCTGACTTCCTTTGTATGAACTTCTTACAAAACTGACATCGAATCCAGATAATTTACACTTATTTATCTTCAACGTTATCACCTTAAAGGAGTTCAGATATAATCAAATTACTCTTATGTTCTAATGATCGCGGGGAGACAATTGTTCTCAGGTCGTCCCAGTTATCCAAAACGACTCACCACTGGAATATTTCGGTGCGATGTTGTCGGTTCCACACCGCAGAAAAGGCAACCCTGGTCCCCTCGCGGAGTATGTCCCTATAGGAAGCTGGCTCTCGGAAACGATCCTCGCCAAGGCCCACATCCCTGGTCCTTGAAGTTGGTCACTGAGGCAATGCCCTGCGCCAGCGATGACCCAGTAAGGAAGGTGGCAGGAACAGCAGCGGCCTCTGCCTTACATCCTGGCCTTCTTTTATAACTCTGTAGGCCAGCCCCATCGCTGTTTATCCTGTCATGGTGTCTTCGCGATGCAGGCATGGTGCCCATGCCACATCTTGGTCACCCAGCATCATTACAACAGCTTCGACCTACCTGTCTACAAAGTTGGTGCAACTGGTTTAATACATCACATCACCAGCGAGGGAGTTCCAGTCTGCTGCATCTGCTACATCACACTTTTCCCTGGATGACGTTTCAGTGTATGAATAAAATACATTTCATTATTACACAGTTGTGTTAATTCAATGTACGTGGGGTAATATGTGATATAACAGGGGGGAAAACACTGATTTAAATTCACTAGCCCAGCCACAGGGCTTTTACATTTACATATTATTTTTCCTAATGTGTGGAAACATGTGAGGTAACAAAGAGACTTTAATCTAACAGCAGAAGGGAACACACTGGTTTAAATTCAATATCCCAACCACAGGGCTTTGACATATACATATTGTTCTTTCTAAGGTGTTTTAACATTCATGGTAACAAAGTGACTTTAATCTATCAACAGGGAGGGAACAAATGGATATAAATTCAATTGCCCAACGACAGGGCTAAACATATACACAACTAATAGACTGGTTTTACAATGTAAGAGTGAAAATGCTATAGTATAGGATGAAACACATTGCGAGCAACAAATTTATTGGGAAACATGCTGTTTCCTAGCTTTAAAATAAAATCAAATTACCTGGACGGGACACGATAATGGGAAATTTGTGTAAAATATATATCTTATTAAAAGACATATGTGGGCGGGGTACGACAAGGCACCTTCAATTAATTATTCTTGGTTTTTGACAGAACATTTTTTTTACATAAACATTTTTACTAAGGAAACTATATAATGAACACATAAATTATACTTGTATGATTAAAAGCTTGACCATTCGGCGTACGAATGGTATTAAAGTAACACATTCAAGCAGTTAATAAGTTTTTCTACGGCTGTGCTTGTGAGAGCTAACGAGATCTACTTGCTGCTGCTGCTATTTGGCATCTAACAGAACTCCATGTTACACATAAACATGGTCTATGTTACGATATAAGTATAATGCACATTTTCACATATTTGAATAGTGTTATACATAATTTACACAGAATGGGAGAACACTATACAACTACATTTAATGTTGTAACATCATACTGGTAATGGTGGAATGGAACATTACAATGGTTAGGACATTAACAAGTAATTGAGTGAAAACGTTACGTTTTTCGAACTGATATTTACGAGGCGATTTGAAAGTGTTGACATACTACTTCCGTACGTTTCTGTCAGGGCTTTCTAGCAAATAGGTACGTGGTATTTTCAGTTTGGCAAACACGACTCTGGAGTTTCTTGAGAGTATAGGAATTCTTACATTTTGAAGTTATTCAACTCAATTATGACTTGGTTTGAATTGCAGTGTTAACATTGAGTAGTTTGGAAATTATTATAAGTCTTTTTTAAAATAAATTACAGTTTTACTAACATTTCACTGTAATTGGGATGTGATATTGCTTAAAACGAATATATGGATTTTTAACTCTAAACAATTTCATCGGAATTGCGTGTGTGGCCAACGTCCTGAGGCAGGACATGGTAGGGTGAGAGAGAGCGAGGGAGAGATGACTACTTTCGCTCTCTGCTGGAATATATGCGGTGGAGAGGGCGAAAGACAGGTGGGAATATCTACTGTGCTTATAGGAAACTTACACACAAATGCAGACAACATAATGCATAAAGGAACATTAATGAATTCCACACACATGCAACTGAATGCTATAACACATAGGAATGGAAATTAATGATTTAATTCTTAAATTAGATTTCTTATAAATGGTATTATCTTTTATAAAACAAAATGTGTGTGAATTAAACATCATGCATTCGCTTATTCAGACTTGGTATTGGACCAAGTTGTCTGTGGTGTGGGTAGTCCAGGAGCGAGGCTTGAGAACTGTTGATGAGGGTGAAATGAGGTGCATATGGAACAGCAAGCCATGGCATAGCGCGGGGCCGGGCCTGGCCGGCGCAAGATATGGCAGTCTTGCATGCAGCGCACTAGGGCTGCGGGCATATTTTGAGATGTGCGATGTGGGTAGCAACATAAGAGTTTTCACGTTATATTAACTGTCGTTTCCTACACGATTGAAGATTCGACGTTACTGAAGGGATATTTTTAACAAGTTTTACTAAATGGTGTGATACCAGTTGTACAGAGTGTGACATATTCTACGAATATGTACTCAAACATACTCATACACAGCGACACATACACAAAGAAACAGACTTTACTGGTAATTAATTTAATACAATACCAAGTGTTAGGGATATAGTGATATGTATACATAGTCTGAGTTCAGTGTGTAGGTAGGAGTGGCAGGGTTCGGACGTGCACTTAATGTGTAATTACGCTTAATACTTGTTTAATTAATGTCTCATTGACTTATATTATTTTTAATGTTTTGTAATTGTTTAATTCATCTTGTTACTAAGTAATTGTCCCGGTGTTTCTTTTATATTTAATGTTTCATTTGTAATTCGTTGTACATGTCTGGTAATTGTTTCATGCATGTAATTGTTTAATGTTTCATTGGTTAAGTCGTTATTTTGTTGTACATAATTAGTAATTGTCTCAGTATTTGTCATTCATTTGTTTCATTGGTAGTTCATCCTGTTGCATAATATTATATTTCGTACATAGTAAATGTGTTGGACTTGTAATTCAATCGGTATCTGTGATTGATTAATGTTTCATGCCAATAAACTTAACACAATTTTTTTTGTTTGCACAAATAAATAATAAAAAATGTTTTTCCGACTGGAAACAACGAAAGATCATCAAAAAAGAAGAAAATATAACAGGCTTTGCAAAAACCTGTATTGCTAGAAAAAGCAATAGGAAAAAAATTAGGCTAGGGAAGATCATGCTGTAGCATAGTTCAACATTCCTCTCCTCAACACGGAACTACCCCTGTGATGGTGAGCAACAATCGAAACACCAAAAAAAGTAAGAATTAACATTACTCAAAGTTATTCAACTAAACTAACACCAAATTAAAATTACTATGTACTTATCCAAGATATTCAGTAGGATGGGAAAGAAAAATTACTATCGCAGTCCTCTCGCTAGGAGGCAGAGAAGGGATAGGGTACACCCGATCTCTCAATGAACTAATCAACATCACATCACTTCAAAAAAACCTAACACCACAATTATTCATGAACTAACGCCCATATAAAACCATAATGTGAATCCCATGAATATTCCCAAAAACGTTTCACAAAGAATAACATTTACAAATGCAAAAACAAAATTATAATTATAATCATTAGTATCCATACGTAATCTCAAAGAAATATATTTTACATTTTTGTGCAAACAAATTCTTAAATACTAGTACCATGATGGATTTTTATTTTGAGTTTAGGCCTATGACATAAGAACAATTAGAATACCCTATAAAGACTCAGATACTTAGGTGATCTACAGAGACAGTCAGGGCCCACACAGCACAGGACATCCTAAGGATATCCTGCATGTATCCCGAATGTCCCATATACATCCCGGACATCTGCTGGATATCCCTAGAATATTCTAATGGTACTTTAGTTGTATTATTTTTCATGGCATTGTGCATCATAGTTATACACATAGTACAATAATATAATGTATAAAATATACAGGCAATTGTTTTAAAAAAATTTAAAGTAATTTTACAAGAGACATAATCCCTGGAATATCCCGAATGTACGTCCAATGGATATCCCGAAAGTACGTTCAATAGATATCCCGAAAGTACGTCCAATGGATATTCCGAAAGGACATCCACTGGACATCCTGAAAGTACATCTGTAGTATATCCAGAAAGTTATATGAATTATTTTATTATGTAAATTATTTCAGTTACATATTACGAGAACTATTTCTGAGATAGCCTACTTTTTCAATTAAGTTGAAATCAGGAGGAAATCCCTGCTACGGAAGTTTCGTCACAATTTTATCACAATTAGATTTTGTAAAGTTTCTTGAAGTGCTTTAATATTCCAAATATATTGGGATTGAAATAAGCCTTTTAGAGGTGTTACATCATCCCGGTTTTCTTCGGCTATCTCCGATACCCGAAGTTATACCAGAAATAGGAAGGAAATGGATTGATCCATACTCCATAGTTGTTTTGTTTTTGGCAGTGGGTGTTTGCAGTGTTGACCACTATATTCTCTTAAAAAGTCCACTACTAAATTTTAAACATGTGTTGTTGTGCGTTTTCTAGTGGAAATGTGAATTCGTTTTGCAACAATGCACCTTGTGAACGAGCGTAGTTTAGAAAGCTTAATAATAGTGAGTTTTATTTTTGTTATGTGCCTAGTATTGTATGTTTCCAACTGATAATCCTATTTTTGGTTATGTTAAGCCTGTTGTAATAATTCACCCGTGTCCTTAAGAATTTCTAGGTTAGATTTGTTTTAAAAGTGATAAAATTTTTAAGTAGTGGAAATAATTGTGGCTTTTATGAAAAGCAAAAAAATACATAAATAAATAAAATTTGGAAATTCCTGTCTCAAAATTTATTACATTTGTATTTGTGTATTAATATCCTTCAGTGTCTACAACATCCATAATTTACCACTGCATCTTTTCATACATTGTGCACCTAGCAGAGGAGGTTATTTCACAGTCTGAAATAATTGTTTTATAGGTACTGTACTGTGGTTAAAAGTAATTCAAACTTCTGTTTTTTTTTTTTTCCCACAGAATTAACTCGGAAACATATAAGGTCATCAACGGACAAATATGTGGGTGGTTCATCAAAGCATACATCCATCACTCAGAATATAGGGTGCTTAGATAAGAAAAGTAAGTTATCAAAATGTCTTTTGGTTGGCATGTCTCTATAACTTGCATTTGTGATCATGTATCATGTGAATACAGTATAACCCAGTTATGATATCCTCTCTTAAAACATTTTCTTGCTTTATAAGATGCCTTTTCTTGGTCCGCAAATATGTTTTTCAATAAAGTTTTCTCTTACATAAGGCTGCCATTTCTTGGGTCCGTTTAGAAATGTACTAGCCTAACAGGGTTCTACTGTAATAATGTGCCCTGTTATCCTGTATGTTAAAAGCCTCTTTAAGTTACAAGTTTAGTACCAAAATTATACAATTATTTCTGCAACATCAACTGAGCTTATTTACAGGACTTCACATGCAACATTAAGTATAAACAGTAATTTAAATCATCCTGTGCCTATTAGTACTGTATCTGTAGTGTAGGGTAATTCTTAAGAAAAGGGGCTTTTTCGAAACTGGGAAAAATAATACCTGGATATGTTATATATGGTTATTAGTAATCATAATTACTAGGAATTTTGGAGGGGCTTCAAGTGGTTTTCTGTAAAATTTAAAATAAAATATGATAGGGAGGAGGGTTATCAAGATTGCTGTATTTATGCTATATAATATGTATAATTTATGTAGAATATATTTATATTGGATCGCTAAATTGCTTTACATATAAGAATACCATTTGCAACGAATATTTAATATGTAAAACGTCATTTACGGGGTATATTTATAGCACGGCGGTGAGATTATACAGGTAAACAACGCAGGTATGAAGCAGTGTCGGGACATTATGTACTTCTGGTGAATTATTCAAGGCTTACCTGGTTTATATTGACGAGGGGATAAAACATATTACTAGTACAATAAATATACATATCGCAGATGACAGATCCCCGTTCAGAGACAGTGTTTATATTAGAGGCGATGTATAATGCCGCGTTATTTTTTTTTACACTGCTCGTCCATGTTGGTTAACAGGTGGATTGTGGGAAGTTGCCCGACGGATAACGGACAGTACTTGCAGTTTGATTGTGTCGTGTCTCGGAGTTTTCAGATTTGCGAGTGCTTAAATTCGTATTTTATTGCAATTCATGTTGTTTGAAGTGTTAAATCTAATAATTTTGTGAAATTACGAGTATTTCTATGATACTGGCGCAAAGGAAAAGTTAAATTATAATATATGTGCGGTAATTAGTGTGTCTGTATTGTGGTCAAATGGACAGATCTCGTGGTGTGCGTATTCATATATGTCATATGAATGGCGAGTAATTAGGTCATTATTAACTAAATTAAATTAATTTTTCGAAAAAAAAATCTCTAAAAGTGGAATAATTACTCAGAACACGAATTTACTAGGTGCATCAGCATTTGACTAATAGAAACCCCAAAAACGATAGTGGGGACGGTTATAAAGATCAGGGAAATTGTGGGGTAAAACCAGTGAAACATATGTACCTACATAATGTAATATTTATTTACGAAAATATGATAAATTGCAAAAATAGTTTGCAAGTGTAGCCAAACATTATGCACCGAGCCAGAATCCTAGCACCAGCAGGAGAGTAAATCCCCAATACAGTGATTCAAGGCTCATATGCAATTTTATTAAGGTGGCGATGCGAAGCGTCACGCATCAGCGAAGCTTGGAGTTTCCCCACAAATGATTTTCAAGTGTAGCCCCCTCACAAGGAAAATTACTTTACAAGCATAGCCAAACATTATGCACCAAGCCAGAGTCGCAGTGCCAGCAGAGCAGTAAATCCCCAAAACAGTGATTCAAGGCATGCCGGCAATTTTTTTTTAGGTGGTGACATGAAGCATCATACATCAACGAAGCTTGGAGTTTCCCCATAAATGATTTTCATGTGTAGCCTATTTGCACTGAAAAATGACGTGCGTGTTTTGCAATTTAACATATTTTGTACTATTCGTAATATTACTGCACTATTGCATCATGAAAGCAAGTTTAGCTGCAAAAAGATTGAACTGAACATTACCTAAATTGACAATGTTACCAATTCAATTTAGAAATACGATGGTGGGAGGGCTATGAACTGGAGGGAAATTGAGGGGTGAAAGTTTACAAGAAAATGTACATATTTTGTATTTTACCCATAATTTCCCTGATATTCATAGCCCTCTTCACTATCATGTTTGTAACATTTATTGGTAATATTGTCTATTTAGTTAATGTTTGTTTCCTTTTTTTTTACAATTTAATGTATTTTCATGAATACATATTACATTATTTACATATTTTAACCAATTTTACCCCACAATTTCCCTGATCTTCGCAGCCCTCTCCACTATTGTTTTTTTGGGGTTTCTATTGGTCAGATTTGTGTTCTGTGTAATTAGTAGAGTGGAATTATACCACATTCCGAGATTTTTTCTTCAGAAATGCCCTTAATCTTAAGAATTACCCTGGTAACAAAGTAGGATCGAAGATTACTGATCGTTCCCTGGTTATAATTTCCCAAAAGGTCAACGCTGTAGAGTTGTGAACTCTGTGGTTTGTTCGCTGAAAAACACGAACAGGTGTTGAGATTTATACCTGCTTTTCCACTGCACTAAGCAACTCTTGCTTGAGACGTCTTTTTGTTTGGTTGTGCACAGATACTGGAAAAATTAGCATTTTTTTAAATTTTCCTTGGCGAACAGTGTTGTCTGGTTCGGGACCTTCGAATGTAAGAGCGGGAAAAGGGAGTCGTGTTAGTGGCCATGTGCCTTTTTTCAATGTGTGCAGATATCAGCCCGTTCCTTTTTTATTTGCTCTTTCATGACACTAGTGTTAACGAGCCAAAAAAAAGTTTATATATTGTAGTGCGTGTGTGTAGAGGGGTGAATTATATAACTTTGTATGTTGTTGTTGCCACCACTTAAAGATAGTCATTAATCTCTGTCACAATAATTTGTAGTGGAGTTGACTGAGCACAGCTTACAGAGTAACAGCTGAGTAGGGTGTGTGTATGCAAGTCCACCTTTTCTTTCCAAGCTGTCCAATAGCATAAGTGTGCAAAGACATTATGGGCTATACAGCTACAGTGTGCCAAACCTCTACAGTATAATAGTACACAATACAACAGCATCTGTAGTTGGGCATCTTCAATTTAAATTTTATGATGTGTACCAACCCATAGAACTTGCTTTCCAGCTGACACATTACACACTCTGATGTACCACAAAAGCATTACCATAGAGACCGTGAAATGGAAAAGGCTTGGGCAGCTGAGAACTGTGAAATACAGATAAGCTGCCTGCCCACCTGACTGGATGACTTGTCGAACAGCACTAACACCTTAGCAGCAGTGTGGCTCCCCTCCTCTTGTCACACAGAGAGAACAGGAACAGTGTGCCTATTGCAATAGTTGTGAACTTGCTCTTGGATCAGTGCCTGCCTTACTGTTTGTATTAAAAATAGGAAACTGCAGATTTCAGCTCGTTTAGAGAACCAATATGTTACCATTTGACAATTGATTAAAACTGTACTGAGACTTCTGATTTAATTATGTTCTACTGATTATGAAAGCTAGAATAACTGCAAACACGTGCGTCATAGGGGAATTACTGAAAAAGAAAAGCACTAAAATTCTAATCACTTCGATTTAAAATGTCAATCAAAATTTAAGCAGTAAAACACTTGCAGTTACACTGGACCTGTGATCAGTATCGCTCCTAGACTCATTATGCACAGTTACTTCTGGAAATTTTGTTGATTTAATTCAAACTAGATAATGATGATTGGATGGCAGTTATTTGTATCCTATATTGTCTTTGCATAATAGTGAGGCTTTTTAGATTATAATTTCAAAGAAATTAAGGGAAATTGAGAAAATGGAAAGAATTTTAAAAAGGGAGAAATTTATACTCTATGAGCATTACATGGGCCAAAAGAAAAACAATTTAGTAGTTAGGGTAATACGTAGAAGTGTAAAATGGGGTCCTATTATATTGATGTTAAGTTATTGTAGTCTTGAGTCTGACGTAGGTGACCTCTAACTTAAAGTTAGAGTTACTTTGTTTGTTAGACATACTTTGGGTACTTTCAACTCTATTTTAAATTTTTACACCAAATTGTACACAGTTTCTATATTTTTACTCCCAAATTTTGCAACAATTTTGTTTGATTTAAACACCAAAATTAACCAGTTTTATTTACCATTTCTTGGGGTTACTAGTTGGTACTAAACATGAAAATTCCATATAATTTCCTTTTTTATTCTCTAGATGTTACATAAACAACTTCATTGTGTTTAAATGTCATAAAACTAATTTGTAGGCTTTTCGAAAATAAGATACTCAAAATGCACATTAAATGGTAAAATGTGCAGAATTTATAGGCATCCTACAAGATTTTATGGTTTCATTTTAGCTCAATTAAGATTTCAAAGTTATATTTTTGTAAATGCTGTATACAGTTAGCAAAAATGCACACTTAAACACACAGTTCTTCTAAAATTAGCATTCCAAAAAATGTGCTATCAAAAGTAAGCATTTTATATAAAATAAAATTTTGTGGTACAAATGCTGAAGTTTCTAGATAATGTGCATTTCCTTTTGCCAATGTCACGCAAAAATGTTTGCAGTCCATTCACGGTTTCTTCGGCCTTTTTTAATAAAACCTTTGAAAAATCTCCCCATGTATGACGTACTTGGTTGCTTCCTAAATATGTCGTGTAACACAAGTGTTTTATACTTGTGTTCATAAGAGTTACTTTTTTTTCTGTTAAATGGAAATGTTTTTCATATTTCATCTATAAATTGTAATACATCATTAATAAATTATTTGAATTAAAACAGTGAGGAAAAAATGTGTGTTGGTAGCACCTAGTAAGAAATAGTTCTTATACAAAATACTGTTACAACACAGTGCGCACGAATCCAGTGTGTTGTCCCTCTGGTGTAATCTTCCAGACTTAGTTAAGCTTAGTTTGCACGAGGCGGAGGAATATCGTGTAAGTAGAACTTTAGCAGAGCTTCAGAAAAGGCTGAAGATACTGTGAATCAACTATATATATATATATATATATATATATATATATATATATATATATATATATATAATTTGTATGAAGAATTAATTAGTTTACTAATTATATGCAGTATTTTTGCCAATTTAGTAGTTGTTATGCTGTGTATTAACATGCATTTTGGAAATAAGAAAATTTCAGTTTTTTGTACACTTGCGTGTAAAAACCAAAGTGTTATTAAACATAAAAAATGGACATCAGCCGCCAGTTCTTAAAACAAACAAGGATGGAAATTAATTATTCGGTTTTATTGCTATTGACCATATAATCTTGTTTCTATTGACTCTTGGCTGCATGATAATTAGCCAAGTGAGGAAATGAGAAAGTTTTTGTTAACGGTGCTTGTTGACTAGATATACACAGTTTCACCTATGAAGGCCAATTTTTGACATTTCTGGTGAGTAGCATCAGTGTTGCTGTTTAGATAGCATATCATTCTGCCTCAGTTATTATGGCACATGAAAGAGTATGTTCCATAATTAAATCAGTTACTGTAGGTGGATACAATAAATAAATACTGTAAATTAAAAACTTGAAGTTTTATATGTACATGTGTTTTAAAAAAAAGTGTGAAATTATTACAAAATCAGAAACTATCACATCCAAAAAGTGCAAATGCAGAAAACTTTCTACTATACAAATTAAATGAGGCTCCATAGTAAAAAAAGTTTCTTTTACTGAAAGTACCCTAAGTCAGTTTTAACTGCTGTTTTATGTAGTTATAACATATAAAATATTACTGTAACTGCACACAAGGTATACTGCAAACATTTGTCTAGTGCCTGTTTTGACCTGGTTGCAGTGAAAGTATATGGGAATTACCAACGATATTATGATGCGTGATGTGAGATTCAAGCCATTATTGAAAACAGTTTATCTCTGTTAGGTGTATTCAGAGGTTGTATGAGGGTTAGAACACTAAAAACAATACTGTGATACCAAGATAGTAATAAAGTACTAATAATGTGTAGGCAGGTGCTGCCAACATGTGTGGATACAAAACCAGGTTGCAGGCCAGTTGATGATGGGCATTACAAACGGTGCCATGTCTTATGGCGCCGGCACAATTTTGGTGGTCCTATCCAACTGTCATAAAGTGGCCTTTGTAACTGAGACAGACACTCAGAATAGTTTTATTTAGCCTAGTGTTCCATAATTTAACCTAGTTGACTATAACAATTTAAATGTTACTATTTCTTTATGTATGTATGTATGTATGTATGTGTGCTCTATACCTTTTCAGGTTGACGAATCTGTTATCACCAGAGGCTGAAGAGACCCAGGAATGAACGTGTGTTTCCTGTATGTGAATATGTGTTAGTGTAAAAATGTAAAAATAAATTTTGATATATATATATAAACATAATTTTCAATTGTCATTTTACTATCTTAGTTTACTAAATTATGCCTTCCTTAATACTTGCATTGAGTACCATACAAGTCTGAGGGGACAAAAAATGTATAATTCAAACATCTGAACAGAGTAATTTCATACTGAGAAACTATTTAAGAATCCTCTAATGTAATTTATTAATAAAGAACAGGTTACCAACAGGAACAGTAAATAAGGGTTCTACCCTAGTTCTGTCCACTTGTGATTACTTACTAAACAGCCCACCAACAAGTGTTGCAGTTTTTTAAATTATAAATTGTTCTAAATTTCAGGCGTAACTCTAAAGGGAAAAATTGTGACCATAGTGAACGTGCAGAATTGTTATTAACTTGCTGTATTTTTATATACAATTTATATACAGGTTTTTAATGCATTAGCAGATGCCGCAACAAATAAAAATTTTATCTGAAACTACCAGAAATGCAGAGGACATATTGACATTCTTTTCTTCATTTTACAATCTGGAACATTACTGAGGCAAGTATGGCTGGCAAACTCCTGCGGGAAATGCTTCATAAAGATATGGTGTTATAGCAATAACAGTTGGCTTAATTTTGTTTTTAACCTATATAGCAGCTTCTGCGTAAGTAGTCAAATTATACTATATACGAGACATATGGTGAAGATAGAGTTTGGATCAAATTTAATGTAATGTAACCCTGTTGTAATATTGCATAAGGAACCACAAAAATTTACTATTATCTTCAAGGGAAAAATGTTAAACACTTTTACAACTTGTGTAAAAAGGAATCTGGAAACAAGTAAAGGTAACATCATAATAAATCCGAAAATGTTAAGAGAGGGAATATAACACACAACAGGGTTGTACTATAATTAGGACTAGGTCAGATGGGCCACCACCAGAAATGCAAAAAAAAAAAAAAAACAGATTTGCCAATAAAAGGATAACATAATGCACTTGATAAAAATAAGGTTTAATGGTGCAAGGGCACGGAATGATTTTTTTCCAACTGAAATTCATTTCTTCCTCATAGTCATGGATGTGCACTTTATTCTATTGTGACTACCCAAGGGGAAAAATGTAATGAACAAAACTCATTTTATATTGATTTATAGCCTATTATATAATCGCACAAATGTTTTACATTTATTTTTAACTTAGCCAAAAGTTTCAATAAGAATCCAAACCTGTTACATTAAGATATGTGTGTGTCAGGACCACAAAAAAAAGGGGATGGGGGTGCTTGTTGAGCGAGTGGCCCTGGTTGGCAAAATCACTTGTGTTAGCTCCGACTGATTGTATTACAAAGCCTATTTACAGTAAAACTTATTTAACACAAACCTGACGTAACCTAAATATAATTTGTAGAAATAATATGGTATTAAACAAAACAAACATAGATATTTCCAACGCCTCTCCTCAGCCATGGCTTCCCATTCCCCTACACGGCCCTGAAAATTAATGTACATTGTAACAATTTGTAAAAATTAAGTATATGCATTTGAAAGGTGCATAATTTGTGTACCACTGAATATTGTTGCAATTTGACTTAACGTACAGTGGACTGTTGTTAATGCATAATGTTTCCCAAAGACTACTTTGTCTTCTACACTATAACAAAAAATAAAACAGTATGGTAAAAATTTTAAACTTTAGTTTTGGTGCCAGTGGATTCCAATTTATGAATTCATTAGAATTATTGTTTTCTGTGAGGTCTTAATAAAGCCGTTCTACTTTGTTAATATGTAATATGATTTAAAGGTGTTCAGGGAGCATAATGAAGATAAATTTACAAAGTATGCAGTGAACCATATCCGAAGTTTGCTGCACTGGATTCAGATGATAATGCCTGAATTTTGTCCGATGCTTATAAGCATCACCAGCAACAAATGGGGGGGGGGGGGGGTTTATCCTTTTGTGTTTCCATAGCATTGGCAGGTCTGGGTTATGGTCTTTTTTTTTAGCAGTGTTTCTGCTTTCTGCTATAAAAATGGTAATAGTAATTTACAATTTTCTATGTGTAAAAGACGAGCATGCTGAGGCATTTTGCTGTGCTGGTAATCAAATTGCCCTACCATATTTAGTACAAATAAATGCAGTAATCCATTCTTGAAACAGCATTGCTTTTGAATAATAAACTGGTCAATCTGAAGCTTTGCAGTCATCCTGCTTAAGATATATTTGAGATTGTTGCCATAAGCAGTATAAAATGTCAGGCTATATGTATTTTCTTTTTGTATCGCGTATTATTTAGTTTTTGCCTGTGTAGTATTTATTATTCAAGGTCATTTATATGCATGATACTTGGAATGTTTCACTTTTCCCATTTGTGTAAATTATGATGAGCGTTTGACAGCATCTTAAAGTTGTAAGAATATTATATGTACTTAATGCTATTCACTTTCTGATCTTTTTTTATATTTAACCCCATACTTAGCTCATTTGATTGTTGGAGTTTATTTTTTTCATATATGCACACATTTTCTTCCATGTTTTGCTTTAGTGTATATATTCTCTGAATTTTTGTTACAGCATTTTCTTATTTTTAACCAGTTTCGTGCTGTGATACAAATGTGGGAGAATTCCTTCACATATTTATATATAATGTAAATAAAATATAATGAAATGTGCCCTGTACCCATATTCACATATTTAATTGGAGGACTTAGATTGTATGCAACGTCAACATCAAACAAGATAAAACTATTAGTCAATTGTTATCATTCGACAGAGGTCATATTTTCACATGTTTGTATAAAGTATTAAGAACACTGTACTTGGATGTGAATACTCTGGGTTTCCTGCTGTAAATAAAAATGGGCATTTCAGCAAAATCATTTTTGAAGGCTAGCAGTTGTCTTATAGATAACCAGCTGGGAAATTCCACAGGCATCCTTAAGAGACATTCCATGGAGATGCTGCTAGTATATCTCTGGGTGGACATGTAGGGATTTCCCCATTGTCCTGCAAGAATAGCCCACTGAGGTCCTGGAGGGATATCCCATAGAGGTCGTAGAGGGATATCCCATGTAGGTACTGGAGGAATATCCTATGGAGATCCTGGAAGGATATCCCATGGAGATTCTGGAGGGATATTCAGCATAGTTCCTGGAGGGATATCCAGTGGAGGTACTGGAGGGATATCCTGCGGAGGTCCTGAATGTGATGATTTCGTAGTTCCATGGATGTCCCACGGATATAATATGATATCCATGGGATATACCACATGATCTGAAAGTATATCCATCAGATATCCCTCGGACTTCCTGGTGCTGTGTGGGGGTGCAACTTAAAATTTTGCAAAATAGCATACATAGATGTACGAAGGTATGGAGTACTCCAGGGAGATAAACATCAACAAATGGCAGGTAGAGCCTGCAGTACCCTAACACTGTCAAAATGCTAAGTACCAACTATGGGATAAAACTTTTTTAAAAGGGAGATATGTGCACGCATAACACAGACTCCAGTTTCAGGATTAACCAGCCTGGCAGTGTCAGGGGTTAAAAACTGCTGGATCCTATAGGGACCAGCCCAATGAAATGACAACTTTGCCATTCTCCTGTCAATGACTTTACTAGTAGGATGACTTCTTAAGAACACTAAGTCACCTAACTATAATGGATTTAGAATTCTACCTGCATTGTAATGCTCACATGTTCTTTCGTGAGCAGCATTCAGATTTTTAAGAGCAAAAGACCAAACATCCACTATATTACTAACATCGTCAGGCAACAAATCACTTAATACTACAAATTGGACAACGGGTTGTTTGGCAAGTAAGTAAACATTAACTTGAATGGATTTGCTTGTGAGATTCATGTTGTGCATAATTGAAAGCAATTTGGTGCCAATGTAAATATGCAAGGGAGGAGAATTATACAGGGACAGGGTTATGTGTTTGATGCCAAAAGAGAAACATATTTGTTTGAAGTATTTTGCTGTGAATTGAGAACAATTATCTTAAACTATAGAAGCAGGAATGCCAAAATGTTGAAAATATGTGCTTGAAGGGCATGAATTGTAGTCAACGCAGTAGCTTTTCTTAAAAGTATTAACCAGTCAAATTTGGAAAATGCATCTACACATACCGAAAGCATATTATGTCCAGATCTGCTACGAGGCAAGGGTCAAACAAAATCGATAAACAATTTCTGCATTGGTTTCTTAGCTGCTGTTGAAGTCAGAAATCCTAAATTAGTGTTTTGTGCTGGTTTGCTCATAGCACATAAAGTACACATTTTTATTCTATCTGAAATTTCTACATTCATTCCTTTCCAAGTAAAATGTTTCCTGATTACCTGAATGGTCTTGCAAGTTCCTAGGCGTCCACCTACAAGAAAAGAATGAAAATACTCAAAAACCATGGGTTTCAGAACATTAGGCAAAACAATATATATTTTGTTGTTACGAGACTTACAAAATAGGACACCTTAAGACAGTGAATATGGTTTTTGTTCTATACCTGTTGTATATTGTGTTCATGTATAATTAGGTTAGGTAGTATGTTAGTCATTAGGTTGGCAACAGCAGTAGCCACAAAGCTAAACACCAGTAACCGGGTAGCTGTCATGGTAACATTTAGGCTATGTGGAACATAACCGTTGGCGATGAGGTTTAAATATTGCATGTGATTTGCATCCACGAAAAATGGCACTAATTGGAGTTATAGGCACATTTGTCCCAGACAAGGATTCGTGGAACTCGTATTGCGAACGTCTACAATACTATTGCATCACGAGCAACATAAAGGATGACGAAGCTAAGCAGGCAGTGTTTTATACAGTATGTGGCCCAGAGTTGTATGGTATGGTGACTTCATTATTGTCACCAAAATTTACCGGTGCAGTACCTCTGGCGGAAGTGTTCACAAAATTAACTAATACCTTTCACCCGAAGCTCAGTGAAATAGTGGGAACTTTTAAGTTCCTGAAGCGCGATCAAAAAGAAGGGGGAAAAGTTGATTTTTATATTGCAGAGTTGCGACGGCTAAGCACACACTGCAATTTTACAAATTTGGATCGCATGTTATGAGACTGTCTGGTTTGTGGTGTTCGGGACAAAGCTGTACAACAGGCTCTCCTCGTTAAGGATAAATTGACTTTGCAAGAGGCCGTGGACATCGCGATGGCAACATAAGTGACAGGAAGGAACTTGCGGATTTGCAAGGCAATACATTAGTGGAGGAAAATGTGCGCAAAATGAACAATGCAGTCGGGAGGATCGGTAAAGTCAAACAGTGTATGAGTTGACAGGCAAAGGAAGGGAATAAGTGAAAGGAATCAGCAATGTTGGGGGTGCAATGGCAACCATACAATCTATAAATGCTGGCACGCAAATACAGTGTGCTGCTTTTGCAAAAATAAA
Organism: Dryococelus australis; assembly: GCA_029891345.1. Classification (NCBI taxonomy): domain Eukaryota; kingdom Metazoa; phylum Arthropoda; class Insecta; order Phasmatodea; family Phasmatidae; genus Dryococelus; species Dryococelus australis. The sequence goes on from CM057009.1 coordinate 197,374,597, forward strand.
GGACACCTTGAGCAGGCATGCATTACCAAAAAAAAAAAAAACAGCAGGCAGGTTCGAGTGCGAAGGACCTGAAGCGAACTAGTAGCACACAGGAAGTGCAACATTTTAAAGTGGACATTGCAGACTGTGTAGGTTCAGAATATAATTTGTACAGTATGCAGGAGCAAGTACTTAGGAAGTCATGGTGTTTCAAAGTGCAGTTGAACGGACAACCGGTGAGCATGGAATTTGACACTGGGGTGGGCCGCTCAATTATCAGCTGGCACACGTGTTAAGTTATGAAGGTCGCCAAAAGTGTAATGTTTGTTATACATATATATGATCCCTTCCTGTTCCTGTTGATAGGTAAACAAAGGAGATGATGGAAAGGATTTGTGTGTTGTTATTGCAGATAAGAGGTTGTCAATATTGCTGTTTAAGTCAAGTATGTTCTATGGAAATGAAAGGAACATCAAGAAAATAAAGAATACATTAAACCATAACTTAACAGTGAGTATTTATTGCTTTTGCTGTGTTCAAAAGCAACAGGTTATGGGCCCAAAGCGTGATGCACAAGCACGTGGCGAAAGTTTTGAAGAAAAGCTGTATGAATGAAATATAAATTCAAGGAATGGCCAAGGTATGTGTGAAGATATTTCATGGCAAGATGTAAGAGTTAGTATTTTGTGTGCTAAGTGGCTATTCAGAGATTTAAAAAAAATGGCCATGCAGCATAAAGTTGATTATATGGTAAAGCCACTAAATGGCTCGAATTACTACAATTGGAAGTTCAGAATGCTTAGCTTACTTGCGGAAAATGATGTTGCTGAGTGTATTAACAAGGAATATGTTGAAATTAAAAGATGGAAAACCGACATGTGATTCAGATCAGAAAAAAGAAAATCGGACAAGAAACTCAATTGTTCAATGTGTTGAAGATTCTCGAATAGAAAATTTGCGGGATAAGGTAAGTGCATACCAAATGTGGAAATGCCTAGAAAATCTGTACGAGAAGAAGGGATTGCCTGGGTAATTGTATTCAAAGAAGTTACAGTCAATGATGCTAAATGAAGGTGAAAGTGTAGAGAGTTTCCTGAGGCAGTTTGATGAAGTGGTAAGGCAGTTAAAATCTACTGGTGCAGAATTAAAGGATAATGATTATATATGCCATTTATTATTTAATTTACCCAAGTCATTTGATGTAGTGGTTACAGTCATTGAAAATTTGCCACCAGAAACATTAACACTTGAATTTGTAAAGAGTAAACTGCAAGCAGAAGAAGAAAGACATAAGTGCAACTCTACTAAGACTGAAGTACAAAATGCAGTGGTGCCATCAGCATTCTCATCAGCAACTCAAAGTTTATGTTACAAGTGCGGCAAGAAGGAACATATTCGTCGAAACTGTAAGCAGCTACCCAGGAACACCTTAAAAGGTGCAACTCAGCAGGGTTACCAAGAGGGATTTCATGGACATCATCGACCTGGAAGGTATTATAGAAATGTTCAGAGCAGACATTTCTAAGCAGTTGGTCGTCAGGAAAATCAATTTCAACATTACTCAACAATGGGTGAGCCAAAAAGCAATTATGTTGACATGGATACTCAAGGTAAATGTCAAACTAGTCATCCTAATTGTAGCAAATTGTGTTTCATAAGTGAAATAGAAGCAGACAATGATAATATTAGCAAAAATGCTGTTGTGAGTTTCTGTGTAGATTCAGGGTATACAAATCATATGGTAGGGTTGAATGACATAAGTGTATTATCCGAGTTTGTAGAATTGAAAAAGCCTGTAGAGATAGCAGTGGCTAAACACAATAGTGTGATTGAGGCAACATGTGTAGAAAATATTAATGGGTTTTGGGAAGTAGAGGATAAAAGAACTGAATGTACTGTAAAAAATGTATTTTATGTACCAAACCTAAGAAAAAACTTATCAGTGAAATGTTTAAAAAATGCTAATATTAAGGTTGTTTTTCAGAATTGTAAGGTAAAGTTGTACCTTCAGGGACACAAAATTGGAGAGGTTGTTAGACATAATTTATACGAGTTAAAAATTCATGTAAATTCAACTGAAAGTTGTGTGACTGAAGTAGAGTGAGAAGAAAATAAGCTATGGCATAGAAGATTAGGTCTCCTAAGCTATTCTGAAAGGAAAGAATTGGTCAGTCCAAACATGGTGGAAGAGATAAACAAGGAGCTAAATATGAACGAAGTTGAATTTTGTGAGGAGTGTGTAAATGGAAAGCTAACAAGGTTACCATTTGGTAACAGAACAAAAAGTAACACTGTGTTAGGCACAGTTCATTCAGATGTGTGTGGTCCAATTTCACCTACTACAAACAAGAGTCATAAATATTTTGTTACATTCATTGATGATTTTTCAAATTTTACAATGGTGTATCTGATAAAGTCAAAATGTGAACTCACAGAAGGCTTTCAAGATTATTATAGTATGACACGCAATATGTTTGGGCAGTTTGTATCAAAGCTAAGATTTGACAATGGAGGAGAGTATGTTGCACAAGAATTGATTGATTTTTGTATAAAGAAAGGCGTACTTCTTGATAACACAGTGCCATATACACCTGAACAAAATGGCAAGGCAGAAAGAATGAATATGGGTTTATTCGAAAGGGTATGTAGTATGATCAGTGATTCTGGGGTACCTAAACAACTTTGGGGAGAAGCTGTCAGAACAGCAGCTTAAATTGTAAATCGTAGTCCAACTGCAAGCGTGGAAGGAGTCACACCAGCTGAAATCTGGTATGGGTGTAAGTCAAACGTAATAAATTTAAGGGTTTTTGGATGTACAGCATACCGCCATGTTCCAAAGGAGTTGCGTACAAAGTTAGACAATAAGACAGAAAAATGTATATTAGTGGGGTATTCTCAAAATGGTTATAGACTATTGAATCTTGAAAAGGGAAAAATCATAGTGTCACGTGATGTTAAGTTTGATGAAGGTTATTTTATATTTAAAGAAAAAAATGAACACAAAATTGTAGAATCTAAACAGGATGCTGGGGACTAGTGAACCTGAAAATATTAGCATCAGTTCCGTAGATGTAAGTGATGTAAGTGAAGAAGGAAAATAAAGTGTATTTAGGGATCACAAACGTAGTGTAAGGCTGCCAAAAAGATTTGATGACTATGAAATGCATACGGCATATGTGATGAGTTTTGTAGAGAATATTCCAAAGAACCATAATGAAGTAGAAAAAAGGGTTGACAAGGAAATGTGGTTACAAGCAATGGACAGGGAAATTGAGTCTATTAAAAAAAAAAAACCTGGGAGGAAGTAGAAAGCGCAAAGGATATAAAAGTTATTGATACAAAGTGGGTATATGTATTTAAACCCTTAGAGGAGGATGTAAGTGACAGGTATAAGGCTAAACTAGTTGCAAGAGGTTTTGCACAAGAAGGAAATGTAAGTTGTTATGATATATATGCACCAGTAGCTAAAATGACTGCAATAACATTATTAACTTTTGGAAATTAGAAGTCTTATCATCTTGAATAGTTGGATGTAAAAACTACATTTTTGAATAGTGAATTGCATAAGATGTATATATTTATCCACCAGTTGATGTTAGTTGTAAGTCTAACTCTGTTCTTAAATTAAATAAGTCTTTGTATGGTCTTAAACAGGCACCTAAGTGCTGGAATGACAAGTTTAACAAGGTCTTGTTAGAATTATGTCTTGTATGGTTTGAAAACGATTGTTGTCTGTATACATTGATGAGTGCAAATGCAATTTTGTATTTACTTCTTTATGTGGATGAGATTTTTCTAACCAGTTAAAGCATTAATCTCATAAATTATGTCTCAGCTAGCATCAAATTTTGAGGTTAAAGAAAAATGAAAACTGAAACATTTTCTTGGGTTAGAGATAGGTCATGACAGGGAGAACAAAGTTTTGAAAATTAACTAAACCAAGTACGCTAAAGGAATTTTGAAAAAATTTGTATGTGAGAATTGTATATCATCACCAACACCAATTGAGCCAAAGCTAAACATAAAACCTTGTACACATGAAATGATGTAACAACAAAACCTTTTAGAGAACTGGTAGGTTGTCTGATGTATCTGATGTTGGTTACCAGATCAGACATATATTTTGCTATAAATTACTTCAGTAGAATACTGGGCAAAGCAACTGATGAGGCATGGTATCAATTAAAAAGGGTCTTGAGGTATTTTAAGAGTACCACAGAAGTTGGATTGATGTACAGAGGAAACTGTTCCCCTGAAATTTTCTTGTTTTGTTGATGCAGATTGGGGAGGAGATGTAAATCATCGAAAATCAGTTTCATGTTTTTTTGTAAGGTAAATGGAAATGTGGTATCCTGGGTGACAAGGAAACAGAATCGTGTAGCCTCGTCAACAACAGAGGCAGAACTCGTAGTGTTAAGTACTACAGTCTGTGAGTGTTTATGGATGAAAAAGTTATAGGCAGACTTAAATGTCAAAATTAGATAAGATTACAATGTAAGAAGATAATCAAGGTTGTATTGCCGAAATTAAGAATCCAGAAAACATTCGAATGGTAAAACACACAGACTTGAAGTATCGATTTCTATTTGATAAAGTTAAGAAAAATGAGATTGATGTACAATTTGTTAAAAGTGTAAGTCAACTTGCTGATATTTTGACAAAAGGTTTAACCAGATATGTATTTCTGAAGAAATGTAAAGAAATGGGACTAGAGACTTTTGGCGAGGGAGGGTGTTAAGTTATGATGATCGCCAAATGTGTAATGTTTGTTATACATATCTATGATCTCTTCCCTGTCCCTGTTGATAGGTAAATGAAGGAGGAGATGGAAAGGTTTTGTGTGTTGTTATTGCAGATAAAAGGTTGTCAATATTGCTGTTTAAGTCTAGTATATTCTATGTAAATAAAAGGAAGATCAATAAAATAAAGAATACATTAAACCATAACTTAGGAGTGAGTATTTATTACTTTCGCTATGTTCGAAAGCAACAACACATACAAATTTATGTGACCCAATGAGCCACCTTCGAAAAAGGGGAACATGGTATTGTGTATATGGTCCAGCGAACATTTTAGTTTTGGTGTAAGGGTGTGGGCCAAGTTAGTTGGGATGTGACTGGTTCGCGCCACTTGGAATTAAATTGATCGGGATAAACGAAGTTCGGGAAGACATGGTAGACTGGCTTGTTAACGAGTTCCTAGCAGTGTTCAAAGCAGGTGAACTGGGAAAATATGTGGGACCACATGTCACTATTAAAGTCCCACAAGTCTGCATTCCTGTGTTTAAAAAGGGCTGGCCAGTGCCCTTCGCAATGAGAGACAAGGTAATTCAGAAAATAGATTGGTACAGCGGGGGTTTATGAACCTGTAAATTTTTCAGAATGAGCAACACCTATAATACCCATCTTAAAAAAGGATGACACAATTTGGCTGTGTGGGAATTATAAGTGAATAGTGAACAGTGTATGTACCACGTGTGTGTATCCACTGCCCACTGTTAATGAGGAATTAAAAGTACTGGAGGAAGGATGACTCTTCACCAAGCTTGATTTCGAGAAAGCGTATCTGCAGGTAGTAGTAGATGAGGCAATAGCCGAACTGCTTACAGTTAATACTGTGAAAGGGCTTTTCAAGGTCAAGATGTTCCCATTCGGGGTTAGAGTTGGTCCAGCAATATTCCAAAAGTTGATGGATACTCTGCTTTGCTGACATTCCAGGGACTGTAGTATTGCTTGATGATATACTGATATCGGGAGGAGTAGATGAAGAGCAATGGAGTCGGGTGCATCAAGTTCTAGAAAGGCTGCAACAGACAGGACTCTAAAAATTGCCAAGTGTATGTTTGGAGTTGATTCTGTGGTGTTCCTTGGCCACAGAATCGACAAGATAGGTATTCATTCCTTGTCCAGTAAGGTGGATGCTGTGCATGATGCACCAGAACCGAAAAACAAAAAGGAACTCCAGGCCTTTCTTGAACTGATAAATTTCTGTGAAAGATTCCTTTACAACAAGGCAGAAATGTTGGAGCCACTTCGCCAGTTATTAGATACACATGCTCCATGGTGTTGGACAGAAAAAAACATAGTAAAGCATTTCAAAATGCCAAGCTGCTGCTGCAGCCAGAGCAGGCACTGGCACATTATGACCTCAAAATCCCCTAATTCTGATGTGCGATGCCTCTGAGTAGGGTGTAGGAGTGATACTGACCCATGAAATTGGTGATGGGAAGGAAGCCCCAATAGCATTTGGTTCTAGGACACTACAGAAGAGCGAGCGAAACTATGCACAAATGGACAAAGAATCCCTGGCTATCGTTTTGAGAGTATGCAAGTTCAAACAATATGTGATTGGTAGGAAGTTCAATATAGTAACATATCATAAACCCCTCTTACAGCTGCTCCATCCTAAGAAGTCCCTTCCAGATACAATATCCCCTCGGATGTTGCGATGGAGTCTCATGTTGGGGTAGTACAATTTTGAGTTGGAATACAGGCCAAGACACCAGATACAACATGCAGATACTCTCAACAGACTTCCACTCCAGGCCCCAAAATTGAGGTACCAGCACCTAGTGACATTTTCATGTTGGAAAAGTCAGCAGAGGTGTTGGTAGAGCCAGGTAAAATAGCAACAGAAACGGGTAAGGACACATTAGTGTCTAAGGTTTTTCAGTACACTGCAAGGGGATGACCAGCGAAAGTGGCTGTGGAAATGCAACCATATTTTGTGAAAAGTCAGGAACTGTCTATACACAAAGAGTGTTTGTTGTGGGGAAACAGGGTTGTGATTCCATCCCAGCTGCATTCAGAATAAAGTCAATTTTTAAACTATCAAATCAAACACTTTCTGTTGGTCTGCACCCAAATCAAATTTGGAATTCTGTTTTTCTTAACTGGTTAAGGGGTGCAGTCTTTTCTGCCAAATGCAGAATGAACTTCCCAAAAAACTGAATCATACCAATAAAATGGGCTATGCCCTTTTCGTCCCTAGGTTGGGGAAAATTCCTAACTGCTTTGGTCCTTTCTGGGTCTATGGAAGTGCCCTGACTAGAAATTTTATGACCCAGAAATTAAATCTCAGGAACCATAAACTTGATCATGGCAGAGTTTACTGTTAAACCAGCTGTTTTCAAACATGAAAAGACATCTTCTAAATGGGTTAAATGTTCCTCAAAATTTTCATAATAAACCACCAAATCATCAAGGTAATTTTATACAAATTTAAATTTTACATCATGAAATATCTGATCTAACAGTCTCATGAGAACTTGGGCACCTGTTGCCAAATCAAAGGGGACACGTGTGAACTGACACAAGTTCCACAGCCCTAACAAACTGGTTATGTGTTTAGATTCTTTACTCAAAGGTATCTGGTGATAAGCAGCATTTAAATCTATGATGGTAAAATTTATGGCCTTACTAAACCAATGAAAGGCAGAGTGCAAGTCCGGCAATAGCACAGATTCAATTTAAATTTTCTTATTCACCTTAAGGTAATCAATAACAAGCATTGTTTTCCATTAGGCTTTGGAACAAGAAAAGCGGGACTAGTATACAGAAACATTGATTGTTCTATTGTTCTATAACCCCTTTACTGATCAGGTCATAGACGTGCAATCTAAGTAGCTCCATTTTTGGAGGGGCCAAACGATACAGACGACTTTTAACTGGTTCTTGATCTAAAAGCCTGATCTCATACTCCAGCATTTTCGGTAGTCCTAATTCTGTTGTTAACACACAGGGAAAACAATCACACAATTTCTGAATATTATCTTGCTCTAAAACAGAGAAATGACAAAGGATTTTCTAAAACTTTTGCTTCGCAACCCACATTAATTTCTGAGGTAGTAGTAGGAACTTGGTTACTAATAAAAGGAATTTTCTCTTTTGGTGCAAATAAAAAAAAAAGTCCCTCCTTGACATCTAGAATAAGACCTGTTTTCTTATGAAATCTGCTCTAATAATGAAATCCAAACTCAGCTCGCCAGAAACGAGACATTTTATCATCCAAGTAAAGCATGAAATGTTCTCCTTTATTACAGTACAACAAGAAATGGACAATGGAGCTTTAGAAGCAGTAAAACATTAAAAATGATTCTCTTCAATCAACCTAATAAGGTTCAATTCCTGTAAACATTTAAAAAGTTCTTTGGAAATAATATTTCTCGAAGAACCAGAGTCCACAAATGCACTGATACAAACAGAGCCTACATTTAATTCTACATGTGGAGATACTACTTTACGAACGCCAACAACATTAAGAAACTGGACACGACACAAGTCCAAAGCACTAGAATACTTATGCTCACTGTGAGCTTCAGGTTGTCCAAAAAACTGTTGGAAAAGGGTTCAAATGTCAGTCCTGGGAGAAATGTGAGCATTGTGAGAGTCAAGATTGGGTTTACAACAAAAGTGAGGGCGGTCGCTCACTTTTTCTCCTTGCTGGACATGTTTTTTTAATTGCAAACAATTTTCAGTTACATGTCAAGTCCTTTTGCAATAATAACATACAGGTGGGCTACAATTAACACTGGAGGGGCTGGTTTACCTGTGTCAACATCTCTATCTACTTTACCCACATTTTTAGTATCTTTTCCTTGCCCGTTGGCCTATTTTGTCTTTTGTCACTCTGTACTGCAAAGGTGCCTGATTTATTTGGTTGTTCCCTATGAAAAGAGTTGCCTTTAAAATAGAAATTTGGCTTTTAATGTCTCGATCCACATAGTGCATATTTTGTGAGTGAATTCACATCTTAGCTAAACCTGCAAAATTTATTGGTTTATCTAGGAAAACTAAGTGGGTGCGTTCCTGAGGGGCAATACACTTTAAAATGTTGTCAACCACTTCTTGTTTACTAAGTGACAACCATAGTACTATGGTAGCCTCTTTAATGATTCTTGCATAAACTGGCAATGCCTCATGAGAACACTGCAAACAACTGAAATATTTCAACCTTAATTCAGCCAAAAGTCTGGTAGGAATAAAATAATGCAAAAGGTTGTTATGGTATGTGCCAAAAGTGAGGCGCTGTGCGATGAATGTTGTGTGCCTTCACTTAATGGTAATTGAGTGAAAAGGAAAATAACCTCCAGCAAGTGAGATTCTGGTACTGAATTACTTTGGTGTAAATAAAACAGTGACTTTCAGGAAATCTCAAAATTTATTTACATCTAAACCATCAGTTAAAGGTAAATCCTTTAACTTTCTTTCAAGGGGGTGGGAAATTTTGCCAAAAACAGTTATGGGTGTTCGGAAAACACTTGGGAAAACACCAGGAGTCATAGTGACACGGGGTACAAAAACAGCTATGGAAGTGGGTCCAAACCCATGAGCAGTGGAAGGGTATGTAGGTGTAAAACCAGCACCAAGACTTACCATTGGGATTTCGGATGTGGAAACAGGGCCTGTGGCATCTGGGGGATGCCAAAAAGTGGGCTTTGAGTGTTGGATGTAGAAGCACCTTGAATGGCAAGAGCACTGATTTGTTCTGATACATGTGACACAGTACTCACTTATTGGGTAGTAGGAATGGCATACACATTACTTTCTGCCACTTTAACAGACTCAGTAAGCATTGCTACCTGTTCAATAACATTATGCAGGAATGTAACCTGCGACTCAGATAAGGCCTCTCGGGCAGAATTGATAAGATTCCTGGTCCATCTGTCCAGGTGAGCAAGTCTTTGTCTAATTCGTGCAAAGGTTAAGGAAGATTGCTCGTCTTCCAAATTATCAACCAGCTCTGTTAGGGGAAATATTTTAGAAACACAAATATCAACTACAGGTTTAACCTCACTACAAGTCAATTGTATGATGTCAATGGGCAAGCCTTCACCAACTGCCCTTCCTAAAATTTTTCTTAATTCAGCTTAGTTCAGTGGGCTGACTACCATGTACTTTGAGCTCAAACACCAGCTCATCCTTAAGCAGCCACTCAGGCATAGTAGTGGCTGGCATGATAATGAGTAAAACAAAACACACACAAAAAAAGCAAAACAGAAGCACAACAAAAAAAATCACAAAAACTTAACATAGGAACACCATTGGTGGAAGGTTTAAATAAGGGGGGGGGGGGTTTCTGTGCAAACAAAACACCAAAGATCACACAGGGGCAGAGAAATCACTCACACACATCAAGGAGGACCCTGATGTAAGTGAACCACTGGAATTCTACCAAGATTTGAGCCACCCCTTGGCACTCCACCCAAGGGGACAAGAAAAGCAGCCCAGTGCTTTCCAGCAAAAGGAAAACCCCAGCTGCTGGCTCCCAACATAAGCACCAAGGTGCCCCAAAGGAGGATGTGAAACGAAGTATCTCCACTCCTACATGCAATCCTTCAGTGTAGAAATAAATATCCATGGAGAAAGGAAGCCCAGCCCAAAATAATTATCAAACATCTAACTCCACGCTCTTACCTTGTTCTCCATTCAGGTACACTGTTGAGGGTGTGTTGCATGAGGTACATTGTGTGTAGGGAGGTTGGCGAGACTGAAGTGGAGAGGACAAAGGAGTGAGGATGGAGACAGAGGATGAAACATGCTGTGATGTAAAGGTTGTAATGTGAAGGAGTGAGTAGCAATAGAGAAATGCAATATATGGTACGAGAAGTGGGATGAGGTGTCGGGAAGAGGTGTGTTGGATAACGAAGTAACCAATAAATACATAATGGCAGATTAAAAGAAAGAAGTGGGCGCAACGGTGATCACGTCCATTCTCGCACCACCTGCAAGTTTCGATTTCAGAGGACCAGAAGAATGGGGGTTATGGTTCAAACGATTTCAGAGGTACAGACTGGTGAGTGGGCTACCGGAGAAAAGCGGTGAAATACAGGTCAGTACACTAATATATATCTTGGGACAAGAAGGCGAAGACATTATGGATAGTTTTAACCTATCCGATGAAGAGTCAGCATCATATAGTAAAAAGGTCTGAGTCTCATTTCATCCCTAAGAGAAATGTGATTTACAAAAGGGCGAAATTCAATCTTCATTCACAGCTGGCCGACGAGTCTGTTGATACATATGTTACGGCATTACACGCTTTGGCAGAGAAATGCGAGTACAAGTCTATGCGGAATGAACGAATGCATGATAGATTAGTAGTCTGACTTTTAGACAAAAGGTTCTCAGAAATGTTACAATTAGATACAATCCTAACCTTAGAAACTGCAGTTAATTAGGCCAGACAGACAGAAGGTGTTAGAAAACAACAGCTAATAGTGAAAAAATCGAATTGGGACCAACCAGTGGAGGAAAACATCCATAGAACCGGCATACAAATGAGCAGTCAGTTCAGTAAATACATGGCAGGGAAAATAAAACAGAATAGTAGTACATTCCAGAGAAGTTCAAATAGAAGAGAGTGTTTTAGGTGTGGTGGGGCATTTACTAAAGAGCACATGGAGAGATGTCCAGCCCTCAGAGAAAACTGTAGAGTCTGCAAAAAGACAGGTAATTTTGGGAAAGTTTGTAGGTAGAAAAAAATCCACACATATCGGAAATTCAATGGCCAAGCCAATCTGGTAATGAATAGTTCTTAGCTTCAGTTAATGGGAAGGAAATCAGTTCAACCCGGAGGACAGAAGTAAATGTTGGGAGACAAGTCATTCAGTTCAAGATTGATACAGGGGGAGATGTTACGGTAGTCCCGGAGCAGGTGTTTGGCAGTCGGTACAGTGCATCAAATATTGAAATCAAGCCGGTAAACATTCAGCTTTTTGGCCCCTGCACTTCACCATTGAAAATTCAAGGTAAAATTACAACTCCAACTACATGGCGAGGTAACACCATCACTGTGGATGTTTATATAGTTCAGGGCTTGAAAGAACCACTACTGGGATGGTCTACAATCGAGTCGTTGGGAATGCTTCAATGGGTAGAAGAGGTAAACCAGTTGCGGGAAAGGTATCCTAAACTTTTTGAAGGCCTGGGCCTAATGGCAGCCACGTACACAATCAGAATGAAGAATGATGCTGTACTGGTGTCATTACATGCACCACGCAGGGTGGTCTTGCCACTTCAGCCGAAACTTCAACAGGAGATAGATAGACTGGTAAATATGGGCATCATATCTCCCATGGATGGGCCTACCGAATGGTGCTCTGGCATTGTGGTTGTCCAAAAACAAAATGGACAAATCAGATTATTTGTCGACCTTACAGCTCTCAACACAAGCGTCCAAACAGAGTGTACAATCTTACCAGCCATTGATGATTCACTTGAACAGCTTCGAAAGACTAAAGATTTTTCAAAACTCGATGCCAATAGTGGGTACTGGCAGGTACCATTAGCAGAGGAATCTAAATGTCTAACGATGTTCATCACACCGTTTGGCAGATTTTACTTTAATCGACTGCCATTTGGACTCACAAGTGCACCTGCATTTTTTCTAGGGAAATGAATTGTATCCTTGTAAACACACCTGGAGTGATTTGTCATATGGACGATGTGTTAGTCTTTGGGGAAGATGTAACAGAGAATTACGAGAACCTGGATAAAGTTATTCGGAAAATGGAAGCAGCAGGAATCACCTTAAATGATAAGTACACATTTGGCACTGATCGAGTCAAATTCTATGGCCACGTCATATTCGATGAAGGGGTAGAGGCAGATCCAGCAAAAATTGAAGCTATTAAGCACATGCCAAAACCTCAATCTGTTACTGACGTAAGGAGGTTATTGGGAATGATTAACTAAGTCGGGAAGTTCATGCCTAACCTGGTGGAGATCACAGAGCCGATTCTTTAGCTATTGAAAGAGAGTAACACATTTTTGTGGGAAGAACCACAAGCGCTGGCCTTTAAAAAGATCAAACACTTTTTGTGCAGCCCCCAGTTCTACTTCACTACGACCCAAATAAGTATATTCGAGTGGGAGCAGATGCCTCCTCGTACAGAATGGGGGCAGTATTGGTTGCTACCCTTTCAAATTGTGAAAAAAGAGTCTTCATAGATCGTTATGGAAATTATGATCATGGCCTATGAATAACCGTTGCAAGACGTCAATAAAATTGTCTGGTTGGTAAGAAAACCTGCGACGAATGGTTTGCCAGAAAACAGACCTCCAAGATATTAAATGCCACGTAATGCTTATGTGGAATTTAATATCTTAGAGGTCTCTTTCCTCGCAAACCATTCGTCGGATTTTTTCTTACCAAGAGTACTTGTTTTAAAGTCTTGCAATGTTAATTCATAGGCTGTGATCATAATTTATGTAACGACGTACGACGACCCTTTTTTCACTGGGATGGTGACCCCCATTTTACTATGTAGGGTATGTGTTAGGTCAACATGGGTACTTGCATGTTACAGTGATTGAATTGTTTGGCATGCCTACATAAATTCACCCCTTAATATCACATGGCTTCAGTGTAATTAAATAAAGTTCATAATTGCAACCCCATCTTCACAAGGGTTTCCTGCTCTTAGGAGTGGTTTCTTGGTGTTCATTGTCAGACATTTCTAACTTAAATTTTGGGAATTACGTTCTCTCGCGGTTTGTTGCAGAGCTGATTACTCATCCTATATTTATATTTGTACTTACATAAAATATTTTATTGTTATCGCAGACTTAATTTTATGATGTTTTTATTTATTATTCAGATTTAACTTTTAAAATATGTTAAGTATTTTTATATACATATAGAATCTTTGTTATTCACACTGACCTTACAAAAAAAAATATTTTCCACTCATACTTTCTCCTCTGCTGGTCAACAACAGAAAAATATATACTAGCCACAATACCACCATACCATCCATTAAATAACCCAAGTCATTCCAGAATGTAGTGAACTTGTATGTGTACTTTAGTTTTTTGTTATGCACGAACTGTATCCCATGGCAAATCACATGCTGTTGAGTGGTGGAAAACATGGTCCCTGCTCCAGTGCAATAAGAGTGTATTTATGCATTCAAGTGCTGCTATGTATGTCATGTTATGTCTTGTCGTGTGTTGTAACTGACTAATGTGCAGGAAGCCACATGTCTGCAAATCAGTAAATAACGAATAGTAAGATCCTGCATAACCCAATCAAAACGTGAGTTACAAAATAGCCTTTTCATAACATCACAACACATAAGACACTTATGCGCAATAACAAAAGCTGGAAGTGTTACTAAATTCATTTTTAGGCCAAACTAACCTAACGAAATTACATTTTACAGTTTTGAAGCAGTTAGAGAAATTTCCGGCAAGCAAGCACCATTTTTGTGCGGGAAACAAGGAAGTGCACATGAAGCCAACATTTTGAGACAAGGTTACATCACACCACCCACCACAATTCACATTGACCCGGGGTCGCATGGGATGCGTCACCAGCAGGACATGCGGCAACAGAAGACTACCCCCCTCCCTCTTGGACCGCAACAAGACTTTTCCTGACGCAGGCATGGGGAAATTGGGTCAATTGCAAAGACTACACAACAACTGTCACGATGGCTGTTGCGACACGAAATATCTTTGGGCAGTCGCGCAGTACACGCCGCACCCTAAGATGCACAAGTGGCAGGAAAGTAAGAACATTAAGCCTGAAGTGCGTACGCCCCATAGCTGAAACAGATGTAGCCCAGGGCATCGGTTGCCATGTAAGGAACCAGAGGCCACAAAACGTCCAGAAAACGAAATACAAAGGGAGAATAACAGCAGAATCTGGTCAACATGAAAAGCAACCTCTGCCGGCACTCGAATGGCATTATGCCCGAAGTGTAATATACCACGAGCAGTCTGGGGCACCATCGGCCCTGTACAGAAGCACATCTCCAAATGTACTAACGAGAGTAACCTACAAATTTATTTCGGCAGTGAACCTGAACAAAATTATCGCAAGGGATGGTGCGAGAAACAAATACTGTGTTCCAGTATAGGCAAAGGCGAAATGGAATGTGCTAAATGTACGAAAGATTTTCATGCAGGGTACCTGACACAAGACAAGCATGCAAAAAAATACCAGCAGGGACGAATACTATGTAATGGTTGTGCGAGTACACTCGTCCCAAACCTCCGCAGACAGTTAGACTTTGTCACAGGGAGTGAGATACTACCGCACAGATGTCATGATGATGTATGCGTGGCAGAACAGGGCGAAACAGCTGCGTGTGAGCAATGCAGAAAGTTGTCACATTGGCAGTACACTACTGAACACGACATTGTCAACACAATTGCCCCACATTTTCACTGGGAGCAATGTGTCCACAGGTCGCAGGACAATTACAATGGGCATTTTTGGAGCATCGAGAAGTCTGCTACAAAGCAACCAGTACGATTATCAGTCCAGGTGGTGTCGAAGTAGTAGAGGCACGAACAAACCGGACCACAAGGGACAGATGTGAGGAGGGTGATAGGCGAACTCTGGCAATAGAACCAGCCAGGGTCAATGATCAAACTCAAACATCTCAGATACCTTAGATACATCACCTAACCTCAAACAAATTCTAGACCTTGCCAACATTCTCAGGGTTAAGCAACGAAGACCCTCAAGCATTTTTGAGAGATTGCATGGGTTGTTAGCATGGTATAAAGTTTGTCGTGAAGAATGGGTGCAATGCATCGGTGAGCAAATGCAAGGAGAAGCACACACATGGTGGAGGTCCATCAAACTTACGACATGCCATGAAAGGAGTTCCTAGTAGCATTCAATTGCCGCTTTGCAATTACCTTTTTGTCACTACAGGTGCAAATTAAGGCAGTTTTGGACGCCTAAGATCCAGAGGAAAGCTTAACAGAATTTACCACGCACAAAATTAACACCATTTGGCAATTTCACCCACATGAGCAACACAGAGATTCTGGAGGTAGTCGACTCCACTGTACGTCCGGAATGCAAACTGCCAATGGCACCACTAATACACGGCAGCATGGAAGCCTTCATATGGTCAGCAGTTTTATTGGAAAAGAGCGACAGGTAGTACCAGGCAGGAAGGAGAGGAAGGGAGAATGGACAGGCCAACCTTGGCTAAGGTCCAGTGCAAGGCAACGGACCCAGGTATCAACTGGCACACTCTAGTAATGGAAAGGAAAGTAACTTACAACCTCGCAGGGACCAGGTACGGGGCCTAACATTAACCCACCGCAACCAAGATAGAATGTACCAAGGGAATGAGCTCCAAGAGAAGGAGCAGTAAGGGAAGGGAGGAGAGGGCAAAACCTCCCACTTCAATTCCCCTACTGCCCTGAAAAACACAGGCATAATGAGTGCCCAGTCCTGAAGGCCGGAATTGAGCGGAACATCAGAGAGAAAAAGACAGGAAACTAGAAACCAGGGTAGGAGGACAAGATGCCAACTACCCCACTAAACCACCGAGCATCCAAACAGCAGGGAAACCCCAGACAATCAAAAGGATCACAGAAGCATCGCAACAGATAATACTCCAAAAGATAGAAGAGGTTACACATTGGATGTTGAAAATTTCGGTGATTATTAATGGCATTAGGCGTTTGACATTAGTGGACACAGCAACATTCCACAATTTCGTCAGGAGGGACTTCATGAAGGGTGAGAATCTGAACCCAACTCACCAAATGTTAAACCTCGCCACACACCCCCACACAGGGTAGACGATCTGAGAGGCAGCAGAGACAATCTGCATTCGGGACATCGAAACAAAAATGACAGCACTGGTATCAGAGGACCTGCAGGAAGATGCTATCCTAGGCATTACATGGCTCACCGAGCAACAGGCGATTGTGGAACCTGCGGCCTGAAGAATTCATTTTGGATGCAAAGAGCAGCGCACGGTGTACAAACTGGAACCTTGAATCTACAACAGTGCATTAGAAGTCAGCGTGAACAAACTAGACCACAAAGTACCGCAGGAGTACCGAGATACAGTACAGGGCTAAGAGACGTGTTCGCGGTCACCGACCCACTACAAAGAACAACAATTGCCGAACATGCAATACCATTTTAACATGACCAACCATTATTTGCTGGGCCACGCAGTTACCAACCAGCAGATCAGAGAGATGTTGTCAGACGTAGTGATAGAACCTACGTACAGCCACTACAATAGCACCTTTATGCTTGTGCCAAAGAAGGGCGGCATGTGGCATTTTTGTGTGGACTTTAGGCTGCTAAACAAGATCATGCAGAGTACACCTCCACCTTACATAAGTGTGAAGGATGCCTTACACACTCTGGGGAAGGCAACAGTCATGCTTTGCTAGATTTAGGCAGTGGGTACTTGCAGGTACCAATTCGACCAGAAGACAGACACAAGACGGCCTTCACTGCCCCTGATGTGTGAAGGTAACGATTTTGTGTCATGCCCTTTAGGCTGAAGTGTGCACTAGCGATGTTCCAGGCCATGATGGCCCGATTGCTCGATGGATACATAGATGACTTCATGCTTGTGTATCTAGACGATGTGATCATATGTCCTGAGAACTGGGAATAACATCTGCACCACTTGTTAGTCTTAGAGAGACTCGCAATCAACTGACACATGCTAACAGGAAGTGCCACATCGGTAAGAGACACATCAAATTCCTTGGGCACCTGGTGGATGAGCAAGGCAGTCAGCCAACACCAGAACAGCTTGGACTGATTGACTGACATCAGTCTCCGAAAACTCGCAAGCAGCTGAGGAAGTTTTTTGGTTTCATCAATTGGGTCAGGGACAACATTCCTGGATTTACAACATTTACAGTGCCATTGACTGACCTACTCTCACCCACATGCAAGTTCATATGGTCCATAGACCAGGAGGCAAACTTTCGGGAACTGAAGCAATAATTCCAGCATTGCACAGTCCTAGCATGTCACGATCCCAGTAGGCACACGTATTTACAAATGGAAGCTAGCAAGATGGGGCTGGGCGTAATATCGTACCAACTTGGGGAGAACAATGAGAGTCAAGGCATAGAGTATGGGAGCGCCAAGTTTGGCCCAAATGAATCTCGATATGACATAAACGAGAGGGTGATTAGCAGTCATGTGGGCGGTAAAGCACTACCGCACATAATTAGAGTACCAGTGTTTTACGCTGAGGACCAACAACCGTTGCCTGCTCTGGCTCCACATAATGTGTGAAGCCAGAAGCAAACTCGTTTGCTGGGCCATGCTGCTGCAAACATATGATTTTGAGGTCCAGCATGTCCCACGTGCTGAGAACCAGCTTGCAGATGAACACTCACAGGCACCAGATCTTACGGTAGCAGTCAATGAGACAGAGTGGGAAGATCTGCTACCCCGCATACACAGAACACCCGAGGTGGACGATGAAGGAGTCGCTAGGTTCTACGCAATCGAGATGGAGAGCCACATATATGAAGTTCAAGAAGTAGAAGAAACCGCCCAGAGGGAGCGTGAACACACAAGAGAATGGAGAGAGCAGCTAGCACAAAGACACAACAAATGGTGGCGAGTGTGGAATGGCCAGATTGAGTGTGGACCTCACCATCCAGAGGCGAGATGGAGAACATTCATCCCCAAGAGGGCACAAGAGCAAGTATAGAAACACATACACAGCAGCAGATTGGCTGGGCATCCAGGGGCCACACAGATGTAGCGGAACCTAGGGAAATTTTCCCACTGGCCAAGGGCCACTCGAGATGTGAGGAAGTTTGTGAGGCAATGAATAACCTTCATTCAGTACAAGAGCAGACAAGCAGATGGGGTCACCCAACAGCAGCCTAGGGTTTATAAAGAACACATCGAAATAGTTTCCATAAATTTAATGGGCCCATACCCCCACACACCCAATGGAAACCGATTCATGCTGGTGGTGAGCGACACATTCTATCGGTGAACAGAAGCATATCCAGTTTATAGTGCATATGCATGCACAATTGCACGGATGCTGGAGACCAAGTCCTTACCACACTGGGGATACCCAAAGAATGTACTGAGTGATAATGGGTCGCAATTCACAGGTTGATTGTGGAGGGAGCTGTGCACTCTGGCGAATATCTCACCTCACCCCAGCTGTATACCTTCCAAGATCAAACCTGATGGAGAGGCGCAACCAAGACCTCAAGAGGCAATTGTGTTTCTGAGTTGGGGATAATCATGCATCATGGGCAGAACATTTGACCACCGCACTCTTCACAATCAGGCGGCAGGTAAATTTGGCAGCGGGGCAGACACCAGCAGCAATACTGCACGGTAGACAGCTGCCCGCCTGGCTAGAATTCGAGAGACGATGCGAGGAGGACGGCATTGGGCAAGAGAACAAAGTGGAAAGGAGATGGCGCAGAGAAGCCAAACTGGTAGCAGCTCGAGAGGTGCAGGAGTGGTACATCCTCTTGTGGGTATCCGCCACTAACCGAGCCGTGCGTAGGTTGACAGCAGGCCAGTTATTATATGTAAAGGAACAACGGATTTCCAAAAAAATTCAAGCAGTTCTGTGCAGGGATTGTGCCGAAATGGAGTGGGCCACACTGAATCATCAAACTATTATGGTATGCCACATACCTCGTAAGGTTTAGCAGTAGGTGAAGAGTGGGCATTCACCGCGACGACCTCCGCCTGGCAGTAGAGGCCCCCAGTGACATGGCACGAGAAGAGCTAACACCAACACAGGGCGGCAAGCAAGAACAACAGCCAGAGACACAGACGCCAACGAGAACCAATGGGAAAACACGTGGCACAGAAAGTGAAGTAGGTAAATGAGATGTCTGTTCCCGCTCACAATGCACGGCATTTACATGCCCGACAGGAACGTGGAGGGCACAGTGCGGTCTGAGGTGGCCGCGAAACTGTTCTCACAATCAGGGATTAGTGGATACAATACACAGTAGCAGGCAAAGGCTGACTGCAGCACAGAGGCCAGATGGCCGAAGAGCTGCGAGACGGGGAAATCGCCATATGTAGGGTGACACAGGCAACTGTGGGATTGCTCTCCCCACAGGGAAGCATGCTGGACACCCCAGCCATGACAACCCCACAAAAGCTAACAGCATAAGTAGAGATGGGGGATGACGGTCACAGTGATGGGGGAGTGCAACTGGCTTACACGACATCTCATCAAGACCGCCACCCCCTCTCCCCTCGACCGTGTCCGGAGTGCAGCAACAGCACTAAAGCAGCTGAAGCATGAGACAGAGCAGCAGAGGGAGCATTGGTAAGAGCATCTAGAAGAGCAGCAGTAGAAGCATTGAAAAGAGCATCGGGAAGAGCATCAGTAGGAGAAGCAAGAGGAGCATTAGTAGGAGCAGCAGCAGTAGTAGGACCATCAGCAGGAGTAGCAGCAGTAGCAGCAACAGTGGGGATGAGTTGTCTGCAGGGAGGGTATAGACCCCTCCATGCTGATCCAAGCTACTACAGCGCTGGGCTAGCACGGCATGTATCGTTTGCAGTGGGAGCAAACCCCACATACACCAGCATTCGGCAAAGCAGCACCAG
Organism: Dryococelus australis; assembly: GCA_029891345.1. NCBI lineage: Eukaryota > Metazoa > Arthropoda > Insecta > Phasmatodea > Phasmatidae > Dryococelus > Dryococelus australis. The sequence goes on from CM057009.1 coordinate 197,394,916, forward strand.
CACTAGAGTCAACAGAAGAAACCTAGAAATAGCATGGAAGACAGCATGGAGCAGCATGGGCCATATGCCTGAAGGCATGATGGAGCTCTGGGAGACTGAGGGGTTCAAATTGCCACTGGAGAAGGGGGCGTTTGACGTGAACCGAGCACTCCTAGGTACCCTTATGACCATTTGTTCAGCCGCAGTCAGCTATCACATTAGTGCATGCCAGAGGCGAGTTGAATATCCCAGAGTAAATTGGGGCATGCCGCCGGGAACGGCAAGTAACTTTTCTGGTGACCCAAATCGTATAACTCCAGAGAGGGTAATCTTGCGGGCAATAAGTTAGTGGTCTGGCATTGCGTACCTGTGAAGCCATGATCGTCAGATGATAGTACCATTGTAGGGAATGTGGGGGTTGCCTGTACAACAGCATAACACGTGTCTCTAGTTTGGCGTGTGTTAGTGGGCCTGTAAGCCGAAGTATAAGAGTAGCGATGATGTGAAGTGTTTCAAAAGGATAGTTTAAAAAAACCATTCACTGTGTCAAGACTACATTCGTGTGGTCACAAGTGTTAATATGAATTCATTTGTAGGTATGCAGAATGAAGCTGCACTTAGCTTGTTTTAGAATTCAGCTGCATCATACATGGATATAATAGGTGTGACATCAAGGAAAACGGGTGTTCATAGGATGTTACTTTATGCAACAGATGCCATGTGAACAACAAAGTACAGTACTCTCTTCAGTGCCAGATTTGGACAGAGTTTTTAAGATAATAAATGTATATGGTTTTAAATCATCATTATGTCGCATTTTTCACACATTGTTAACTCCGCATATTCATGTTTATATAAAACATTCGAAAGAGCGGCGGCATTCCCGTGACGTAATCACAAAACCTGTTAATTTAGCATTTAGAGCGACGGGAATGTCGCCAACATGTGTAATGTAATAAATGGGAATTAAGAGGGTATTGGAAGTGTTATATAACCTTTGTGTAAAAGTAAGAGCAAAAAGTATAATGAGCTAGCACGAATCTGAACACACCCTCAGCTTTCGCCCATGCGAAACTGAGCATCCTTCAGAGTCTGACCTTCGCCATCAGCCAGTATGCTGCTCGGGTACCGCACTCTTCAAGAAGTCCCCTTGGTATAGCAACATTAGGGCATTAATCATTAATTTATCAATAGTGTAACTTCTGGAACTTCTTAGCTTTTATTCTAATACCGAGGGGCCGACCGACAGCTAATATTACCATAAGAATTTAAAAGCGCAGAATGCATGTTTTGAAAGCAACATCGGCTATCGGCAGGCCACGGTGCCGAGCCTGCATAATAGATTTTTGTAGAATGCAAAGTCAGTTGTATTCAGTTAGATGCATTAAAAGTATGTGTGATTAATTCCTGTGGTTTATTGCTTTTACCTTAGGTAATTTAGGGCGCGGCATCCTTAAAGCCGAAGTTTAACCTCAGTGCTTTGTGTTGAGTGAAAAAGATGGCTGCCACAGACGGACTACAGGTTGTGTTGGTCCGTATTTAAGGCTGTTTTGGCTTGTGATTAGTTCTAGCAATAGGTTTAAATATAGGCGGAGTAGTAGTTTGATGTATAATTAGAGTTTTAAGAGTTAAGATTAGTGTTTTATGTGGTAATTAGTTATAAGAAGTGAGTAGTGTCATCCTGTGTGTACGAGGCCAAAGCCTTTGTTATTGTACGAGTGTAAGTGTGTACGGTGTAAGTTAGGCTAGTTAAGAAAGTGTGTGTATACGTAGATATTTGGTATATGTTATAAGGGAGAGTAGTTTTAGTTTTAAGTTAGTTAAAACATTTTCTTAGAGAAAGGGTAAAAAAAAAATGGTAGGGAGGTGTAAGTGTAGGGGCTGTGGAAAGGTGTGGAGAAGGTTAGATAGTGGTGTGCAGTGCGACCAGTGTGGCGGCTGGTACCATGTTGGCTGTATAGGGATCAGGGAGGAGGAACTGGAATCACTACAGGAACATCAGTGGAAGTGTGAGGAATGTGCTGAGGGAAAGGGTTTAGTGACAGTGGTAGGGAACAAATTAAGGGTAGAGAAGGAAACGCAAATAAGTGGAGAAGGTGGAAACTGGATTTGGGATATGCTGAGGGGAAGCTCTGTAGAGGATGTGCCAGTGCCAATGGAACGGGCTAAGGAGGAGAGGTGGAAAGGGGAGATGGTAGATTTGATGAGCAGGAAAGAGAGGGAAATGATGCATAGGATTGAGAGGATGGAGGAAAAGGTCAGGAATGAGATGGGTAAGAGTAGAGTAGAAATGAAGGTGGAGTTGGAAGATGTAAAGGGGGTGCTAAGGAAAATGAAAGCCAGTCCACAGGAGGAAAAGCTGAGTAGAGAGGAAGAGTTAGGCAGAATGCAAGTAGGGCTGCAGAAGGAATGCAGGAGGAAAGGCAGAGGAGGAGGGAGGCAGAGATAGAGGTGGTAAGATTAAGGAGGAGGATAGATGAGTTGGAGGCAGTAGAAAGGGATGAGACAGCAGGAGACATAAGAGAGCAAATAAGGTTAGAGGAGCAAGAAATAGTAGCAAGGGATAAGGTGATAGTAGAAGGCAGGAAGCAATCAGGAATAGAGGAACAGGAATCAGAAAGCAGGGAACAGGCATTGGTAGAAGGTAGGAAGCAGTATGCTGAGGCTTGCAAGTGTGCAATTAGCAAAGACCAGCAAGCAGGACTAAGTAGACAGTTCAGGGCCATAGGGGAAAGAGGAGGGCTGGCCAAAGGGAGGGAAACAAGGGTGCTGCAGGAGGCCGGAGACAAGGATAGGCAGGTGGTTGAAATAGCCACAAAGTAGGAAAAGGTTGTAGGAAGGGAGCCAGAGGTAGTTTATCTAGGCAGCTCTATTGTAAAGGGGGTGGAGTTGAGGAATATCAGGAAGGAAATGATATATAAAGCAACTTTTGGGGGGCAAATACCAGGGATTTGAAGGGAAGGGTTAGTGGTATGAAAGGAAGCAGGGTGGCAAAGGTTGTTCTCATTCATGTAGGGGGAAATGACCTGGCTCATAGGGAGGTGGGGCAGGAGGTAGAGCGGGACCTCAGGGGATTGCTGAGGAAAGTGCGGGCGATGTTTCCTGGAGATAGGGCAGTAGTCAGTGGCGTGCTGGTTAGGAAAGGCGTTTCCTATAGGAAGGCAGTGGCTGCGAGTGAGGTATATGAGAGGGTGTGTAGGGATTTGGGGGCTACATTTATAGATAGTACGAAATGGGTAGGCTGGGAAAGTGTAGGGAGGGACCAGGTTCACCTGACAGAACAGGGAAAGAGGATTCTAGGTGATCTGCTAGGTAGAGAAGTAGCTGGCTGCATGGAGAGGGTCAGGGCAGAGCAGCAGTTGTTGAAATAGCAATCAGTTAGAAGCAAGGAAACGGAAGGGGAGAGAAATGGAGAGGATAGCATTGATGAGGCCGCAGGGGTGGAGATAGGAGGTAAGCAATGTAGGATGGTAAAGCAGAGTACTAGTATAAAGATTATGGTGGTGAACTGTAGGAGTATGTACAACAAGCTGGAGGGCTTCTGGGGAAAGGTTGAAGGATATGAGGCGGATATAGTGGTAGCTGTGGAGACTTGGTTCACTGAGGCAGTACTGGACATAGAGTGTAGGCAGGATGAGTTTACCATCTTCAGAAGAGACAGGGATGGGAGAGGAGGAATAATGGTGTGTGTAAGAAAAGGGCTGAAAGGGCTGGTAGAATGGGTTGGTGACGATGTCGAGGTAATGGAAATTAAATTGAGTGGTAGTAGTAATAGGAGTATTACTTTGCTGGCAGCATATAGACCACGAGGACAGGGATGGCAGGCAATTGAGATGATCAAGGAGAGGGTCGATAGACTAAAGGACAGGCAGTGGGTTGTTGTAGCAGGGGATTTGAATATGCCAGGGGTGAAATGGGTAGAGGGTGCAGAAGGAATGGGTAGCATAATGTAGAGAATGGCAGCACAATTAGTCAACAGAGGATTAGTCCAGGTAGTAGAAACACCTAAGAGATGGAATGAGGAGGGTGTTGAGTCAGTGCTGGATGTGGTGTTGGTCAGACCTAGGAATGCTGTAGTTGGTGCAATAGTATTGGATGGTATAAGCGACCATCATATTCCGGTTGTAGAAATTGGGATTGGCAGGATGAGAGAAGTGCAAATGGCAGAAAGGTTGGTGTGGCAGTATGGGAGAGGACACAAGAAGGGGGCAGAAATATTCCTGAGAGACAGGTTTAAAAAATGGTCTATGAAGGAGGGTGTAGAGGGGTTGTGGAGGGAGTTTAAGGATTAATGGAGGTAATATTGGAGAAATTTGTGCCAATGAAAAGGTTACAGACTGGGGGAGATCCACCATATTATGGACAGGAGATTTTGAAAATGAAGAAGTGCAGAAAATTACATGCCGAGTGGAGAAATGAAGGGATATTAAGATCTAAAGAAATGATTAAACAAATGGGTAGGGAGCTTGAAAGGAATATCAAACAGGCAAAGAATGTATTTCTGGGGAACATGGTGGAAGAAGGAAAAGGCAAGGAATGGGGGAAATTGTTTAGGTATGTTAGGAGGATAAGGGGAGGAGAGGAAGGGATCCCTCTGCTAACAGGAAGCGATGGTAGGCATGCGACAAATGACCAAGAAAAATCGGAGATGCTGCAAGGAAAGTACTTGTCAGTGTTTGAGGCAAAGGAGGGTTGGAATAGGGGGACAAACAGGGTTCGGGGGGTGTTTAGTGAGTTTAAGATGAGGGAGTGGGAGATAGAAAAGGTAATTAGGGGTTTGGAAAGCAGTAAGGTAGGGGGACCAGATGGGACAGGAAACGCAGCACTAAAGTTTGGTGGCAAGGAGTTGGCGAAATATATTTGGAAGTGCTGTATAAAAAGTCCTTAGGAGACGGTAAGTTACCACAAGATTGGAAGGATGCTATGGTGGTACCTATACACAAGCAGGGAGAAGATAGGGGGAGGCCTGGCAGCTACAGACCGGTGAGTCTCACATCAACTACAGGAAAAGTAATGGAGAGGCTGGTGGTGCAGTATGTGGTGAGGGTTATGAACAATAGGAATTGATTGGAGGAGTCCAAGCATGGTTTCAGGACGGGTTACTCATGTGAGACTCAGCTCGCTGGGTTATTAGAGGATCTGGTGCAGGTAGTTGATGAGGGGAAGCAGGTGGATGCCTACTTCATAGATTTTGAGAAGGCATTCAATAAGGTGCCCCATGGGACATTGACGAGGAAAGTGGAGGCACTGATACCAGACAGGAGGGTAGTGGAATGGATAGGGGACTTTCTCAGGGGGCGAAGGCAGAGGGTAAAAGTGAGGGAGGCAATATCGGAGGATGAGGAGGTTACGTCAGGGGTACCACAGGAAAGCGTGCTGGGTTGTATGTTATTTACATAATGGTAAATGACATGGTTTTGGGGATTAGGGGAAAAATCAGATTGTTTGCAGACAATTGTGTTGTATAAGCTGAGTTAGGGGAGGGGGGCGGAAATTTGCAGGCAGACACTGATAAGATATGGTTGTGGACCAGAAAAAATAAAATGAAGATAAATGTAAGAAAAACTAAGGTAGTGAGGTTCACAAGGAAGAAGATAATAAGCAGGGACATGTACAGATGGGAGGGACAAGAGATAGAAGAAGCAGCAGAATATAAGTATCTAGGGATTGTATCACAGGGAGACCTCAGGTGGAAAAAACAGGTAGAGAGGGTGGTTGCAAAGGGAAGAAGGGCTCTGGGCATGCTGGGAAGGGTGCTGAATGGAGTCAGCTGTGAGGTGAATGGAATCAGCTGCGAGGTGAAGGAGAAGGCGTATGGCACAATGGTACGGCCAATGTTAGAATATGCTGCAGCAGTATGGGACCCGTATGTGGAGGTGGAGGTGCGAGAACTGGAAAAGGTGCAGAGAAGGGCAGCAAGATGGGTGAAGGGTAGGTGGAGAAGGCAGGGGCAAGAGGATGAGGAAGAAGGGAACTATAGGCCATCAGTGATGATGAAAGAAATGGGGTAGAGCTCATTGTAGGACGGGAGGAAAGTTGAACGGTTAGTAAGGTTGTACAGGGTGGTGAATGAAGAGGGAGGATGGGGAGTGCTACACTGCAAGCTAAGTAAGGGGGTGTTTTGGTGAAGAGGAAACAACAATGAGAAGCTTCAGAGGGTGTGGAGAAGAATGGAGCGGGGTAGGCAGTCCATGCTTGTGAGGTCTGTGAGGGAGTGGAATGTGTTGAGGGAGGAATTGGTATCTGTGAGACGGGTTATTAAATTCAAGAAGGGGGCAGAAAAGGAGTTGGTTGGGTGATGGAGAGTTGAGAGAGCTCGCCACCGGGCGGTAGCCTAATTGCGAGTATATGTATGTATGTATGAGTATTAAGGGTCCTGCCATCCATAGGCACAGTACAGTCAGTGTTTGTCAACGGTTGTGTAAGAGGGCCTTTGCCCTTACGCTTTCATAGTGGTAGAAACCACTATTTTAACATCGGTGCCAGTAAGCGTACGACGAACACCACAACCATTATGACAGCAACCTCCAGGAATCCCCATTGCCATCAGCCCAGGACCCACACATTTGCTCAATCGAAAAGGCACCGGGCAACACATCATCTCGCCCCTGCCTTGGGCAAGAGGCAGGGCGCCCCACATCGTTTTTGAGAGGGGGCACATGTCAACCTGTAAGCAAGTATGCATGTCGCCCAGATGCGCGATGCGACATGGTGACAACACTACCAACATCTCGAGACTCTCAGCGATGATTGGCTGGGCAGCCTGATGCACAGGCCAGCGTTAGTGCACTGGCACGCCACATGGAACTACTTACTGACCTCAGTAGTATAACTCTGCCCACCATGAAACCCTTGAAAAAAGGAAAAGCTTAATAAATACTCTCTATAACACTGAACAAACACATAACACTTGAATTTATATGAATGAGGTGCGGGTGAAAACACATAAGATGGGACACAAATAACATAAACAGAAATGCACTGTAAGAGCATTAACTGCCAACACGACTATGTCCTTGGGCATCTTTGGTGTCCGTATAATGTTGCTGTGTGTCTTAATGGATGGTGTTAAATAGTGAAAAGGATCAGTAAAAAGTCTGCCACAAGTTTGGGCTGCGAAATGAAGCCGTGTGGCTGGAGTAAATGAGGTTAGGTTTTTGTTTTCAGGGCACGGTGTGAGATGAGGGTTTTGGAATGGTGTATTTTACCCGACTAGGTGCCAGACGTTGCTCAAGGATGGCGGATATGATGGTAGTTAAGTAGCATGATGTTTCCCGGGTGTCCTCCGGGTGCTGTGGGCTGTTCGCCCAGGCATAACTTTCCATCATGGTGATATCAGCCTTGGAGCTGCTGTACTTATGATTATTATTCTGTTGCTGGCAGTTTCTTAAATGGTAACCTATCGGCTGGGCATACACCTCTGAACTTATGAGAATTTCGGCAGCAAAATTATTTATTGTTTTTTTACACAACACGCTGTGGACTGTTCGGGCTGACCACATTCCCATTCACATACTTCAGCACTTGCTGAAAATTTGTCGGGTATTTTGAGGGCCCATGCCCTAACATGCCTTGTGGCGGCTGAAATAAATGGCAAACAAATCGGTTCTTTGAAGGATTTCTTCAGTGAGACTTAACACTTCATCGAAGTAACTTACATGCCCTACGGCTTAACCAGCCATTACAGTAACACAGAAATAAGGCAGTATCAACCAACAATGTTTACATTAAGGTAGTGAAACTTTCCCAGGCGATGCAAGCCCTGGGGGAAGGGAGGGTTGGTGTCTGGGCTGAGATGCAAAATTAGTCCTGGGTTAATTAAAGTCTATTATAGTGAATTATCAGTGCAAACAATTTGTATACTGGCTGGGCATGGGAACATGAGATGCAAAAACACATGAGACCAACCCAACACTTACCGAGCTTAAATGGCAGGCGAGCGAGCGACAGTGAGCTCGTGCACCATGCCGAACTACTTCCTTGCATGAAACTCTGGTATTGCATGCCTACTTGCTTAACTCCTAACAAAATGCTGCATAAAAATAACCTCGCACTTGGAACATCAAAACACTTGCAAAAATGATTGTGAGATGAAATGGACATAATGTGCATGGAAATGAAAACAAACCAAATGCCACAGAATAAACAGGGAACACAAGAAAGTAGACATGGTATTGCAGTCTTTATAACACATGTAACACTATATGGCATGTGCCATAAACCCTTAATATTTCATAAGTGTTCTATTTATACTTTGGTATCACTCCGCATACGGTGTTCTGGCCATTCTACCGGGCAGGCTAGTCATTCTACTGCACTGCATGCCCTGATCTGCACTCGCACTTTTCATATACTGCAGAGCCTTGATGCGCTGGTACGCATCAGTAGAGTTCGCATCTCTACTACGGCGAAGTGAAGTGCACGGCCGGACAAACTGTCTTAGGGATAGAGGCATAGCACACATCAGTAATTAGAATTGTACTGGCATACACCACAAAGCCCTTGGTAAATAACTTAGCCCTAATACTATTTTAGATATTCCTACGTGCTACTGGATGCATGGCCACCCTGGTCGCATGTTACCCTCGTGGTACTTATTTAGGAAACTCTGCTCTCACACTTTCCTGCACTGCACTGCACACTTTCACTATGTAGCTCGTGCATCGCACGAGATACACTTGTGCACCTGTGTGCCAAGTAGAGCGAGGTTCTTTGCTGTGATGTGGAGCGTGCTGTGGTGGGAAAATGGTCTTAAGAGGGAGCTGTGGTCGACATAAAAAATATGAATGTTTTTCGTAATAAAAATGTACCAAGCAATTTCCTTCCAATTCAAAGCCTTCCCCACTATTGTATTTGCAACTTTTGTTGATAATATTGTCAATTTATGAATTTTCCGATAAAACGTTTTTACAACTATGTGTGTTTTTGTGATAAAATATTACGATTATATCACTATTATCATGAAAATATGTTAAATTGCAAAACGATGCAACAAAACAATACCTAAATTCACATTAATATCAATACACACATACCCAAATGTTATTGTGCTATTGTTTGGTATTCAATCATAGCCCCATCGCAGGGAAAAATTCTGTACAAGTGTAGCCAAACATAATGTACAGAGTCAGAGTCCCAGCACCAGCAGGGGAGTAAATCCCCAAAACAGTGATTTAAGACATGCCGGCTGTTTTTTGGAGGTGGTGTTACGTAGCATAACACATAAAAAAAAGCCTGTATTATTCATCAGTATATCGGCCCACAGCAGCCCGAGATCACCAGTCTCTTCAGCTCCAACATCATCATAATCGATGCTACCATTGAGTGACGTCTGGCACCTAATCGGGCAACAACACCAAAATTCCTAAACAAGATTTTCACCGCCCCTTAAACTTCGCTCGCACCCCATCTTACCTGTCACACGGTATTACCAGGTAACAACAAATTTTTCCAACTTTGCTAACCTCTACTTTCACCACTCCTCAAAATCTCTTTTCACCCCTTTTACCGACACCGCACGGCGTCAGTACAAATACATCGTACACAGAGCTTTCAAAACTGCTCACTTTAACTTTCTGATCTAGGCTTCGGAATGAAAAATGTAATTTTGCAATAGTGCTGCGCTCTTGTCAATTCCAAAACGTGAATATTTGATTCACGAATACTAGAAATGCATAATAATTAAATTAAATTGATAAAAATATTCGCTATTTAAAAAGTTTGTGTTATATGAAATGTCGCGAATTTGAGGCGAAATCTGCTCTGCGGTCGTTTCTTTCATCTCCGGTAGTGTACTTGCGCAAAGAGGAAATGTTGTTGAAGCTGCAATAAACTACACGGGCTGCATGGTTGAAAGAAACAAGCTTTGCTTTCGTCGAGTAGCACAAAATCTGTTTAGCATAAAATTTTTAATCTAAATTATCTCTTACGGAAAGTGTAAATGCCGTGTAAAGGTTTTGTCCGGATTCCTCGTATGCCATACCGGCAACTCTTTGTAGTCTTTGGTAGTGTTCCTGAAATAATTCGTTAAAAAAAGAATTAGGGTTTGCGTGCCCAGGCAGGCTGAGCTAGTTGGGGTTAGTACGCACGTGAACATGAATTTGCAAAGGAGGTACCAAAACGAAATAGTGAACTAAGGAAGGCTTGAAAAGAAATTTAGTACAGTATGTCTGGTGACGTCCAACAAAGAAAGCGTAAAGACAAACGTCGGAAGAAAGGTTAGATATTGTTTTATAATTTATAATACCTTCGAAGCGTCGTGAGTCGATGTGAATTTGTCGGCGTGCAGAGAGCGATTTGTTTAGTGACAGAACAGTAGTCGGAATTAAATACATGTACAGTGGATTTCTTTTTCAAGTTTTTTAGCTGTTGTCGGGGATGGGTGTGAATTTTAAGCCGGAAGTCGTGTTTGCGACATCTGGAACGTTCGCGAGTTTTCATGCCTTTCGTTCCTAATGATTTTCTGTTGTAAGTAAAGACTTAACGTATCCGTTCAGTTGCCGTTGGCCGTGAGCGATTTGCTGTTTGCCTTATAAAGAAAATTAGAATCCTCCGTGACAAACTGTTTTATTAGTTGAAATGAGGTTAGGCATGCCAAGGAATGCTGTTTACGAAGTCTCCAAACGAATCCGACGATGTGAATCTTACCAAGCATACTAAATATCGTTGCATAGAATGAGCTTTGGAAAAAAAAAAAACATGTTTTTTGAAACACGTGAACACACAATTGAACATTTCCAATAAAAAATGCACCCCTGAGACTTATAAAAACTCTGAAAGAGCATCACAATCCAAGTACAATGTCATAATTTGAGACTTAAGGTCCACCCCAAACAGGACCACTTAAACCAACCTAAGGTAGCGGATGAATCACCGGGATTAGTGTAGAACCCGATTCCACAATGTTTATATGCTTTTTATGATGTCCCCAATATGGTGTCGATGACTTTATATGTATTTTACAGTTGTCCCATTCCTTACCCATTACAATGTAAGTTAACGGGGCATCCACGGAAATGTGGGGTTTTTCAGGCAGGGATAATTTAATCATTTATAGACTGAATAGGGAAGTACACTATAGCCCATCTGCTCTAGTGTACGACCCGATTCTATATATGGAATCGCGTATTACACTAGTGTCCATCCACTCAAGTGTATGACCCGATACAGATATCTGGTAGCACTTTGGCCTATCCACCCAATTGTACTACGCGATACCACATATGGATCATAGTCAATAAATTACTATTTTACCCCCAAAACTAACGTATCAGATTTGCAAATGACGATTCACTATTTTTGGTATTCCAGCCACACCTCGTTCATCACGGATTGTGTGGGCGAATCACTGTATTGGGTGTATATTTCAAACAAATATAGTCAATAAATTATTTGCCACCTAAATTAACGTATATTTGTAAACGACGAATCACAATTTTGGATAGTTAGCCACACCTTGTTTATCATGAGTTGCGTGTGGATGAATCGCTGTAATGGTTTCATATTTTGACCACTAGAAAAGGCTTATTTCCACACACAATCACATTTGCTTTTTAGTTAAATACCATTTCTGCTATATTAATGTGCTCCGCTGTATAAATACTGCCTGAACATACTACCCCTATCCTAACAGGACCTACCTAAACAATTTTTTTGTACACGTCACTACAAACATCACACATCCAATTATTAATTACAAATTCTTATTTTATTTTAATTATCTCTTTAATTATAAGTTATATTAAATTAAGGTACAGATATAATTATAAGATCTTATTATATATTAAATAATTAATTGATAAAATAACATTAAAACAACATTATCACCTCAAAATATCACAATTTTTACATTTTAAAATAAACCTACCACCTAAATTTTGTTCCGGTGCCAAAACGTCATTTAGTAAACATTAAGATGCAACATCATCATCTAATAATTTAGAAGAAAAAATAATAACAATTTAAGCCTTAAACATAAATATTTCAACACATCATAAATAAGGTAAAAAAGTGTAATTATAAAAAGATTTTATAAGTTTGATAAACTGCAAAAAAGTAAGCTGAAATAGAATTATAGAATGGTCAAAAAAGAAATATTAAAACCAGTATAAAAGGACTAGGTACCTGCTACAGAATCCTGACTTAACATTAGGCCTACCTACAACACTAAATTAAACCTTATACACACATTACTAAGTTAACATTTTAACATTTACCTATAACAAACATCCATTTTCTGCCAACTTGTAATGCCATACTCATCCTCATTATTCCAGGACACTGACATTGTTTGCACTAGGTACGTATAATTATCCGTTGGACACACCACCATTATTCACAACATGTATTCTTTAAACTCTGTACACTATTCTATACCATTTCACTTTATATAAAGCATACTACTTGTATTACTGTATATGGTACGTATCCATTTTATGACACACTATCACATAATAAACCTGACTGAAGACACTGTAGTTTATTTGTGCGGAAATAAACTACAGTGTAAACTACTACCTTTTTTACTTTACGAACACACAAGAACAACTATTCATAATTTTTTCCTATTCTACGATACGAATAAACATAGATGTACAAATTACAAAAACTAAATTCCTCAGATGTTCTGACTTCTCGTTGGAACTACTACCAACCTAATCAACTATATTGCCAATGTCATGTCATTAATTAAATCACACATAAAAACAAACACGTGGAATCAAGAAGTCTACTAGATCCGAATCACAATTTCAGTCAAAATCTGCGAAGAAAGCTTTCGTTTAGGGAAGGACCACACTTAATGTGTTTTTTGTGAAGGATGCAAGTCCTTGACAATGGGCAGGAAATTGTGCAGACAGTAGTGTTTCCTACATAAAAGATGTATATGGCTACTTGCAATGCCCAACATCGGCATTATACTATTTGTCAGTTAATGAAATCCTGAAAAGAAGCATCTTCTCATGCATTCATTGATTTATTTTGATTCTCTATTAGATCTCTATTATGAAATATGGAACAAATCAATCTACATTACAAATATATACAACAGTATGATGTTGAAAAACATAGCACCATCAGTTACACAAAATGTATTGCACAATTCTAATTATACCAACAGTACTAATTTCACCAATAAATTTAAACATGTATCTATATATGACTTATTACAGTATCAGAGTGACAACTTAAGTACATGCTGCATTCACTGTAAGAATTAAGAATATTTAACACACGGGGCATGCCACAAAACATATAAGAATAAAATGGACACCTGCTAGCAGTAACTGCATAGGGAGGAGTAAAATTTTATTTCTTACTTGGAGTTCTATGCTGACCAATCACAAGACAGCGGTTCTAACAACGGCAGTCATTGCAAAACTAACTCTTGACAGGAAAGTGTGTATTATGGACTTGGTATAACTGTACATTTCCGACTTCCGTTTATTTAAACAAAATAACATACGCACGCGATCAACAATGTACGGAGACAATTTTGAATTAAAATTAACTTTGATAACTTTATACAATGCAGTTGATTCAAAGTAAAAAAATAAAGGCAATAGTATTTTCAGGGTTTACAAAACTTTCCACAAAAATAATACATAGAATGTTTTTTGGTGTGAAATGAGTTGATCACTGTGATAGTGGCCAACTCAACATTTTCCTGCAATTTTTTTTTTTTTTTTTTTTTTTTTTTTTTTTTTCAATAAACACAAGAATATATTTTCTGAGACATGTTAGCCAACATATAGTTAATAAATTTCTGTAATGTATGTGAACTATGTTTTTTCCTGGTCATTTCTGATTGGTCGCATTATACTTGCCTTGAATGTAGCACAAATTTTTTAAAATTGCTTGGTAATGCTACTGTTATTTTTTTATGGGAACGTTACGGCGAATATAGCACAGCCTTTACTTACAAAAAAAATCAACATTGTAATAATTATCAAGCATGAATTCAGTATATTTGTGAAATAATGTTGAATGGTCCCTGATTTAAGATACTGTTGCAGGTTGTTGGGAATTATTCTTTTCGCATTAATCTGTACAAATTTCATGGTCCCTTTTTTTTTTATAAAGTTAAAAGATGGATTTTATCTTTACTTGTATGATGAGAATGCACCTGTGTGGTTGATTAAAGTTTTGTTTGTGTACACACACACACTCGCACATGCAAGTAGTAGAGAGAGTACCTAAAATCCTCAAATAATTGTTTATGTAAAGTCTCTGAATATTATTTCCTATTTTATTAATGAATGTACATACGCAAATTAGGTTACATCTTTCAGACGGAATACAAATTAGGGCCCATATAGCATCCAATGCTAAGTTTTTTTTGTTAAGTCCTCCATATGATAAAGCGGAACTTACTATCTACAATGACTCCTAGCACAAACTCAAAAATATGTAACTTAACTTATAATGCATACACACCCGCCTACCATCATCCTGTGGTAATTATGAAGATTAAGGGCTTTTCCATAAAATTGAAAGAAATTTTGAAAAATTGTAGGGATCAACAGTATATATTTTACACAATCACAGAATATTAAAATATTCCAGGTTTTAACAATTCTGCATTAAAATTAAAGTTACATGTAAAATATCATTTCAATTATTATAAAAATATACTTTGATTTTCTCCTTCAGTTACGTAAATATTTACCTTCATTTTATCGGACTGATAATGCTGAATCATTATTGCATAGATGTATTTTATTCTTCGCAAAGGTGCCGTGTACGGGTGGGTGAGGAGGGGTTGCCCCTCCACTTTCAGCCAGGGGAGGTATTGCTCTCCTTGGCTAGATTGTGATAGGTAACCACTTCAGTTTGTAATGACTAAGTTAGTTATAACTTATGTGATACTGCTTGCATCATTCTCTTTAAAATATATTTTATTTGCATGTACAATTTGCTAAAGGAATTAGGCCTATGTTTGTTTAAACACTGTACAGGAATTAGTAGAAATGTTTTATTTTTATTCTAGGTGATGGCTAAATTTTCCTTTCAATAAGCATGTAAGTAGACAAAAAAGATGGCGACGATGTGTAGTCATATCTAGGGCCGCTCGAGCTGTTTTTGTTAAGTGTATAGTAGCGTGTGTTATTTATGTATTGCTTACATCTTCCCACAAACAGTCTGAGACAATAATGAAATAGTTAGCTGTATAAGTGAATAGTTCTCTACAAAATTATAATTTTTAACATTGGGTTTGCTACTCTTAGTGTGAGGACAGGCAATGGCTGCGAAACCCGTGGTGCTTCGGCAGCTTGAGGAGCGTGTGCAAGAGCATGTTAAGTCTATTTTGTTTGTTATCATCATAGAGCAGCTTATTATAGCTCTAACTAAAGCTGTGTCACAAGCAGTTCTTACAGAACTCTGGGGAAATCTTGGAATTTAACGTGGAAGAAACAAAGCATTTGTGAGCTGAACTTAATGCTAAAGACAGTGAGTTGCGGCAGGTAGGGTGGCCCGATTGTTGTGAAGGATGTCCTGGAGCAGTATCAACGTCACACCAACCTTAGTATTTTTGGTGTTGCTGAAGAGTTACAAGAAAATACTGATGCACCAGCATTGGACATTATCTACAACAAGCTTAACGTGCGTGACATATCTATAAGGGACATTGTGTTGGTGTCTTGAATAGGAGCAACAGACAGAGACCTGTGATTTTAATGTTTGTGTCATGCTGACAAAGAAATTACGGCCAAGCGGTGGCTAGCTAAGTCGGGTGTGATAATCAGAGAATACCTCACTACTGAGAGGATTAAAGTACTTCAGTTTGCTGTTACGAAGTACAATCTGAAAAACGTATGGACTATCGATGGCCGCATCATAATCAGAACTGACACAAGAAAAATCTGTCGTGTACATGGATTAGATACAGCAGTCCTAGTAACTGACCTCCGCAAATTTACCCTTTTAGGTACATTCTGGGTCATTCCATGAGAAATAATCCAAGGATTGTTGCCACACCATTTCGAGTAAAATTCACAAAAAATATACGTTTTTTTCTATCTTCAGATAGGCGACTAAACATTTAGATAGATTTAAAAACAGGTTCACTAAGAATCATCTGAACTTCATTCTGATATGTTAGCTTTAGGAAACCAAGTAAACATTAGGTATGTTAACAAAATTCAAAAATATCCAATAATGTGTTTATATTCTCGATATTCATAATTTTTTTTTCACCGTTTAAGTTAAAACCAAACAACTTTGCTCATAATTTTTTAATGTTTATTTTAACCCATTTGAAAATAGTCAGTTTCCCAAAAACCCCCAAAAGGTTTCCACTTTGAATTTTTTTTTTTAATACCCCAATTTTAGGCTTCTGTAAATGCAAGAGAGATTAAAAAATTTTTTTGGAGAATATGCATACTGATAGTTATATAGTTACAACTACTCCCTTAATTACAAAATTATTATATTTTCTTTAGGAGAAATTAAACTGTATATTATATATGTTATGACTTCCAAATAGTACACCAAAATAATATTACACAAGAATTAAATTTGTTAGAAAGTGTACTGTACAGACATTCACTTAAGATTAAAGGCTACCAGATTGATACAGATCTATTTGTAGGAGGTCTTTGTGAAGGTGGTTTGACCTTGAACAAGTTATAACTGGCCCAGTCAGGCAGACTTGTCCTAGCCTGTGCTTACAAGCATTGCTGCTCCTAGCTTCAGTTACTATCGAACTTCTGATGGGTGCACATGACGAGGGAGAACGATGGAGTGCTCATTTGGTGTTCGTGTACAAGAAGACTGCCATACAGAAACATTTTTACCAGTAGCGAGAACTGTAAAAAGTGTACAGAGTTTCAGTGAAAATTATCAAAACCTTATAAGACTTTGAAAGTTTTCAAGTGTTTCAATTATATGTAATTATAATGAATTTAAGAGTTTGCAGAAGTATAAGCTAGTGTATGCAGAAAAGTTCTTGAGCCATTCCACACACAAAGAATGTGAAGAAGGGTCTGAGAGAGGTAACAACTGAATTTGCAGAGAGTATGTTCAGATCAACAGTTGATTCCCAGCACTTGTACGTAAACTACAAGATAAAAATACTGTAAAAGTGTAATTCTGTAGTAAATGCCAGGAAAACAGAAAGACACACTCAAACCAACAAAACATGCATAAAAACACGAACCATTTTTTTCCCCTATTGAAGAACTGTGTAATATAAATAGTGCTTGTTCAGCTCTGGGATTATCACCAACTAAAGTTCAGAAACTTAGCGAAAAAGAAACCTGAATTAGAAAAGAATCAGAGATTTTTTTTCAAATATGTATAAGTTTTAACTCTTAAAAAGAAACTTGAAGATACCTTTAAAATTGCACCTATTGATCTTTCATCAGAAAAGGATTGTGCACCACCTTCTGTGCTTTGGTATGATAATAGAAACTTATTGACAAGCTCAAAGTAAAATTTAAATCATGTGTTAGGTACAGTGAAAAAAATCTTTCCATATGGGACATGTTTAATGGGCTGAAATTACATATTTTACCACTTGATGCAACTCCTCATACTCGTACAACCAGTAATTGACTCAACTATGTGATTTTAGCAACCGGAGGTAAAGTTGTCAACTATGGTCCGTTAGAAGCCTTGGGGTTTCTCATTATCATCTACTCTATGTATCCTATCCTTTGAATTTGTCAAAGTTAACACTCAACTTAATTACTTATAGAGACATAAAGAATTATACACAGAGCAGTTATCATTTGCAGATGATTTGCAATGATAATCTGCAACAGCTGTAGCTACTGTTAATGAAAAAGTTGATCTTTTAAACAAATTGGTGCTCAGTATGAAGAGTTTGCCCCTTTACTTACTAAACATGTTACCCATGCTCCAGCTCCGTGGCTGACCCAAGAAATTTGGGCACATATGGCACAGTGTGATTCTGCGTTTGAGTATAAAAAAAATAAAATTTCAGAATATTTTCTGATTCATTGCATCATAAATATAGATCAGTTAGAAATAAATGTACTCACCAAATTACGAATTAAAAAATTCAATAGTAAATTAGATATGAAACAACTGCCAGGTGCCATGTGGAATAACTTGTGTTCCATGGGGACTATGCCCTATAAGCATAATGAATTGTTTTACAATTTATACATAAACTTTGCAGTACAACCAAGGATTGGGAGATAGTCAGTAACAAACTTACCCAGACACCAATTTAAACTCCGCTGATCTTCGGGGGGTGGTGCACGCTACTTCCAGGTTCATGCACCCCATCACATAATCCATTGACATATGTACACAAATGTTTATTTACTTAGAATACTGAACGTACCACCCGCCAAAGCCGGCTGAGGTCTTGAGAATTCAGTCACAATACGCATCACTATGTACAGTAAGTCACAACTAATGATAAAACACTACTGAACTGGCAGATGGTACTGGTCTGCACTGGTGTCCCTTCTGTATGTGTTAATCCACCACTTGAGTAATGAATCCTTTCGAGGGTGGAGCTTGACGACCCTTGCTAAGCACCAGCCCAAGGGTGAAACACACTCTTCTCCAACCATAACTGAGTGAGTCCTGGTTGCTAGATTTGCCACTTATCTTGGGAATGTAGTTGCTGCAAATGTTCCTTATACCAGCATATCCAGAGGTGGTTGACTAGTGCGCATATCAGTTTCCATCTTCTCGACAAACATATATTGCCATCAGCCTCTTCGTAAGGTTGGGGTACAGGAACAATAGGCCTACCGATGAGGAAATGCCTCGATGTGAGTGCTACTATGTTACATAGATCATAGGAGACTTGCGTTAGGGGTTGTTAATTTAAGACAGCCTCAACTCGAGCTGTGAGGGTCATCAATTCATTGAGTGTCACAACTTAATTGCTGATTGCACACCTGAGATTGTATATGGCTTATTTAACAGCAGCTTCCCACAATCCTTCCGTGATGAGTTGCCGGAGGCAAGAAATTAAAGCTGATTTCATGAACCAAAGAAACTTTTCCAGGAGCGGGGATTTGAGCAACTGCTTAAAAGACTGGTGAAGTAGCCTTGAAAGCCCCAACAAAGTTTCTGCCACAATCTGAATACAGACTAGTACATAAACCTAGTCTTAACACAAATCAAATAAGAGCAGCAACATAACTGTCTGCAGTCAGATCGGTTAGAACTTTGATATGGATAGATAAGTATACATTCTGGATAACATGACAATGCAGCTTATCAACATGGATGTAGATTGGTCCAGCATACTCCACTCCAGCCTGCACGAAAGCTCCAGCAAGTGTAACTCTCTGGTAGGTAAATCAGCCATGGGTGGAGGACTATTAATAAGCCGACACTGAAAGCAATGTGCACATTTAAAGATCCTAGACCAGATAAGGATTGAGTTAACAAAATCCAAAATTGTTGAAACAAAATAGCATGCTGTAGTTGTGGTGGAGCATGTAGGTATACTTTAAATAGCAGTCTACCAAAACTTCATTAGAAGTATGGTCGTTTGGCATTATGATAGGGTTTTTAGTGTCATACTCAACATTTAGATTTGACAAATGCCCACCCTCCCTGAGCATACCCTACCGATCCAAAAACAGTTTTAAACATTGTAATAGTGTGGAAAAAGGTTTTCCCCCTTGGAATTGTTTCAATATATCTTTGAAACATTTCCTTTGGTTACATCTTCACACTACGGAAGTTACTTGCTTTAATTCAGCAGATGATAGGATTTTGCTGCCAGGAGGTTCTGGCAGTGTTTTACAAAATGTATAAAATAGGCCATGACTCAAACAAGTTTTGACCAAGATGAGAATTTCTGTAACAGTGGAAGCTCTTCAGGAGGATCACATGTACTCATAAAAACTAGTTGGGATGACTTCAGTTCTGGTATATCTGAAGTCTCATTCACTAGGTACGGTGGCCATTGAGGACCATTCCACCAGAGGGCATGACAACTTAATGCATAAGGAAGCAGGCCATGAGAAGCACAATCTGCAGGATTGTCTCTAGGAACGTGTTTCCAACGTGAGGGGGAGCCCACTCCTGGATTTGTGCAGCTCTGTTTGTGACAAAGGTTTTCAACAAGTAGGGCTGAGGTGAGAGCTACACTAGAATCAGTCCACGCATGAATGGCTGTGACTGTTAAATTTTGAGTGAGGAAGGCATGACAGTAGTGCATCAATTTTGCCAACATATGAGAACCACACAGCTCAAGTCAAAGTGAAATTCATTTTAGTGGAGCTACCAGTGATTTGGCCAGTGTAAGGTGCATGTTCACATTCTCATGAGCATCACTACTTCTCGAATACCCAACAGCTGCGTAGGCTTATTCAGATGCATCTGCAGAGCTATGTAGCTCTACACAAACTGCATCAGGATAAACAAAACATAAACTAAAGGTTTCAAGGTGGACACGTCCCTCAATGTAGTGATTCCAATTCTCTTGTGTTGGTGATGGTAGGGGTCATCCCAACATACTCCTTGGGTCCACAACCACTGTAGCAAAATTTTTTCCGACACTGCCACTGGAGACAACCAGCCCATGGGATCATAAATTCGAGCTGTGACAAAACAAGTGTTTGGTTGGGACACCATTGCAGATATTTAAATAGTAAAGAAAAAATCAGTCTCTGGTCTCTGAAGACCCAGAATATTTACTACGGGCTTAGATAAGTCGAGCACTCTGGGATTCTCACTATGGGGTATAGGAATATCATGCAGCAACTAGGCTGGTCACTTGACCATTTCCTAAGTTCAAATCCACTCTGTCGCAATAGTTCAATCGACTGATTCTTTAGCTCAAGTTCTTCCTCCACCAATGATGCAGTAATTACAATGTCATGTACAAAAATACGTTTCTGAAGAGCATTTTGTGCCAGGAAAATGGAGATGGTGAGTCCATAGTTAATAGTATTAATTTGGAACACTGCAAGCAGGAGAGAGGGGTCTTCATGCCACTAAATAAATTGATAAGGTTGGTCATCCTTATGGATCAGAATTTTCCTATACGTTTGCTTTATATTTCAAGAGAAAACTTTATAGAGCCTGAACCTTAAGATGTCCTCTCATCTCATTCGGAAGCTTGAGTCCAGAGAGAAGAGTACTAGTGAGGGATACACCATTTATACTCCTGGCACTACCATCAAAAACCATTCTCAATTTAGTCGTTGAACCATATATTTTGCACACATCATGGTGCATGATAAAGCATTCATAGGTTTCTTGACTTTCTACCTGTTGGGTGGGTTTGACGTAGAGTTCCAGATGACCTAAAGTAGCATAATCAGCCATGAAGTCCTTGTACATTGCTTTTATATCAGGTTGAGATGCGAGTATGCACTCCAGAGCATAAAATCTGTTTTCAGCATTTATATACAAATTTTGAATATTCTGTTGCTTAGGTTTGAAATGGTCTCACAGAAGTCAGCATCTGATAGTTTTGCATCTACAGGAGGGGGTTCTGCAGTTTCCCAAAACTGTTCGAGAGTAGAGTCTAGTGAGTCCTGAACCCCCAAAAACATGGAAATTAGCTCTTAAACAAAATTGGCATTCAGTTCAGGACATTCGCCAAGGAGCATCCATCCAGATTTAGACTCTAGCACAACAGGTATGTGCTGACCTAGTTTAAATCTCCCACTCATACAAACTCGCCCATAGATGTCAGCACCCAGCAAGATGTCAACATGACCAGGTTTGTCAAATGTCGGATATAAACACATGGTTCCACAGTTGCTTGTGGTACATTAAAAAAAAAATGTACATTTATATACACTCGCAATTAGGCTACTGCCCAGTGGCGAGCTCTCTCAACTCTCCTTCACCCAACCAACTCCTTTTCCACTCCCTTCCTGAACTTGTCAACCCCTCTCACAGATACAAATTTCTCCCTCAACACATTCCACTCCCTCACAGACCTCACAAGCATGGACTGCCTACCCCGCTCCATTCTTCTCCACACCCTCTGAAGCTTCTCATTGTTGTTTCCTCTTCACCAAAACACCCCCTTACTTAGCTTGCAGTGTAGCACTCCCCATCCTCCCTCTTCATTCACCACCCTGTACAACCTTACTAACCGTTCAACTTTCCTCCCGTCCTACAATGAGCTCTACCCCATTTCTTTCATCATCACTGATGGCCTATAGTTCCCTTCTTCCTCATCCTCTTGCCCCTGCCTTCTCCACCTACCCTTCACCCATCTTGCTGCCCTTCTCTGCACCTTTTCCAGTTCTCGCACCTCCACCTCCGGGTCCCATACTGCTGCAGCATATTCTAACATTGGCCGTACCATTGTGCCATACGCCTTCTCCTTCACCTCGCAGCTGATTCCATTCACCTCACAGCTGACTCCATTCAGCACCCTTCCCAGCATGCCCAGAGCCCTTCTTCCCTTTGCAACCACCCTCTCTACCTGTTTTTTCCACCTGAGGTCTCCCTGTGATACAATCCCTAGATACTTATATTCTGCTGCTTCTTCTATCTCTTGTCCCTCCCATCTGTACATGTCCCTGCTTATTATCTTCTTCCTTGTGAACCTCACTACCTTAGTTTTTCTTACATTTATCTTCATTTTATTTTTTCTGGTCCACAACCATATCTTATCAGTGTCTGCCTGCAAATTTCCGCCCCCCTCCCCTAACTCAGCTTATACAACACAATTGTCTGCAAACAATCTGATTTTTCCCCTAATCCCCAAAACCATGTCATTTACCATTATGTAAATAACATACAACCCAGCACGCTTTCCTGTGGTACCCCTGACGTAACCTCCTCATCCTCCGATATTGCCTCCCTCACTTTTACCCTCTGCCTTCGCCCCCTGAGAAAGTCCCCTATCCATTCCACTACCCTCCTGTCTGGTATCAGTGCCTCCACTTTCCTCGTCAATGTCCCATGGGGCACCTTATTGAATGCCTTCTCAAAATCTATGAAGTAGGCATCCACCTGCTTCCCCTCATCAACTACCTGCACCAGATCCTCTAATAACCCAGCGAGCTGAGTCTCACATGAGTAACCCGTCCTGAAACCATGCTTGGACTCCTCCAATCAATTCCTATTGTTCATAACCCTCACCACATACTGCACCACCAGCCTCTCCATTACTTTTCCTGTAGTTGATGTGAGACTCACCGGTCTGTAGCTGCCAGGCCTCCCCCTATCTTCTCCCTGCTTGTGTATAGGTACCACCATAGCATCCTTCCAATCTTGTGGTAACTTACCGTCTCCTAAGGACTTTTTATACAGCACTTCCAAATATATTTCGCCAACTCCTTGCCACCAAACTTTAGTGCTGCGTTTCCTGTCCCATCTGGTCCCCCTACCTTACTGCTTTCCAAACCCCTAATTACCTTTTCTATCTCCCACTCCCTCATCTTAAACTCACTAAAACACCCCCCGAACCCTGTTTGTCCCCCTATTCCAACCCTCCTTTGCCTCAAACACTGACAAGTACTTTCCTTGCAGCATCTCCGATTTTTCTTGGTCATTTGTCGCATGCCTACCATCGCTTCCTGTTAGCAGAGGGATCCCTTCCTCTCCTCCCCTTATCCTCCTAACATACCTAAACAATTTCCCCATTCCTTGCCTTTTCCTTCTTCCACCATGTTCCCCAGAAATACATTCTTTGCCTGTTTGATATTCCTTTCAAGCTCCCTACCCATTTGTTTAATCATTTCTTTAGATCTTAATATCCCTTCATTTCTCCACTCGGCATGTAATTTTCTGCACTTCTTCATTTTCAAAATCTCCTGTCCATAATATGGTGGATCTCCCCCAGTCTGTAACCTTTTCATTGGCACAAATTTCTCCAATATTACCTCCATTAATCCTTAAACTCCCTCCACAACCCCTCTACACCCTCCTTCATAGACCATTTTTTAAACCTGTCTCTCAGGAATATTTCTGCCCCCTTCTTGTGTCCTCTCCCATACTGCCACACCAACCTTTCTGCCATTTGCACTTCTCTCATCCTGCCAATCCCAATTTCTACAACCGGAATATGATGGTCGCTTATACCATCCAATACTATTGCACCAACTACAGCATTCCTAGGTCTGACCAACACCACATCCAGCACTGACTCAACACCCTCCTCATTCCATCTCTTAGGTGTTTCTACTACCTGGACTAATCCTCTGTTGACTAATTGTGCTGCCATTCTCTACATTATGCTACCCATTCCTTCTGCACCCTCTACCCATTTCACCCCTGGCATATTCAAATCCCCTGCTACAACAACCCACTGCCTGTCCTTTAGTCTATCGACCCTCTCCTTGATCATCTCAATTGCCTGCCATCCCTGTCCTCGTGGTCTATATGCTGCCAGCAAAGTAATACTCCTATTACTACTACCACTCAATTTAATTTCCATTACCTCGACATCGTCACCAACCCATTCTACCAGCCCTTTCAGCCCTTTTCTTACACACACCATTATTCCTCCTCTCCCATCCCTGTCTCTTCTGAAGATGGTAAACTCATCCTGCCTACACTCTATGTCCAGTACTGCCTCAGTGAACCAAGTCTCCACAGCTACCACTATATCCGCCTCATATCCTTCAACCTTTCCCCAGAAGCCCTCCAGCTTGTTGTACATACTCCTACAGTTCACCACCATAATCTTTATACTAGTACTCTGCTTTACCATCCTACATTGCTTACCTCCTATCTCCACCCCTGCGGCCTCATCAATGCTATCCTCTCCATTTCTCTCCCCTTCCGTTTCCTTGCTTCTAACTGATTGCTATTTCAACAACTGCTGCTCTGCCCTGACCCTCTCCATGCAGCCAGCTACTTCTCTACCTAGCAGATCACCTAGAATCCTCTTTCCCTGTTCTGTCAGGTGAACCTGGTCCCTCCCTACACTTTCCCAGCCTACCCATTTCGTACTATCTATAAATGTAGCCCCCAAATCCCTACACACCCTCTCATATACCTCACTCGCAGCCACTGCCTTCCTATAGGAAACGCCTTTCCTAACCAGCACGCCACTGACTACTGCCCTATCTCCAGGAAACATCGCCCGCACTTTCCTCAGCAATCCCCTGAGGTCCCGCTCTACCTCCTGCCCCACCTCCCTATGAGCCAGGTCATTTCCCCCTACATGAATGAGAACAACCTTTGCCACCCTGCTTCCTTTCATACCACTAACCCTTCCCTTCAAATCCCTGGTATTTGCCCCCCAAAAGTTGCTTTATATATCATTTCCTTCCTGATATTCCTCAACTCCACCCCCTTTACAATAGAGCTGCCTAGATAAACTACCTCTGGCTCCCTTCCTACAACCTTTTCCTACTTTGTGGCTATTTCAACCACCTGCCTATCCTTGTCTCCGGCCTCCTGCAGCACCCTTGTTTCCCTCCCTTTGGCCAGCCCTCCTCTTTCCCCTATGGCCCTGAACTGTCTACTTAGTCCTGCTTGCTGGTCTTTGCTAATTGCACACTTGCAAGCCTCAGCATACTGCTTCCTACCTTCTACCAATGCCTGTTCCCTGCTTTCTGATTCCTGTTCCTCTATTCCTGATTGCTTCCTGCCTTCTACTATCACCTTATCCCTTGCTACTATTTCTTGCTCCTCTAACCTTATTTGCTCTCTTATGTCTCCTGCTGTCTCATCCCTTTCTACTGCCTCCAACTCATCTATCCTCCTCCTTAATCTTACCACCTCTATCTCTGCCTCCCTCCTCCTCTGCCTTTCCTCCTGCATTCCTTCTGCAGCCCTACTTGCATTCTGCCTAACTCTTCCTCTCTACTCAGCTTTTCCTCCTGTGGACTGGCTTTCATTTTCCTTAGCACCCCCTTTACATCTTCCAACTCCACCTTCATTTCTACTCTACTCTTACCCATCTCATTCCTGACCTTTTCCTCCATCCTCTCAATCCTATGCATCATTTCCCTCTCTTTCCTGCTCATCAAATCTACCATCTCCCCTTTCCACCTCTCCTCCTTAGCCCGTTCCATTGGCACTGGCACATCCTCTACAGAGCTTCCCCTCAGCATATCCCAAATCCAGTTTCCACCTTCTCCACTTATTTGCGTTTCCTTCTCTACCCTTAATTTGTTCCCTACCACTGTCACTAAACCCTTTCCCTCAGCACATTCCTCACACTTCCACTGATGTTCCTGTAGTGATTCCAGTTCCTCCTCCCTGATCCCTATACAGCCAACATGGTACCAGCCGCCACACTGGTCGCACTGCACACCACTATCTAACCTTCTCCACACCTTTCCACAGCCCCTACACTTACACCTCCCTACCATTTTTTTTTTACCCTTTCTCTAAGAAAATGTTTTAACTAACTTAAAACTAAAACTACTCTCCCTTATAACATATACCAAATATCTACGTATACACACACTTTCTTAACTAGCCTAACTTACACCGTACACACTTACACTCGTACAATAACAAAGGCTTTGGCCTCGTACACACAGGATGACACTACTCACTTCTTATAACTAATTACCACATAAAACACTAATCTTAACTCTTAAAACTCTAATTATACATCAAACTACTACTCCGCCTATATTTAAACCTATTGCTAGAACTAATCACAAGCCAAAACAGCCTTAAATACGGACCAACACAACCTGTAGTCCGTCTGTGGCAGCCATCTTTTTCACTCAACACAAAGCACTGAGGTTAAACTTCGGCTTTAAGGATGCCGCGCCCTAAATTACCTAAGGTAAAAGCAATAAACCACAGGAATTAATCACACATACTTTTAATGCATCTAACTGAATACAACTGACTTTGCATTCTACAAAAATCTATTATGCAGGCTCGGCACCGTGGCCTGCCGATAGCCGATGTTGCTTTCAAAACATGCATTCTGCGCTTTTAAATTCTTATGGTAATATTAGCTGTCGGTCGGCCCCTCGGTATTAGAATAAAAGCTAAGAAGTTCCAGAAGTTACACTATTGATAAATTAATGATTAATGCCCTAATGTTGCTATACCAAGGGGACTTCTTGAAGAGTGCGGTACCCGAGCAGCATACTGGCTGATGGCGAAGGTCAGACTCTGAAGGATGCTCAGTTTCGCATGGGCGAAAGCTGAGGGTGTGTTCAGATTCGTGCTAGCTCATTATACTTTTTGCTCTTACTTTTACACAAAGGTTATATAACACTTCCAATACCCTCTTAATTCCCATTTATTACATTACACATGTTGGCGACATTCCCGTCGCTCTAAATGCTAAATTAACAGGTTTTGTGATTACGTCACGGGAATGCCGCCGCTCTTTCGAATGTTTTATATAAACATGAATATGCGGAGTTAACAATGTGTGAAAAATGCGACATAATGATGATTTAAAACCATATACATTTATTATCTTAAAAACTCTGTCCAAATCTGGCACTGAAGAGAGTACTGTACTTTGTTGTTCACATGGCATCTGTTGCATAAAGTAACATCCTATGAACACCCGTTTTCCTTGATGTCACACCTATTATATCCATGTATGATGCAGCTGAATTCTAAAACAAGCTAAGTGCAGCTTCATTCTGCATACCTACAAATGAATTCATATTAACACTTGTGACCACACGAATGTAGTCTTGACACAGTGAATGGTTTTTTTAAACTATCCTTTTGAAACACTTCACATCATCGCTACTCTTATACTTCGGCTTACAGGCCCACTAACACACGCCAAACTAGAGACACGTGTTATGCTGTTGTACAGGCAACCCCCACATTCCCTACAATGGTACTATCATCTGACGATCATGGCTTCACAGGTACGCAATGCCAGACCACTAACTTATTGCCCGCAAGATTACCCTCTCTGGAGTTATACGATTTGGGTCACCAGAAAAGTTACTTGCCGTTCCCGGCGGCATGCCCCAATTTACTCTGGGATATTCAACTCGCCTCTGGCATGCACTAATGTGATAGCTGACTGCGGCTGAACAAATGGTCATAAGGGTACCTAGGAGTGCTCGGTTCACGTCAAACGCCCCCTTCTCCAGTGGCAATTTGAACCCCTCAGTCTCCCAGAGCTCCATCATGCCTTCAGGCATATGGCCCATGCTGCTCCATGCTGTCTTCCATGCTATTTCTAGGTTTCTTCTGTTGACTCTAGTGCTGGTGCTGCTTTGCCGAATGCTGGTGTATGTGGGGTTTGCTCCCACTGCAAACGATACATGCCGTGCTAGCCCAGCGCTGTAGTAGCTTGGATCAGCATGGAGGGGTCTATACCCTCCCTGCAGACAACTCATCCCCACTGTTGCTGCTACTGCTGCTACTCCTGCTGATGGTCCTACTACTGCTGCTGCTCCTACTAATGCTCCTCTTGCTTCTCCTACTGATGCTCTTCCCGATGCTCTTTTCAATGCTTCTACTGCTGCTCTTCTAGATGCTCTTACCAATGCTCCCTCTGCTGCTCTGTCTCATGCTTCAGCTGCTTTAGTGCTGTTGCTGCACTCCGGACACGGTCGAGGGGAGAGGGGGTGGCGGTCTTGATGAGATGTCGTGTAAGCCAGTTGCACTCCCCCATCACTGTGCACGTCATCCCCCATCTCTACTTATGCTGTTAGCTTTTGTGGGGTTGTCATGGCTGGGGTGTCCAGCATGCTTCCCTGTGGGGAGAGCAATCCCACAGTTGCCTGTGTCACCCTACATATGGCGATTTCCCCGTCTCGTTTTTTTGACTACTATATCAATGCCATAGTCCATAGTAGAGACCCTCACAAGTAGAAACTCTACAAGTTCTGAAACCTTAGGCATATTATCAGTCTGCCTTGCATGAGAGCTTTCAAACTGTCCAACTTTCTCATAAAGACTAACAAATACAGGATTTTCCTCAGTTACATTGCACCCTACCCCCTCGAGTGCCCATGCATTTTCATTGAACGTGCTCACGAAATGCCTGACAGATTTGTGTTGTTGACAGAATGCTACTAGAGTATTCTGTTTATTTACAATGTTGTCTGCCTTCTCAGCTTTTGGTACTGCAATGTAAGAAGTTCCCATGTCACAGGATAGTTCTCAGAAAAAATTGGGAGATTTTTACCAATTGTAAATTATCTCCATTGAGGCAGCCCATTAAATACCGGAATTTTTCAACATTAACCAGACAGCAATTGTTGATAGTGGTGACCTGATACAATTGCGAAAACATTGCCAATCTTCCCACTGACCAAAAAAAGTAGGCAAGTTGATCTGGGGAAGCCTTACATGTGCAGATGGACCAGAAACAGGTGTAGTTGATTCACTATGAACAACGTGCTTACTCAAAAACGAAGCCACAATATCATGAGTGTCCGACAGTAAAGTAAACAACTCATAATATTTAGAGGTCAAAATATTTCCATCCAAGTCTTCAGGAACTGGGTCCAGTTGCAGTACATTGTCACGTACTGAAGTTACATTATCAGATGCTTTAAGCTGTATGCTAAATATATTTATCTCATGCACAATTTATACAGTAACAGGTGGAGTACTTGTTAAATGCCTGTATTAGCTTTCTTATATGTCGTAACTTAGTTACCTGAAGTATCAGTTTCAGTAAAAATACTTTGAAACTCATGTTGATTTGTTACTACAATGAAGCAAGGGATGACAGTACACAGAAGGCAGCTGTACCCTATCGTGTCACAGCACAAGTGAGGTTATGTACATCGAGTCAGGTGGGAAAAAGTTGAAAATCTCAAAAAAAATCTTAATATTTTGAAACGCTACTTGGAATTACCCTGGACAAATTAAGACACACAAGGCAATGAACACAACGGAGAAATAAAATGGGTAAATTACTCACCCACGTGGAAAAATAATGTGCAACTGAGTGGATAATTTTGCAAAACAAGAAGCTTAATGCAGCACAATCAACATTTCACTGTAGTGATCACCAATACGTCGAATCCATCATAAATGATGAGGGCAGATATCTTGTTTTCTTTACAGGATGTTTGAACAGTGAGTGATTTTCTGTGGTAGCATCAGTACTTAATTCACGCAGGCTGGAGATTACAATTGCGTAGCACATAAGATCAAGTGACGAAATAACACATAATTGCTGATCTGTATCACACGTAAAGCTATCCAACCTGGAGAACCAATTATATTTGGCTATTCATACACAACCATTGTCAGACAATCAACCATTGTGAGATCTTCACTAGGAAACATTATTATTATTATTATAAAAACTGACAAATTAATTTCATGTTATTAATGCTGTTTAGTTTAAAACCTAACTGTTGAACATTGGTGCATATGCAGTGATGCCACTTGGAGGTAGTTCAGCATCTCGTTGGTAGATGTTGGGTACAGAACCCGATAAAGTGCTACAATTGTACCGCTATATTCCACCACTGTCACTGCGCAGTTGTGACGGGAATTCATAAGTTTTCAACGAACAACAAATGAAGTTTGCAACTGAGACAGTGCTCCAATTTGTTTTGAGTTCAGTTTTTCGTAATTAAGGTTTAGATCGAACACCACGTCATTCGACTGTCTGGCATGCTATGCTGCAATTTTGTGTTAGGATTCCAAAATTAAAACCACAAAGTCTTAAAAGAAATGGTAAGTAGTCCCAAAAATTATTAGAGAGCCTTTTAAAATTTAAAAATAACAAAATAAAACAGTTAAGATGTGAAATTATTACTTAACAAAATTTGTGCCATGAGAAATTACCCATTTCAAAAATATTCCAGCAACTCTTTTTGTGAAATAATTGTTGCAAGTACAATACACACTTGTTTATTCCAATAGCCTTGCTTATTTGTATAATAAAATGTTGCAAAGGGGCAAAACTAATATGGTAGTGATTTGGTATTTTGTAATTTGCCAGCTTCGAAGCTGGGAAAATGCAAATTATACAAGTGTGTCACAAATTGTGTAGAGAAAATGGGTCATGAGACAAAATGTGCCAATTGGAACACACTTCTAAGTCTAATTTATAATGTAGTAGGCTCCATGTATGCCATAATGCATACATGCCAGTTCGGTGCTTGCAGATTGGAATTCCCAGTCCGAGAGTCTGTGTCCTACGTTGTTTGTTGAAATTTCTAGAAGCTCTTCTGGAATAAAATCCAATACTGAAATAAAACAATGAAAGTTATTTAATTTATTGTCCATGCACTAAATATGTGAAAGTCAATTGGTTACCTATAACACTTTCATTGTTCTAAAAATTATATGTAGTAATGTTTTTAAAAAAATTACTAAAAAAACTTTAATATTTGTCTATAATCATGTAATGTTTTTCTTGCATAAGTTTTTCTTATTTTCATATATAGTCTGTTTGGACAATATCATTTAAATATTATGTAGTAGTTATGTTGATGTATATATTTCTGTTACCATATTTTCTGTAAATGTCCTGACCTTGTTTATAGCTGGACATGTTACAACTGCAGATTTTAAATTGGTTTGTTTATTGTATTTGACAAGTCCACATCAGTTTCTATTAATAAAAAATGATGCTGATGAATGAGGGAAGAAAAGAAAGTTTTATCAGTTCTGAAGTAAATAATTGCTAGAATTTTGCCAGAATGCTTGTCCTATCATTTTGGCATATTTAGCACACCTGTAAGGCTTGCTCTACAATGACACTGCTGCTGAAACGCGACACGTTTCAAGCTCAAACAACAATAAAATTTATGTGACATGGGACAGGTAGGAGATTTGGTGAATATGTACTGTAGAAAACCAAGCCGGTTTGACAATACTTAATTTAGTCACTATTGTAGTTTATATGCTGTTCACTGTAAAGTGAGCACTTTTGAGGTCCTAGTTGCTTTTTCCTTTGTCATTTTTTTATCCTTTAACTTTTTTTATTAATAATTCTTCAGTAAGTAATATATAGAGTACGTATATTCCACTGCACTCAAAAATTAACGTCTAAGGCTAAAATATATTTACTTATTATCCCAAATGAGGCGACTTTCAAAAGTATTCACTTTATTGTGAATAGCCTATACATGAAAACAAATAATTGAACTCAACAAACAATTTAATTTGTGTAAACACGGTGGCTGCTGACATTATTTATGAAGCAGTGAATATTTCATAAATATTATAAAACTTGTTGGTAACTTACACTTCAGGAGTTCCTCCATTCCCCAGGAGTTCTTCTTTTCCCTTCCCAAATAGAAAGCAACTTGTTACACTTTTGTGCATTATAGAGGGTCTTAGAAAAACTTATCCCAATTTGTCTGCTGGTTCCATGTCAGTTTTCTTACACAGCCATGCATTGTAGAATAGGCCTATACCAGATCTGGTGGAAATTGAGGTCGAAATTCATTGTCAGAGTCGTTTGGCAAACGAGCTATTTCTGTGCAGTATTTATTATTCTCCATGCACTCTTATTTGAGCAAACATTACTTAATCAAGCAATTATAATATAAAGTAGTAGACCTACCTACTTGCAGAAATGTCAAAATAAGTATCTGCATCAGTGGCATACGCAGTTGAAAGTGCAGGGAAATTTTTAGGTGACGGGGTGCTATTACAATTACTGACTTGCTTGTGACCACTTATAAAATGGGGTCCGGAGGTTACTCCACTGTTAATTTTTAACGTCTGTGATAATATTTAGTTATAATTAAGCATATTTAACTACAAGATTTTTAAAAGAAAAAATTTGTAAAATGTGTAGTATCCCAGGCTAGCTGACTGGAGTTAATCATGGTGTTCATTATGAGTTAAGATATTGATATATCACCTCACAAGTACATAGTTTCAAACAAAAGCTATATTTCATGATAAACTCTAATATTAAATATAATCAACATAATGGAGGTGCTCAGCCATAGCCACCGTTAGAAGGAAGTCACATCACGATGGCTGGAACAGGTTTTGATGTAACTGCCTGATGGCCTACTTCTGGAAGTCCCTTGAGTAAGGGAAGAGCTGGACAAGCTTTACAATACTAGTGTCAGAGTGGCCAGAGCAGATGGCCCAAGTTTTTTGTATTTTTCTGTTGAATGTCCTGAGGTAGCTTGATTTATATTTAGTGTGTGATATGTTAGTTATATTAAATATGCCCTTAAAATGCAGTGTAGCGACATGTCGTGGAAACTACCATACTGGACCGAAAGTGGCAGTATTTCGTTTTCCAACTGCAGAAAATTTAAGGAACAAATGGATTCAGAGTTTGAAAAGGAAAGATGGCTTTACACCCAGTAAATATTCAAAAGTAAGTATGTATTTCCGAAATGCTCTATAATGTTTTTGTAAAGATACGTTTTTAAACTATATAATATACGTGTTTTAAAGATGTGGTTTAAATATTTATTTCTACTGTATGTGCAATTCAGTTAGGCGAATGGCACTTTTGTACTTAATATAACGTAAACATTTTTTTAAAGTTATGGTGAGTGGGATAAATAGCGTGGACATAAATTTAAAGTAGAAAATCCCCATTTTTGTGCCTTCACAAAGAATGCATCACTATAGTAGTTCGCTTTGACGTAAAACATTGGTTAAGTAATATCTAATCTAAAAAATTCAACTTTTACTACAACATATAAACGTACGGAATTAAAATAATAAAATTATTTATTTAAAACCGCTTTTTAAAACATTTCAGACATTGCATAATCAAAACAAATACGGCCCTGGGAAACACATTAATACTAGAGCCTGCAATTTATGGCTACAGATGAAAAAAAATTGAAAGGGCATTTAATCAAATAAAGTTTTATATAATTTTCTTTTCCATTGAACCCACAATAGCTATTATTATAGTCCCAATACAAAGCTTAATAAATAAACAATCAACTCAGTTTGTAATAATATCATGTCTCTGAAAAATTTTCGCGTAGTAACATGCATTGGCATCTTATGACTGAGCATCGTTTTTCAGGTACCAGGCTTACACTGAAGATTTTGCAAGTAAATTATTTATTGCCAGGCTAACATATATAAACAAATTGTTACTTGCAGTGGAAAACGAGTAGTTATCTGTATTATCTAAGCCACAGTCAGTGGCCAAATCGTGCAATTAAAAATATTCAGCTTAGTACAATAAATTTTGGCCACTGTTTTTTTAATATACACACCACTTTTAGGAATGTGCGATAAGTAGATTTATCGTTTGCAATAGATCAAATATTTGCAACACACAAGCACTTTTTTTCCTATCAAAATATTTTCTAGGAAATTATTTTGAAAATTCTCTCTTAATCGTCAATATCTAAAAATCAATGTTTTGTGTATCGATGTGTAAAGGCATGTGTGCACGTGTTGTCTCTTGTGGTGTGTCTCGCCACTGCATTTTCAGATTCATGCCTAAGCATAAATTTTGTCAGACATGGTTGCTTGATTTTATGGACACTAGTTTGTGTACATCTTTTTTTATTGATGGTCAATTTGAGATTTCTTGGCGTTTGGTACATTATTAATTTTTATATTTACAAATTTTGTTTATCGTAGTGGCGGCCGCAATTACTTCGTGTTTTTTGGAATGAATGCGTGTAACTATTCAACAAAACCGCCGGGGAGGAACACAATTCTCGTAGCTTGAATAGTAAAAAAAAAAAATTGTAACAGGAGAATCAGAATAGGGTTCCGTTTTTCAAAAGACTGTGCTGTAATTATGGTAATAAGCTAATGGTTTACAAATCAGTCATTTGTTTTCTTTCCACTTATATCCTAGTAATTGTAAATAAAATTCCGATCCAGTATGATCTTGCACCATTAGAGCTTATTTTGTTTTACAAAAATTATTTTTGTTAAGAAATAAAAAGAGCTAGGTGAACCATATCAGACATCAATGTACCCATCAGAAGTGACTTAATGGTATTTGAAATTTAGCTGTGTTACCAACAGGGCAGTTGTGGTTAAATGCTATACTGTGATGAAGCCGCCATAAAAATTGCTTTTCTGTAACAAGCAAAATTAACTATACAAAACTGAGAAATACAATTCTGCTTTTGATGATCGGACTGAATGGTGTTTGGTAATTCTTAAGGCGGTACAATGCATTTGACTTTTAAAAATGGCAGCAACCAATTCAGGGGGGGAGGGGCAGGATATGTTAATTTTCTTCTGCACTGCAAGTAAGATTTTGATGTAACATGTTAAGTATGCTTGATATTAAATACTACATAAAGAATTTGCAGTTTACAAATGTATTGAAATTGCACAAAAATTATGTTTGCGTACAAATTCCTTAAGTACTCTTTGTAAGTACGGTATTCCGTTTGTAGTGTGTAATGAATTATTTTATGAGTACTGAAAAAGAAAGCCGACTATTACATAGAAATACGGTTATACATTTTGTTTTAAATTTGTAAACAGTAACATACGAATGTTTGATGGCAAATATAGTATTAAGAAAATTGAATTTTTTAAACCTTTCACTAAGTATGACTGGTATAGCTCATACTTATGAAGTAATTCACATCATCACCCTAATTACAAAATTCGCAACATGTAAATTAATTTTTAAAAGTTGAATAAAATATCAATATTTTGTCTAAAGCTTCGTCAATGTGAATTTACATGTCAAGTTTAGTAGTATGCATATAAAAATAACATATATATACCGTGCACATTACATAGATGTATAGAAATCCTGCAAGTTATTCTTCACCACAAGGGTTATATCATATTAATAAATTCAGCGTGACCGTATATTTTTTTTCTTTTATAATGCAACATGTCCATGTTTATTAATAAAAAAAAATATATTTCAAATAATTTAATCAGATTGTATGCGACTGAACTGTATAAACACAAATAGTGCATTAACAAATATTACACCATAGTTACTCAAATATGCATGTAAATTTCCAAAATTACTATTGTATGCAGGATTTTTTTTCCTTCAAATTGTAGGTGTGCGAATTACATTTCTGGCCACACAAAATTCTACGTGAGACAGAAATTTTCAACGAGAAAGCTGAAAAAATCATCACAGCTCCACTTACTAATCCTAAATTAAAACCAGGATCGATACCAAGTCAGTTTCCAGACGGCCCATCATACCTCACTGCTCCTTCAACATCCACAAGGGAATCTCCAAACAAGAAAAGGGCACGCCTTGAAATGGAATCCGTTGAGCATGCCATTGCAGTTAGTATAAAACAAAAAGAAGACTATGACTCAAAACATAAATTTCACAGTCTTTCAGAGTTAAAATCCTGTCTTGAACGTCAATCCCTAGGAGCGTATTGGAATGTTGTGCATACTGGCACTAGTATTATGTGTGAACTTTGTTTACGAACCTTCTCCTAAAGTGAACATATCTGTCCTAATTGATTCTGAATGCATTGTTTTAGCGCATGTTAAAAATTTACCTTTCATGTTGTTGAAAAGCATTTCTTTTCCATGCAAAATTGACAGCATAAGTCAACTTTTAAATATTTTGGACAATCTTCAAGCCACATTTTGTCATTTCGAAAATGAAGAGAGAATAACAAATATTCGAGCCATTCTGAACGATCTGTTAACAATGGTAAAATTGTTAATTCATTCTAAAGAATCGGAAATAAATTTTCTTATGGAGCAGATTGGAAACCTGAACAGTGATAACCAGCATTATCGTTATTCCCCTGAGTTTATGGTTTTTTGTAGTCTGTTTAATTCAATTTCACCGCACTGTTATAAGTTTCTGCAAAATTCAGGTAATATCATAATTCCTCACCCCAACTCCCTTCATCAACTTTGCTCAAGATTTGACTTAGATCCAAAAAATGAGCAACTTGATGAATATTTATTTAGCTACATTAAAACCAAAATTAGCATGCTGGAAGAAAAAGAGAAGCTTGTGTGTCTCATGATACATGAGGTGCATCAACCGTATTTTGATTTTAAAGGTGGGAATCTTTGTGGGGCAGCCTATAATTCTGAAAATGCTGCCACCAGTGCATTTGTATTTATGATTTATAGCCTGCTGTCGACATTCAAGGATGTTTTTCACTTTCTTCCAGTGAAAACTCTCTCTGCAAATGATTTACATTGTTTTCTGCGCAAAATAATTAGTATGGAGAACATACGTTTCAGAGTGGTCGCTGTTGTCACTGATAACAATGCCATCAATAAGGAAGCCGTGTCGTTTTTTTCGATGCTATCACATGTTAGCATAGTGTACCAAAATCCTGCACATCTGTCAAGACCATTATTTTTCGTAATAAATACCATACACATTCTGAAATGTATTAGAAACAACTGGCTAAATCAAAAAAATGATGGGCAGTGTATGTTTTATCCTAATTTTCAAAACATGACATTGGTTGAAACTGTATCATGTGCTATCATTAATAAGCTTCACGAAATCGAGTCATGCAAATTGGTCAAATATGTATATGGCCTTACGTTAAAAGTATTTTTCCCTGCTAATTTAGAACATCAAAAAGTGAAGCTGGCTCTTCAAATTTTTGATATCCGTATTGCTGAAGCTTTGATGATTGTAATAAAAGAACACCGCATGTTAAACTACGAAGCAACAGCTGAGTACATAAAAATAATCTGCAGTTGGTGGTGTATAGTCAATGTCAAAACAGTTTGAAAAGGAGTTCACAAAAATGACGACTTTCAGAAACCAATGACTGCACAAGAAAATTATGTCCAGTTTGTTTATCTTCAAAATTTCTGGATTGGTTAGATGAGTGGAAGAAATTGAATTGTTCCACTGGTGGACTTACTAAAGAAACACATTTTACCCTTATCATACTACATATGCGTTTCTTGAAATGGCAAAATACTGCATTCAGGAATTAGAATTCAATTATTTCTTGCCTGGAAAAATTCAAACCGATTTACTAGAAAATAGGTTTGGAAAGTATCGACAACTAGCTGGCCGCCAACACAATGTTTCTATAAGACAGATATATGAAACAGAAGCAAAGCTTATGCTTCGAGGCTTCTGCCTTGTGTGATGAAGTCAACAAAGTTTGGTAACATACCTATTCATCTCGGTAATGAGGAAAACAGTGATAATGAAACTGGCTTCAGTGAAAGTAGTGTGCAGAAATTTTCATGTGCTATTACAGTGTCAGAAGAAGATGTAGACACCGTCAAACAGGATGTACCCCTTCTGATATATGTTGCAGGTTGCTACACAGTTTTGAAAAAATTGAACTGTGAATCATGTAAACATAGTCTGACAGTTAACAAGCAACTGTTAGTAGACAATGCTG
Source organism: Dryococelus australis (assembly GCA_029891345.1). Classification (NCBI taxonomy): domain Eukaryota; kingdom Metazoa; phylum Arthropoda; class Insecta; order Phasmatodea; family Phasmatidae; genus Dryococelus; species Dryococelus australis. Next base: position 197,432,964 of record CM057009.1, read on the forward strand.
CACACTCCTGGATAAGAACATTTGACAGGGGACTTCTGCGTCCCCATCCTGATGTTTTAAATGCAATTGTGTACAGCTTTGTAGTAGTTCGAAAGCTTGCGTCGAAAGAACTAGAACAGGAATTTCAATTTTCAGCTAACCAGCGTGGTATTGTGTGTTCCCTTACTGAGAATCTACTTCGTGAAAATATGTTCTTCTTAGACAACGAAGGATGAGAAAAATTCCACGAGCCAGAAAAAACTCTCAAAGACATAATACGATCATAAGCAAATATTTTTCTGAACAATTATTGCAAAAAAAAAGAACAATAATCTTCTCAATTCAAAGAATGCAGTAAGACGTAAGTTGAAAACTTTAGGTAAATAGTTTCTTTTGGTGAACACACACATCATTAATAAGAATTTTGTTCTCAAATTAATTTGTTTTCTGATACGACAGTACTTTCTAAGAACTAAACATTTTATCTGTCCGTGTATGATATACTGTAATTAAGCTCTCAAACAATACTTATTATGTCAGTACTGAAATCTGTTAAATGTAGTAAATGAAAATGTTTTCAGGAATAAAATTGTGTAAAGAGTTTTACAGCTAACGTTTTGTTAAATTGAAATTTCATATGATTTGTATAATTTTATAATGTGCGTGTGTGTGTTCATGTGTGTAAAATATTTTGTAATGAAGGCATGTATTATTAATAATAATTCTGTTTTCAGATTGTATTTAAATTTGTTTTCTGTTACGAGAGTACCTTTTTAGAACTTCACAGTTTTTGTGCCTGAGAATAATGTATTGTAATAAAGCTGTAATATTAAGCATAGTGTTAATACTGAAGTGTGTAAGCATGATTATGAATAATAGGAATGTTTTCTGGCATCAACTCGTGTAAACAGATTTGCAGCAAATGTTTTGTTAAATTGAAATTTTATGTGATTTGCATAATTTCGTAGTGTGTGCGTGTTTTTTTTTTTTTTTTTTTTTTTTTGTTCTTGCCTATAAAATATTTTGTAATGAGTACACACATTATTAATGAGAATTTGGTTTTCACATTTTGTGTTAAAAATTTGCCTCTTGTATGATAGTACCTTTTAAGAACCAAACAGTTTCTCTGCCTGTGTATGATATATTATAATTAAGCTTTCAAGCAATGCCTATTATTGTATTAATACTGAAGTGTATAAGAGTAATTAGTGAAAAAGTTTTCTGGGATGAAGTTTTGTAAACAGTTTTACATAAAATGTTTTGTTAAATTTACTTTTTGTATCATTTTAATAATTTTATAGCGTGCGTGTTTTTGTTGTATTTGTGCTTTTAATATCACCCATTATGTCTATGGAGAACTATCACATCTTTAGGAATTAATTTTTCAATGTTTCATTCTGTTTGTGTTAAGCAAGAACTCATTTCAATAACAATGCCAGACGCGCTGTGCTCTTCCTAGCGGACAGCTCAGAGCTGCTACCTGAGCTCGGACGTAAAGTGCTGATGTCACTAACCCATGGTCAGGCTTCCTTCTAAAAGTGGCTATGGCTCAGCCCCCTACAATGAGAAACACGTCTAGCTCCTAACTCGGTTTAACCATCATTGTCCTTTCTGCTCCAGCAGCTCCCTCAACACCCTGGGCAAGTCGAGTCTACTTTTAACCAATCACAATAAGTGTCTTGTTTTATGCCCCTATTCAGAGCACTCTTGATACCATTCTAATGACTCTTTGAGTACGTCATCCATCACAATATCACTCAGGTCACACAGGCCATGCATCAACTAAACAATTATTACACAATACACTCCTCTAATAGTCTTTTCACTGTATAGTCTCGGCATTAAGTTCTAATCAAGTGGTACATCCAATGATTTACAAGGGATGGGATACAACAAAATGTGTACATGGTTGTGACCGTAAAACATTGAGCACTGCAAAGTTGGGGGTTCAGTACAACAGGTCTCTCAATACATTTGACATACTGCAACATTTTATTACATAGACCCAGCATTTAATTTATTAAAATTAAAATTACAGGTTGACATATTTTTCGTATGAAAGGCCAGCAAAACGCAGAGGTTAATTTACATTCTGACAATATATTGCAATAACTATCCAAGAATTACCATATAATTTTCAAGTATATGTTCACCTTGATCCCCCTACCCCTCCCCGTTTTCCTTGCATACGCCTCTGGTCAGCGTGTATATTATGAAAATAGTAACTAAATGTTTTAAAATGTCCTCACATATTTCTCATTACATAACCAAAATTATTACAGTTTATCCAAGTTATGACTGATCTTAACCTTATCCTTAAAAGTACTAGAACTTAAATTAATTCTTAACATAAAAAAATTATAGTAACCCATATAGTTGGATTAAAATGTCAGTATTTTTGCTTTGGCATTTTAGTCTAAGAGCTACCAATTTAAATTAGTGTAAAAGTTGCAACCGTGACAATGATTAAGTGTCGTGCAACTGTAACTGTTTATTTAATAATTGTCATTTGTAATGTGGTGGACAAGAATGCAATTTGTCTTTATATACTTTCATGCAAACAATGTGGATATTGGTTGTACATAAGATGATGTCTGTGTGTTTCTTGTATTGTAAAGGGCTTTTTAACATCCCCCGGTTTTATGCTTGAATGTTTAGCAATGGACGGCTCACAGACTAACTTTTATAACCTAACTTAAACTAACACCCATGCCTTACCCGAGATTTGAACCCAGAGCCTCCCACACCCCAGATCGGTGACACATCAACCGACTGTGCTACGGGATGTTGGCATGTCTGTGTGGTTAATTGTAATTGCTGCTAAAATGATCACTCAGAAAACATGCTGCTAGACTTTTCATGGCATGGGTGGTTTTATGGAAAAATTGTATTTTAAATCACACTGTGGCATCATTGTTTCCTTCTGCATTAAATGTTTTCTTTGCACACCTAAATTTAAGTGGCAATCATGTTTTTTGTTTATGTTTTGCATATAGTACTGCACAAAACTGCAAATGGGGAAAGTTTTTTGGTATAGCACATATGCTAATGTATGCACATGTGGTGCCAGAAAATTTATATTTCTCATTTAGATGCAATGTTCGCTCCACACATGTATTCATGTATAATTTATTTGGAGAAAACATATATCAGGATAAAGTAGTTTTATATTAATGCATCAATGATTTTACAAAATATTTCTTTTATCAGGTATGTGTATCCCGAGAATGCTGACATGACGTGTGTGAAGGTGTTTAGAAAAATATATGTAAAGCTTATATAGGTAACACAAAGGTACTTAAGGCTGCTAATTCAAGGTAGGGTAGTGTTTTATCATATACCAGTTTAATATCGGTGGCAAATAGTACAGATTATTCACAGAAACAAAGCTGGGAATAGAAAATGGGATACCATCTATAATTGTGTGTCAGAGGGTGGGGAAACCGGACATGCAAGAGCAGGCATTTTATATTGCCCCAATGCAGCTTTGGGGCTTGTGACCTGTGCTTCCTTTTTGCTGCCCTCATGGCTAGCCCCAGGCTATTCGGGTGCTAGTGCTCGCCTGTTCCAAGCATGGTAGCTACCTGCTTCAATGTCCCTTAAATTCTGAATTAACTATTGAACCAATTTGTTCTCAAGTTGCATGACTTCTTTGACATATGCTGGCCTCAGTTCACATAAGATGTACCTAATTTTGTTCTCCTCTATCATTTTACTATCCAATTTGTTACAGATATTAATTAATTATGTCATAAACAAATTTCTCAATGGGCTCGTCGATTCCCTAAACTCTAATTCACAATCACATTTCCAGATCGTCAGCCTCTCCTACCCTCGTAAATGCTGATTTCAATGCTGTAGTTAATTCCCCAAAAGTCGTCATGCCTTCAGCTTGGTAACCCAAAATATTGTACCAATGAACTGCTGCGCCCTTGAGAAAGCTGGGTAAATAGATCAGGCTTTTCTTGTTGCCCCAATTGTTTACCACTTACCCATTTAAAATTCTTTAAATACTTAGTTACATCTTCCATATTTTTACCTATATATTACCCTGGATCAATGTGATTGGTAGTGTAGTCAGTTTTCAGACCACTGAATGAGACAGAGCAGTCATACCACAAAAACGTATAATGCCTAAACTCTTAGCCATATTAACCTCAGGAATTATTTGTGACAAATGGTTTATAGAGGTCTGCACTCATTCAATTTTTTACTTTAACAGCATTTATATGTTGGTAGCCTTAAAACCTTATGTTTATTTATCTCTATTTAGTATTAAAATTTAAACCTTACTCTTACATACAGAACTACCAAATCAAATATGTACAACAGGGCAAGCGGCTTTGCATCATAGACAGTTGGGCAGATTCAGTCAGTATATTCTCATGTGAGACAGAAAAATAATAAATAGTGATTTTTTCTTTATTGCGGTTAGAAGTGAAGTGAAAAGATTTGGGCAGCTCTTAACAGTGAGGTCTTGAGAGCCGATGTGGGTGATTGAAGTGAATATGGAGCAGCGCCAGAATGGAGCGGGGATAATGGGAGATCCCTGAGAAAACCCTCAGATTAACGGCATCCGGCATGATTCCCACTTGTGAAAACCTGGTGCCCGGCCGGGAATTGAACCCTGTTCGCCTTGGTGGGAGGCGAGCGTGCTAATCGCTCAGTCACCGTGGCCCCTATTGCAGTTAGAGCTGCAGTAAAATATTAGCGTATTGGCATAACAATATCTTCTAAGATACGACCTATGTCCTGGTTGCCCTTGTTTTCGTAAATATTTGATCTGAAAAGTAAATTACGGCGAAACAAATATAAATCCAAGAAGGAAAAAATACTGCCCCCTAAAGGGTATTTGTTAATACATATTCTGCTATCTGTGAAAGGTTATTTAGGGTTTACATAAATTGATACTGGTTAATTCATTCAGAATAATTTGGTGATTAATGGTGTTGAGGGCTTTCAAATAGTCTAATGTTTTGAATAGTGTAATAGATGATATTTGTGACTTATCCATGATAATAATTTTGTCTGTTATGTTCATAAGTGTAGTGCTTATGTTGTGATGTGGCCAGAAGTCAGATTGTTTTTTTTTTCGTAGTACATACAATATGTCCCATTTATCTTAACCACCCACAATAACTCCATACTGGGGTTCCAAATGAAAAAGTGTTTCCAACAAAAGTTGTATAAGTGGAAGGGGAAATAACACTGCTGGGGAGTCAGCCTTATAGCATTATTTATTTGTGAGATACAAGTGTTAACATCAGTATTTTAAATGTCACCATGTATCTATTCGTCAATAGTTCAATGAAGCTTGTCAAGACCCATCCAAAACTGTATCACAATGTACCAGTCAAATTAACAGATCCTTAAAAACCATTGCGGACATTGGGACTTGCAATGGTTCATGAAGATCCATTATGTGATGCCTTGCAGCATGATTGCACTGTATGATACAGTACAGTATTATGTTGATGCTCTGCATTTGATGTAGAGGTGATGTAAACATTGCAGGTATCCAGTGTTTCATACCCCATTTGACAGAGGTGGCACCCAGAGGAACTAAACACACTTGACATGAAGACTATTCAATTAGTTATCCGTGTGCAGTTGTGAGATGCAAGGTGAAAATTGTCGTAACGGACACCTGCCCCAACAACAAGGTAGAAATGCTGCTGATGTATGGAGAATGTAAGTTGCAGGTGAATTTGTTCGTATTAATTTACAGTACACTGTAGCATGTTCAAGTTGTACTGAAAAATACACACACAGTTCTGTTATTACCCTTATTGATAGCTTGGTTTGCTCAACTGTCATTCATTCTGTTGAACGTCGGCACAATGCTAGTCAGGCAGTGTACAGCGAGTGATACCCTGACTAGACCCTACTGTCCAGAGTGTTTTCCCATCTTGTTGGGAAGCCTTGTGTAATGGGCAATTTGAACCCAAAACAATGCAAATGTCATAGAACTCTCACAGATGAAGCTGCTGAGGTTGCTGTTCTTGCTGCTGTAGAAGTTAATCCACACGTCAACACATGCCAGCTTGAAGTCAACATTGGCATTCTGAAAACGAGTGCACATCACATTCTTAAGCATCATATGTTCCATCCCTATAATGTACACTTACGCATACGTACATACATACATACATACACTCGCAATTAGGCTACCGCCTGGTGGCGAGCTCTCTCAACTCTCCTTCAGCCAACCAACTCCTTTTCCACTCCCTTCCTGAATTTACCAACCCCTCTCACAGATACCAATTCCTCCCTCAACACATTCCACTCTCTCATAGACCTCACAAGCATGGACTGCCTACCCCGCTCCGTTCTTCTCCACACCCTCTGAAGCTTCTCACTGTTGTTTTTTCTTCCCCTAAACATCCCTTTACTTAGCTTGCAGTGTAGCCCTCACCATCCTCCCTCTTCATTCACCACCCTGTACATCCTGACTAGCCGTTCAACTTTCCTCCTGTCCTACAATGAGCTCCACCCCACTTCTTTCATCATCACTGATGGCCTATAGTTCCCTTCTTCCTCACCATCTTGCCCCTGCCTTCTCCACCTACCCTTCACCCATCTTGCTGCCCTTCTCTGCACCTTTTCCAGTTCTCGCACCTCCACCTCCACGTCCCATACCGCTGCAGCATATTCTAACATTGGCCGTACCATTGTGCCATACACCTTCTCCTTCACCTCACAGCTAACTCCATTACAATACGAATTGCATGGGAATGATTTAAAGAATTGTGTAAAGTTCTATCAATGGGCACAGCATCATATAATCGCCAACCCAAACATTTTTTTGGATGTTCGTTTAACAAATTAATCATCATTCTCCAACTCGGGCCAAGTGAATATGAGGAACATGCATTATTGGGCCATCGAGAACCCACTATGGCTTCAACAGGTGAACCATCAATGTCAATGGTGAGTTTACTTCTGGTGTAGGATGGTTGGCAATAAGGTTATAGGGCCTTATTTTGTGAATGGTAACCATAACAGCAGGGAGTATGCCACCCTCCTACAATCAATTCTTTGTGGTCTTCTGAAGGAGATACCTCCAAGGAATAGAATGATAATGTGGTACCAGGATGGTGGATGCCCAGCACATAATGCAGTGTATCCACATTGTTTTCTGGACCGAAAATATCCTGGTAGGTCAGTTGGTTGTGTAGGACCAATTCCATGGCCTGCATGGTCTCCTGACCTTAACCCCATGGACTTTTTTCTTTGGAGTTACTTCAAAGGTGCTGTCTATCAAAATACTCCAACAACTCCGTAGAATATACAGGAACGTATTGCATGTGCTTGTAATGCTCTTCAGCAGGCAACTCTGGAGGGATCAGTGTTATCATTCATTCAGCAACTAAACTCGTGTATCACTGTCAATGGTGACCACTGGATAGTACTAAAATGGGCAGTAGACATCTTACTTACTGTGTCGGTATTTAATGTTCGTATTATGAAAGTGTACATTGTGTTACATGATTAACTAGGTCTTGACGAGCTTCATTGAATATTTGACCAATAGATACATGGTACCATATTAAAAACTGATGTTAGTACTTGTATCTCCCTAATAAATAATGCTGTAAGGCTGACTCCCCAACAGTATTATTATCCCCTTCCAATTATACAATTTTTGTAAGAAACACTTTTTCATTAGGAGCCCCGGTAAGGAGTTATTGTACGTGAGCATTATAAACGGGACATTCTGTATAATTCAGATTTTGGTATTCTAACTGAACATTTTTTATATTATGAATGATTTTCGAAACAACAGGTAAAATGTTGATTTTTGTAAGTTGCTTGTTTGGTTATGCGAAGAGTTTTATTGTGCTATTTATTTTCAGGGAACGTCAAACCGTTAGTTGTGTGATTATTATATCGGTTATTACGAGAACACAGTGCATTCTACAGTGTCTTAACCATATTTGTATCAGGTCTGTCTGCTGCCTCCAATCGCGTACTTTACTGAATTAATTATTTTCTGTAATGGCACGTTTTAGATGTGTCGTGTAAAATTTAAAAAGAAGAGGAAACTCCATCAATAAAATTATTTCCTAATAAAAAAAACTGTTAGCATTGATGAAATTATATAATGAATATTTTTTGTTCATTCTCATTTCACTAACTCTGGGAATTAATAAGGTAAAACAAATTTGGTGTATATACGTGTTCGGAAACTAACTGTCGAAATTCAAATGACAGCATTTGTGGGTGAATAGAAATAAGAAACTTTAGTCACAAAATGTTCAGAAAGGCCATTTAGTATGTTTAAATTGAAGTTGAATTTCGGCAAACGACGTCGGGTGCCAGCAACGCTATGTACCTGCGTGCACAAGATGCGTGACACAAAGGGGAACTGCAATGGTGTGACATACGGCTGTGCCTTTACATAGGCAACCATGAAATATGCAAGCTCACCTGCCACTGCGGTAACGCTTGTGTGTGGGACAGTGGCAACCCAGCCGACCGACAGGTGGCGCAGAGTGACGCATGCAGCACTGCTGTTGATCAGTTTGCCTTCGTGTCATGCAACTTGTGCATGCAGATAAATATGGCTGCGGACAGCTGGTGTCAATTGCTGGTCCGCCAGCGCCATTTTCCGAAATTCAACTTCAATTTAATCATACTAAATGGCCTTTCCAAACGTTTTGTGACTAGAGTTTGTTTCTCTATATATATATATATATATATATATATATATATATATATATATATATATATATATATATATATGCCAGGAACGTTGCAAGCTGTCAGCGCGGGGGTGAAGAGCGAAGAGGAGGAACAGGTGGACAGGGGCAGTAGGGGACGTAGGGGGGGAGTGTATTGCAGTGGGGGATTCCCCCTCCCTTCCTGCATTACTAACAGTTTAAAATATATTAGCTACGGATAATGGAGCGGAATGTAAAGCATAGGAAAAGTAATAAGGTGATTCACAGCAAAGAAAGAGATGTAATATCAATCTGTGAAGAAGAAGCTTGTGAAAAATGTCTTTCAATTCCTATTCACAAAGCAACGGCACGTGCTGCGAATTATACAGATGTAAGCAAAGCAACAGTGATGCGTATTCGGAAGAAACAAATTGCAATGCCATATTAACCGCATACAACACAAAGAAAAAAGAGGTAAGCCATGCATTTTAGACATGTGTAATGTGCATCAGTGATGCAGGAAAATGCATATTTAACGTTGTTTACGTCAGGTGTACACAATTGGACAGACGTACGTATGTTAATTTATTTCTGCTAATTAAGATTACTATAGTCCTTTTTGTTTGTGCAGGCTACGAAAATATCGCAAAATTGAGATTGACAGCTTCAATAAAAATGTCATAAAGAGATACTGTCCAGGAATTCTATGCAGTAAAGAAAGCTGTTCCCACAGTCCGCAAAACTGATTCCTGTTTTAAAGGACAAAATAGGTTGGCAGTGGAGCCCTTCATCGTTCAAGAAATTATTGTGAATTATGGTTTCGTCTGGAAACGGTGCGAAGACAAGCGGTGTTTGTTGATCGAACGAACTGATATTGTGGCGTGGCTCTCTAAGTACCTCACACAAATTAGACATTGTAGGCCGGAAGGTAAGGATGTGTTTTACCTTGATGAGTCGTGGGTGGATACAAATCTCACATTTGCAAAATGCTGGCAACGCAAACATGACGTAAGGAAAATAATAAAGGAAATGCACCCAAGAGGCTAATACTGCCACATATTAGTTCCAAGACATGGATTTCTCCCAGGGGGATTATTGATATACAAGTCATGTACTACAGTAGAGGATTATCATGGCGAGATGAATTGTGCTAATTTTGAAAAGTGGCTATCCGAACGTGTTATTCCAAACTTGCATCCATCTTCTGTTGTAGTGATGACTAACACGCTATACCACTCAGAACAGGATGATAAACCTCCTTCGAAGTACATTACAAAAAACGAAATGATTTCATGGCTAAAACAAATAGGCGTACAGTATGATGAAAAGTGGTTGAAATGTGTGTTGGCGGCACTAATTGAAAAAAAAAAAAAAACAAAAAAAGAAAATATTTCGGGTCTATTGACTTTTACAAGGTGCAGGGCATTATGTCATTTGATTCCGCCATACATGTGTGAGTTCAACGCTATTGAACTGGCGTGGGCAAAGATAAAGAGGTGAATTCAGGAATGTAATACCGTGGAAGAGTTTTCCACGCAAGCACTTCAATCGCACACACTGGAAGCTGTGAACTCTGTAACGAAGGATGGCTGAGTGTGCTACTGCAACCATGTTGAGAAATTAGAAAATGAATACTCGAAGAGGGACTGCATGATTGACATGGCAATGGACCACTTCGTAATAAATTTACGTGACGATAGTGACGATGACAAATACCTGTCATCATCAAGTAACAGTGTAACGGACCACAGTGATGAATGTAGTGATAGTGACAGTGCTACATCGTGTTTGGCTCAGCCTTTATAACAGCTGGGTACTCATTTTTTGTAGTTATTGTGATCTGGTACTATGTTAATGTTTTCGTATCGACTTGTTTTGCATGTTTGCGAGATGCGCTTTTGCCCCTCTTAGTTAATGTGAGCTGTGAATAAAAGCAACACTGCCTTCTCTGTATTGATTTTCATAACTTTAGTTACATTTTCTTTACAATCTCTACATGTTGCAATTTTAAAGTATATTTATATAATGTTACAATTTGCTACGTGTTAACATACATTTTTTCATGTTTCCACATATACATAAGTAAATGCTGCACTTTCATCACTGCACTGCATATTTTTAGAACGCGTAATATACTGCTGGGCCATCAGAAACTAGGTCCGCGTTACCCTGCCTCCCCTTCGTTCTGCCGATCCATGCCGAGCAATGTCTGTTGGAACTACAGGATGCAGCTCATGGTCCCTACAGTACATACACATATGCACGTTGATACATATATACAGAATGTATCTAAATTTGACTGATAAACTTCGGTTGCAGGTTAAACACGAAAAAATATGTTTAAAACATATTGCGCAGTCGGGTGAGACATGAGATGAACGATGACACAAATAAGTGGTCTGGGCGGGTTTTCGCGGGGTGCTCCGGGGGTGCGGAGTTCTCGACCTTGTACCATCTTAGTGGGTGTTTTCCTGGTTGCCGCATTTACTCTATTTCTTAGGCAAAACATTACCTCCAGGATCAATTCGGCCCACCTAATGTGATCTTTGCCTAACCGGACACATAATTGGATTTTTACGTCTTGGTTACGTGTCTTGGTTGGTTTAGCCCTGGGATGGTATGCTGGGGTGGTATGGTGTTCTGTTTTCCACCTGGTGCAGTACTCTCTCCATTTTCGTCCTCCAAACTGTGTTCCATTGTCTGTCAACAAATACTTGGGGTGTCTCCACCTTGGAAAAAATTTATTCTGCATTACTTGTGCAACTGTGTGTGCACGGACGTTACTAACTGGGAATGCCTCTGTCCAGTGGATAAACAAATCTGTGGCAACAACAAGAAATCTTTTACCAGTTTTTGTATGCGGGTATGGGCCCATGATGTCCATGGCTACTGTTTTGAATGGCTCGGTTGGCGGCCTTGGCTGTTGTGGAGCATCGCCGTCTGCTCTTCGCAGCTTCCGGGTGTTACATGTGATACAACTCTGTACGTGTTTTCCGACATCTCCCTGAATCCCTGGCCAGTGAAAAAATTTCTGCACGTTCCTTCGTGGTTGCTTGGATCCCGGGTGTCCATGCTCCAAACTGTCGTGTACATACTTTAATACATGTTCCCGTTTTTCTTTCAGCACATACGTCCGCCATCACTTACAATTACCAGGTGGTTTGGTTTGTATTTCTCTGTCCACTACCCTCCAGTGTTCTGTGTAACGTGTGGCGCAGTGTTGGCTGTGTTGCGCAGCATTTGGGGAATTTTCTTGTGCAGTGTGTACCTCTCTTAACACATCACGTACATTCAATGAAACAAGTTCACCGGGTGGTGTGGCAGCAATGTTTTGTACAACAAGAGTTTGTGTCTCTGCAGTTGGTATTGCACTGTAAGGTGGTAGTGCTTCTTCCCACTTTGCGTTGTCAATTACCATTAGATTCTGACAAGGATTCCTGGACAAGGCGTCCATGAGCTCATTGGTTTTTCCCACCATGTGTTCTACCTTGAAATCGTATTCCTACAGTAACAGCGCCAAGCGGGCAAGTTTGCTTTTCACGTTATGCATGCCCTCTAACAATACAAGACATCAGTTGTCAGTTTTGAGCATAAATCGCCTTCTTAGTAAGTACGGCCGCAATACATACAATGGCCAAACATTTGTGTTCGTTAACGTGATATTTACATTCTGTGTCCCCGAACTTCGCATTGTGGTAACTGATTATATATTTTTCCCGGTGTGTTCCTTTCTGTTACAACATGGGCTAGACCCCTTCTTGACTGGCATCTGTTTCTACAACAATGGGTAACTCTGAGTTGAACCTAGATAGCGGATTACAGTTCTGAAATGCAAGTTGGATTTCTTTAAATGCTTGATCTGTTTGAGGAGTCCAGACAAATTTACGTTTCTCACACAACAAAGCAGTTAATGGTGTAGTGATTACTGAAAAGTTTGGGACAAATTCCCTTAACCAATTAATCAAGCCGAAGAATTTCCTGACTTGTTTACATGGTCTGGGTGTGGGTTTCTTTGAATTTCCTGTATGTGTTGCTGTTCTGGTTCGTGTCCATTTGCTGTTACATATTGTCCCAAAAATTCCATCTACTCATACACAACTTACACTTTTCCACGTTGCACATAAGTTTGTTGCGTTCGAGCCGTTCAAACACAAGTCACAAATGGTGCAAGTGCTCTTCCCAACTGTTAGACCAAACTAGTATATCATCCAAATATGCCATCGCAAAGACTCCAATAAACCCATCAAATACATTAACCATTAATTTTTTAAATGTTGCAGGGGCACTCTTTAAACCAAATGGCATGGCTACAAATTGAAATCTACGTCCATCTGGTGTAGTAAAAGTGATTTTCTTTCTGTCATGTGGGCGGATAGGCACTTGCCAATATCCGGACTTTAAATTAAGTTTGGTGAAAACGGTAGCTGGTCCTAATGTTGACAAAGTGTCTTTCATGTTTATGACTGGTGGTGGCATGTTATCTGTTATTTTTTCAAAGGGCGGAAATCAACACAGAATCGCCATTCGCCATATTTATTTGGAGCAAGGGTAATACCTGAACTATAGAGACTTTGTGTAGGTTCAATAACATTATCATTGAGCATTTCACATACCTGCTGGTTGATGGCACGGCCAAAGAAAATACCTGGGTCTCTTGGCTTGGAGTACACCGCGTTCACTAGTGTTGTGATGATCGCATGCTCCGTGATGTTGGTGCGCTGCAACTTCCCCTCAGTGTGGACCACACTGGCCTGCTGGTCTAGCAGATGTTACTGATGTGTAGCGGGCACCTCATGCTCAAAATCAGCAAGCGGCACAGCAGTAACGGTCCATCGGCCATGTGTCACCAAGTGCAGATGATTCAGGTGCGGTTCTGTCATGGCTTGATTGTCAATAAGCCATGGCAGTCCCACAATCCCTTCCTCACACAAGTCCAGCACAATGTAAACATTGCACTTGGTAGGCAGTTCTCGGATCCCTACTGTGACGTGCATAATACTTTTTGCTTCTCCCTGTTGGTGTGGGTATCGAATTGCAAACGTTTCGGTGGCACTCTAGTGGTTATCGCTTGTATCAGTCCTTTGCATACAAAATTGCAGCGGTGTCAATAACAGCAGTGACATTTTTTCCCTCAGTTATACACAGATTCTTAATGCTTTTAAGGTTCTGTCAGTTATTTGCAACGCTCTTGCACACGTAGCCTGCGGGTTTTCTTGCTGTGACGGCTACTGTGTAATCTACCTGACAGGCGGCGGTAGTCGCGTGACATCAATAACAAGCGCGGGGGTACAGGTGACGGTGGTTCGCGGTGTCTGTCTGATACGTGTTCTCTTCCTTCCACCTGCTTATCTTGTTCATAGGTACGTTCATCCTGTGTAAACAGTTCCACACTCTCCTGGCTGGCTATGCACAACAAAGGCTTAATGTCAGGTGTTGACAAGGCGACAATTATCTCTAATACCCAGCTGGTTGCCTAACATGCGTTGTATGAATTCCTCGATTCCCTCGCGTTCTCTCTGCTGTTCGTGAAACAGTCACGCTTGTGCCTGGATAGGATCTCTGTTGGTTTTGAACCGACCTACCATTCTTTCACAGAACTCTTCCCAAATTACCCGATAATCTCTCACCAAGTTCCACCACGTGGCAGGGGTTCCCCTTAACTTGTTAGCAGTTACCTCAGTCCAATCATCTCTATGCATGTGATGCCTATGTAATTTTTCTTTCCAAACTGCAACGAACGTATACGGGTCTTCTGAGTCGTATCCGGCTAAATTAGGTAAGAGAAAGTTTCTGTCAGGTCCTGTCAAACCTTGTGGTGTGTGCATAACTACTACTGGCGGTGTGGGCTTTACCTCTGGTGCTGTTGGTGGCGCAATCACAGCACAGTTCATCTTACGGCACTCACCACAGTTTGACATAATTGCGGAAGGTTACATATTCATCAGGCCCTATGCATTGCTAATGTACAGTGGTGCTTCCCAATCACCGCACTATTGAGACTCAGGGTTCTCAGGGATGCTGTGGGTTCTGTGTGTCCATCTCACCCGTACACACTTACAAACTCGTAGACAAGACTAAACTTTTTACTAAACACCACTTGAAATAAACAGTTAATAAAATCTATATGGCTAGGACACTGTCACTACTGAATAAAAGAGTTAAGTTCACTGTAAACTTGCTTTTATTGTTATTATGTATTCATATCAACATGCCAATGAAATGATTATCTCAGTCATGACTAGCCAATTTCACTTGGGTTCTCCCCAGCCTGCAATTACTCTAGTGCACGTCTAGATGGATGATCTCACCGAGGTGCATGATGAAAGCACAGCCTTCACAAGGGAAGAGAGCCGACAGCCACTAGGGTGGAATGACTGTTTTTCCCTGAAGACAGGACACTGTGAATTACAAATGAAACCCTTAATACATATTAACACGTGTGATTACTCGGCATCATTAACACAAACTTGTCGGGGCTCGCCCGCCAGCACGTGGGTAGTGTGGTGATGGCCTATACACAGAGCCGGCTAGGAAGGGATATAATTGCAATGTACACAAATTACATAAACCCTCTAAAGATATATGAAACAAGATGGAACACGAGATGAATATTCACAATAAACACACACGTGTGAAAACAAGCTTAGATAGTGCAGATGCCACTGGATGAAGCTTGTAGCGGACCATGTGTTGCAGGTGAAATTGCAATACTTCTTTGTGAAAATAACAAATTAAACGAAGACAAAATATTATTCTGAGCAAGATATTATCCTCTTTACGATTTAAGTGATTGCTGGTGTGTAGTATGCCTGATGATGGTAAAATCTAACATGAAATTGACAGCATAGTCAAACACAAAAAGCATCACTTTACGTCAAAATTACACAAAACCCTGACAAAATTTAACATAGAACCTTGAATAAAATATTGCACATGCAATGTTACATAAATAAGCTCTCAAAAAGCAATGATGGCATATACGAATACTTGGTGTCGGTTGGCCACGTGGTTATACGTGATGTCGTAAAATATTCAACCATGAAAAATACCCTCAAATACATGTATGAAAACAAAGTCCTTAAAATTTTACGTAGAAAAAATGCAGAAATTACAATGAAATGCCACTAACATAGGTGGATGGCACCTGATTCAAGTTGTGCGGGTCCCATGACCTCTCTGACATCTTTCTCCTCCTTCTCGATTAAGTTAAAAATGCCACAAGGGCGAAATAAATTAGTGAAGCGGAAGCATAATGCTGGGGAAATGTCTGGCAAAATGTACGCAACCAATGGTTGATCGGTAAACTAAATTGACTATTGAAACCTACATCAGTGAACAAAAGTTGTAGTGGGTACATGGCAGTGTCTTACCTCACCACCTCTCCTTGACAGACTGTCTAGAGACTAGCATAGCATGGACCTACCATGGTCGCCTATGGGGTTCACGTATGCGGAAGTGCTATGTACGCCAAGTAAAATATTTTATTATTGAAAATAAAATTACACAAATTTAATATTGTTTTACATTATATAATTTTCTTGTGAATTTCTTGTATTAATTTAGTGTCTTTATTACAGCATTCACATCGGAGTATCAGTGTTCTTAATCTTGGTGCTGCAGGCACTTTGAATTTAATAACCAAACATTTTAAAAATAACAACACACACTTTAAAACATTGTAAGACATATTAAACCCTGAAAAATAAAATACAAGACACATTGAACACTGCAAAATAATATTTATGTGAAAGTTCAAAAATGTTGGCCCCTGTGGGCACGTGTAGGTACACATGACATTTGCGTGGTGAGCGCAGTCATGGGCTCTAGTGACCCTGGCTGTTAGCCAGCATCAATATATACTACCTATGGTCTAAAGTGAATACTAAAGGTGGTACACATCTTTGAAGTTGGGCCTGGAACACATGTTTATTGCAAGTATTGGAGATAATACTTTAGATGGAACACACATTGTCTGGATAATGGTTAACTGAACAAAGATCTTCAAACACCACAACTCTTGTCGCTGTCATATTATTTAATGTAAATAATCACTCTTATTACCACTATTTAAAATTAACAGCCATGTTACAATAGCATATTATGGATATAAAGGATGGATTATTAATCCTCATGTCCCAATGAACAAAGTTGTCACTTTGTGTAAATACCCTAATCATGACAATTTTTGAGTAATTGGTGTTTTACTTTTAAAATATTTACCAACATCTGGCAGATGGGGCACACATAATACCCAATAACATACTTTTGCAGCTATTAAAGAGGGGAGAAGATTCCATAAAGAGTTATATTAGATATATACTATAATAAACATTTTCTTCAACAACTTCAACAATTTGTACCTACCTTAGAATTAATTTTATACCATATGGCGTGTATATGTTTTAACTTCTTTTTTCATGATTAACCTACACCGGAAGTTTGCAGTCGAATTTAGATACACCCTATAAACAAATAAATTTTATATATATATATATATATATATATATCATTGCCTAGTGACATTAATTTCTGCTGCAGTTTCAAACTTACATTAAGTATATTCAGTGCATCTTAAGAGCCTTGTTCACAAAGCACAGTCGGCTGTAGGTAGATGCAATTCACATTATGCTGTACGTGCTCTTTCTGCCATGTTGTTTTTAAAATAATGTTTCTAAAATCTGCTAGTTCAGTTTTGGAAGTGTAACACTGGAAAAATGTGTTGGATATTCTAGCTCAATAACAGCAGCAATACAAACTCCAATTACAAGGTTTATTTGATAGGCTAGCATTAACCTAGTAAAAAAAAATATTGAATTAGAATTTTTTAAATATTTTAGGCAGTTTAAAATGTTGATCTGTTTACACAAGTCTAGATCAACAATGATATATTGGTAATTGCAGCTGTGATATCAGTCTGGTTTACATCACATGTTCACGAGCACAGCATCTGGTTGGTTGGAATTTTCTGGCAGTCAATTATAGACTGTAAACTGCACGTTGTTGAGAGATTTGGGTGGCTCTTAACAAGGTCTTGACAGCTGAAACTGCATGTTGTGAGTACATGTATTTGAGTTCAGAAGATTTTCTCTGTCTGCCAACTGGGGCCTACAGACTGCCCATTGCAGACTGTACCCTGTGGATCAGATCTTAATATTGTCGGAGTAAAGTAAACCATTGGCATATTTTAAAAGCACAACGTGATAGTCTCAAAAAAAAGTCATAAACACGAAGTTTCAACTTGATGAACTCCAAATGAAATACAAAACACGCCAACAAAGCATATCTATATTCTGGAATATTAATTAAAAAACACTATGAAAACTGATAGCATTGCAGTTTATATACATTTTGATCACTTTTATAATTGTTTTTCATTTTACTTTTAGTTATAATCCCTAGTTTAGTTTGTCAGCTAGTGTAATAGTCTAAATTTTTCTTTTTCTGCTACATGTAGAAGTAAGGGCTTTATCAGTTTTAATGTGGGAGTTATCTGTAATATTAGGCACTTTTGAATTCTCAGGATCCAAGTATGAGGTGACACAATTTTTGAGATTACGTTTTTTTCATATTTCTTTAATTTCCCCATGCCATCAGCAGTTTTGTGTTCTGAAGCCCTCACAGTGATGTAAGTTTCAGCCAATAGGAGGTTGTGAGCCCCAGCCAAGTGTTATTTTTAGCTTTGTTTGGAGGAGTGGGGATAGCTGCGCGTGGCGAGCTGCTAGCCCTGTACTCGTCTGTATAATGTAATGACTATCGGAGAGATGACTTCGGGTCGGAGTGATATAGCATTGAAATTTTGTGCCAAAGGATAGAAAAGAAACTAAGATAGTAAGACAGCCAACCTAAAATTTAAAAATTGTACAATCACTTGGCCTAAATTTCACTTGACCTAAGACACTGCCTAAAATTCATTTGGCCTAACTTCTACATTTTTACATTTTATTTGTAGTACTTCTGTAGTTTTTGTATTTATACTAAACATTGTTTTTATGATGTGAACTTGTAAGACTTGTCACTCTGGAAAAAATATTGAAGTACATTATAAACAAAAATATCTTTCTTGTAAAGCCTGTTTAATTAAAAATTATACAAACTCTAAAAAATCAAAATGTTGTTGTGGATTAGAATTGATAAACTTTGCAAGATATATAAAAACTAAACAACATTTAGACAGAAATGACAAAATAGATCATTTTGAAGAAATAAGTAGTGTGTAATCAGAATGATTTGAGTGTTTTTGATAAACTAAAACACAAATATTGTAAATACAAACAGGAGGTTGATCAGCTAAACCAAAAGTATAAACATTCAAAAGAGAAACTATATAGTTTCCGAAATGAATAAAATTATATAAATACAACCAATATCTGTTAAAAAAATTAAAACTCTAAAATTTTTATTGGAAAATTAACATACATTACACATTGATAAACCGTATTTATTATCACTACTTAATTTTATATTTTTTTAAATTTACAAAATTATAAAAATAGTAACAATGATTGAAATAAAAAATTTAATTTATTTTTGAACCATTAATATTTAGATTAACTTTAATATATAAATTTCTGTAGATATTACATTTCTACCTGTGTTGCATTTTTACTATTTTTATTAATTTAGTTTTGTTAAATTTAAAAGTCCAACAACTACTCTTATATTTAAATTTCAATCCACAATAATGAATTTTTAAATAATCATTGATAAATTTTAATTGCATCAAATGAACCCAAAAAAATGTATAATTAAAGTATTCCCAAATTTTTGACTTCATGTTATTTTTATCAACTGATAAGATAATAGTTTTAAAAATAACAATTTGTAAAACATTTAAATTAACTTATACAACTTTATAATCAATACTAAGATATTATGTTTCTGTTATTTAATCAATTTATATCAAATAATTTTTAATATAAAAATTTTTTAATATAAAATTTTTTTAATAATCCAAGAATTAAATAAGCTATCAAATGAAAGCCTTTTATTATACATTTTATCACCTTTGGTTTTTATAACTTTTTCAACTAAATATTTATTAGGATAATTAGTTTCTATAATTTCATATTCTTAAATCAAAATTTCTTGAAATTTTCTAATTATTTATGTATTTTTTCAAGTATGAGGTGGTAGATCACAATTTAAAACTATACCCGTTTTAAATAATTCTATTATCCAATAAACTACCTATCCTTTATCAAATATTCCCCCCCCCCCCCCCCCTTACTAGTTCTAACAATATAGCATAAATTTACTTGGCTAGTGTGCCTAAAAATTTATCATCTAGATTAAAAAAAATTTTTTTTATTAGTTTTATTAATTTCTGGTTTTAAAATTTTTTTGTTGAATGCTTCATATTATTTTATTCTTTTATCAAGTCATATAAGATTTCTACTCATCAATAATTTCAATTGAAAGCAAATTTTTGCCACATTTTAATTATATATATTATATTTTTTTTTATGATTCTCTGAATCTACTATAAAATTAATTCACACATTCATATTAACTTGGAATTTCTTTAGCTTTTGACTTTGGCAAAGTTATCAATCATGTCTCCAAAGTCCAGTTTCCTACCCATGGACAGCTCAATAGAAATGTGCTAATAATGTAAATGTTTTTACCCATAGTGTTTCGTAGACATAATTTGTTCACGGTTAATTGAGCATGTTTGAAAGACCTGCTGAAGGTCTTTTTTCCTCATTTTGTATTCTTATGCTGTAATATGTGACATCTCTGTTGTTTATTTCGTGTCTCCCAAACACTGCACCCCGGCTGCTTCCCTGCGGTCTCTACAGTGTCTCATAACAGTATTCCCCTCATTGAAGAAGCGGCTGTGGAAAGGGTTGAACAGTTTGGGAGGAGACACGGGTGTAGAGCAGTCATCCTTGAGGTATGAGTGGCCAGCAGGGTGTGGTAGTAGTCCGCCTGCAGTGGAGTGGCCTCCAGACCCCAAACTTTCTCACATCTGCAGTTGTCGCATGTGTGTTGCAGTGGCAACCAAGTGCCTTCTATAGTGTCCTCGCGCACGTATTCACTTTAGTGCCTTATGAATGTGAAACAGGACTGTTTATATACCTTGTTTTGAGGCCGGTTGATAGATTTTACTCAATCCTTTACATTATCTTTACTATTGTATCTGCTTATTTTGCTGCTTAATAAGTTTTTCTTTCTGATATACATTATGCACTTCTTACTTTAACAATTTTAGATGCAACTTATGTTAATTTTTATCACATAATGGTTTTATACATAATACCCTTAGTAAGTTATCACAATTAAAAATATATCTGGTTTGTCTTTTTTTTTTCTCTATATTTTTAAACACTTTTGATATCTTGCTATGACATTGTACAGTGTACTTTTGCAGTTATTTACCTTTTGGTGCTATTGTTATAGCACTATATCTATACAAAATTACATTTACTATTTTATAGTTTAAAATTTGAAACAAAAGTATTGATAAAACGCTTTAAACATTCTAATTTCTTATTTTGAAACCTATATTGTGTCGTTGTGTCTATGACCTTTTGTTCTGTTACTCTGCCATTTTGCATATTTTTAAATCATTTACTTGTGTTGGTTTTATATATATATACACACCTATCCTTTTTCATTTAAGATACACAAATTTTGTGAGTATTATTATTGCTATGTTACTTTTTGTTGTAACTTAAGTTGAGGAGTGTGATTGGTGCTACGTTTCCCCCAAAACAATTTTATAGCAGCCGATCTAGGGGATTATGGATTTGGTAGGTTTTCTCCGTGCACAGGTTTGTGTTACGATACTCTGCAACATTATTGAATAGTTAGTGTTACACCATTATTTTCGTTTTTCTGTATCATTCATATTTTCTACAAGTAGGCCTACTAAGCATTGTAGTTATATTTTTCTTTATTTATTTTTTATTTGTTACCTGTATACTTGTTACACTAATTACAATGTTTTGTCTCTCTAAATGTTTTATACTTCTATTGCTTAAGCTATTTGCAGCATCTCATTACAATATATGCAATTAATGGCGAAATTTATTTTAAATATTAATTTGAAGCCCACTCACTTTACTCTACACATCTTGTGAATATCTGATGTTTTAAGTTTCAAAAATGAACGCTCTACACTGGCATATTTAAATTTTGTTGACTTAGGTTTTGGCGTACCAAATTTCAATACTACTACACTCAAACCATTCAAACGTAATTATTTAACTTTCCTGATGGAATGTTTGCTAAAATATTTATCCAAAATAAATCTTTGGTATCATTGAACTGTTCATCTTGAGAGTTCATTGTATTGACCCTGCACCCCTGCTAACTCTCCAGGTCAGCACCAGAGCAGTGTTGTCATTCACTGCATCAACACTTTGCAGGTCGATGGAAAAACCTCTGTGTCTGCTCCACCTTGGAGTGAACCATTGCCACCATGAGTCCAATCCATTGATCGGTCACTGAAGAAATTCTTCTGTGAAGCCAAAATATATTTTATGGTACTACTTAACTTTCCATGGCATGTGTGGGTATGCTGATTAACCACTTGATAGCCATCCCCTGTGCTGGTAGTGGTGAAGTATATTAGCGTCCAAAGGGTTTCCCAGAGAACAAGTGTGCCAGCTTGGCTTTCAGCCAAGAGGGGTACAAAGCTGAACTGGCATCGTGCCAGCAGACACAGCTGCTCAATTACTGTTGAGCAGCATAGCCCATCAAGGAACCAGAGAGTGAGCTAGTTCAGTCCCCCTCAGATCGGTCTCAACCCCCTGGCTGTTGCTAACTGTGCAAAGTTTCTCAACGCCATGCAGCAATAGGGAGTCCACCAACCTAGACATGGTGTGCTGATAGTAGTGGCTTACAATTATGGCAAACTTGTTAGAATTTTCTGACAGAAACAAGCTGAACTGCATGCGTGATATGACTGAATTTTTTTATTTATAGGCATTTTATGTAATCGTTAGTCTTTGTACTTTTCTTACACATTATTGCTTGTTACACTATTATTTTTTTTAAATTTCATTACACTCTGAAATTTACGTCAAAAAGGCCAGATTTTGTGTGAAACCAATTAATCCTGTCAATACGATATGTGCAGTGATGTCAAGTCATTCCTTCAAAAAATTAAAAATTTTTGATGTTATTAAAAAATATTATATTTTAACATGGTTTCTATCTTACCATTTTTTCATTGGAACCAATGACCCTAAATCAACAAATTAATGTACATTTACTCAAGTATAAGAAATTTTCTAACTTAAATGTGATTCAGAGGAAAGAAAGGAAATCTGAATATGTCTGTCAGTCAGGATCTGCAAAGAGGAAGAAAATCCAGGCTGAACAGAGCGAATCATGAAAAGGTAAAGTAATTCTCCACAGATTTTTGTATAGATAATTCACGTATACACTTTTTAGTGATGCTTCTTAACAAGTAGCATTTCAAGCATTTAAGAAGGGAAAAAGAAGAATTTACTTAAGTGTCTACAGAACCACTGAGTATTGAAGTTATGGAAATGAAGAGGCTGAACAAAGATTATATACTGGCACTACTATACTTTAAGAATAAAATTTCCCTACCAGCCTCAGTCTTAATGCTGAAGCAGCTCTATCTATTGAAGAAGAAGAATATATTCATTTTGCTAGTGACCCAACCAAGTGGAGAAATTCATGCAAAAAGCACACACATCATTGCATTCAATGGTCATCTACCATGTAATCTAGAAATCTTTCCTTGCTATTCTTTTGGCAGAGGTCTTTCTGTATCGTATAAGTGTTTCCAACAAAAAAAAAATGAACAGCTGTGAATGTGTTGCCAGACTGAATGGTGTGGAGCAACCAAAATGCATTCTTGTGTTTCCCCTGCTGTATTTTTAAGAATTATTCTCACATCAGCCAATATTGTTCAAAATTAATTGAAGGAGAAATGAATGACATCTGAAAAAAGATTTACGATAAGGCTAAAAGTAACAAAAGTATTCTTGACTCGAGTGATTATAGTAAATTGAAAGAACTATTACAAGCACTCAGCAGTGAAGGGGTAGCAATTAGTGAATTAGGAGTTTAGGTGGAGGAAAGTCTGAATTTGCAAAAATGTGTTAGCCAATTATGTGTGTAATGAACAATCTGTATGAGACATAAAGTAGAACATTATTCTGAAGTCTTAGGAAATGTGTACCAAACAGACCTCCTGAAAGATGATCTCAGTGATGAATTTAACATCTTTAATAAGATTGCAAAGCAGTCAAATATCTGTGCTAATGGACACATGAGTTCATCACAAGCAATTCTAAAAATTGTTTCCAAAAGGAATGAGATATTTCTTCCTTAACTTTTTGTGTGTGTTGACTAAAGGTGGTACTAGTGAGTGAAGCTTTAAGGTAGCGGTTTCTTTTAGCAAACCTGCATTGACAAAAAATAGCTTGGGGTCAACCATCAGTGAAGACAAACTAAACCATTTGCTCACTCTAAGCATAGAGCATGAAATCTCAAAAGAACTAAGTAGTGATGTTATAGTTGATTTTACAAGATTGAAGTTATTATAAAATTTTTGTAAATTAATATAAAAAAAAAAAAAAACAAATTTTTAAGAATTAGCAGTCAAATATTAGTATTTTCAGAGAAAAGTGAGGGTCTGTGAAAATAAAATAAAATACTAAATACAATTTTCATTATGTGTAGTGAAAAATTACATTACCCATGTCCCACAATTTTTCCTGAATGCATGCTTTCAGGATGGCAGGAAATAAAGAATGTGATTGTTTATACAATGTATTTAGGGAAAATGTGTAGAAACTCAGACATGTGATTTGCAACTGGAAAAGAGGAGGAATAATATGACACCCATGGTCCATCTCAAATAATAAGGGCTCTAGAAGCCGTTAAAGATGGAGGGTGACAATCATATTGCTGGGATTGTATGCACAATACTTGCGTTAGAGGAAAAAAAAATTGGTATACAGATTAATTAAACCAAGATCTTGGTTAAGCGTAAGGTATGGTATGTCGTACACACCCCCAGCATGTAAATAATAGGGCTTGGCACCCTTTGATCGCATGCAACATTTACACTGTGAGGTTAAATTTAATGAAGCAGGACGACATAATTAGCACAAAAGGCCCTCTAGTTGCAACTCTCTAGGACCCATCGTTTCTATGTAAAATGCAAATGAACGGTACAGTGGTAGCAAGTGCATTATGAGTACATGTACAACTATGATGTGAAGTAATTTTCATAACATGTCTTTTTGGCTAAAACAATTTAAAAATTATCTGCAGTCCTCTGAAATAGCGCCAGCAGCTGCTGGTTCACCACCTTGATTACCACTTTGTAACATGTATTATCTGCATCATTTGGTAAGATTATAGGTGGAAGCAGAGTTGTAAATACTGTCCAAGGGCGCTAGGTCGTAATTTTGCGCAGAGCCATGTGTGGGCAGAGAGACTTACCAGGATTATGACGTTGCCATGTGGCAAGTCGGTTGATGCTAGTAACATTATCTCCTGCTCTGTTGTTGGCCACGGAGCTCGTCAAATGAAAAAACAGGGTGGCTAAGTGACTTAAGCATAGGGATTAAGGGTGACCACGTGAATTTTTAATCCAAAGCCATCCAGCATTCATTACTCAATAAAAGCATAGCAAAATGTACGGGCGCAACATGAACTCAATTACAAACACAAAAAGAGTAACAAAGGTGCTGTAGTGCGGAAACAATTTAATTAGCCTACGAGGCCTCATCTGAATCAGCCTGAGGTACACTCACTGCATTACATCGTAAATGAAAACCCTGAGTCAACACAATTATTTAAGGGCTCTCCAAATTAGCAGAAGGGCCTAGTTGGGTAGGGGGGGCGGGGGGGTTATTTAAAAAGGTTTACAAATAAATTGCACAACAAAGATATTAGATCAGTGAATGCAAAGTTCAGGCCTCCGCAGGCCACGTGGTACACACCCATCCATTTTCAGCTCCAAGGAGAGATTGCACAATGGCCATCGGAAGCAAGGACACCACACAATTTCATAAAAACCTTATGTATAAACATGAACCCTTTTTGTGCTGATGCATCAAACATTCAAACGACCCTGCACTTTGTGTGTGCACCTCCCATGGCTGGCTTACGCCGGCTGAGGAACAAGGTCAGATGACAAATGCTCTCCCCTCCAGTAGCCATTATGGTGAGTGCATAAGACCAAAATACATCTGTCCTGACGTATGGCAGACAGTGTGATGTGTGGCATTACCAACTTATGCGTAATGTGGGCAAGGAGATGGGGCGTGTTGCAGCAGGAGTGTGCCTGTCTGTGGTGGTGGGTGCACAAGGTAGGGAGTGGGGTGTCCTCTACGTGCCACGTGTGATGCCTGTGAGTTCCTTTTACTCTATGGATGAGCAGGGTTGTCTCCCCATTGGACATTTCAAACACGGGTTACCCTTCATTGTTGGCGATGTTTTCTCTTGATATATCTGTAATGCGGGCACCCTTCATCTCGCCAGCGTGAGACGCTCATCATCCATTTCAATTACCACACAGCAGAGAACTTAATCATACAGGTAATTGTCCGGCAGCTAATAGAATCAAGGCATCTCCATTGTTTCTGGATGTGACAGGGGCTGTTTGACAAGCTCTGGGTCCTCTAGGGAAAAACCTGTGAAATCCAGGAACATGACTGAAGAACAGTTTGTGTCCTGCAGAGTGACAGACCTAGTGTCGCTGGCCATGAAGCTGTCTTTGTGGAAATCCCGTAAATCCCATGGGCTTAACAGGTGTGTCGACCATACTGTTCTGTTGTTCGGTGCAGGTCCAATTTGACCCCTGGTTTGCACAGCTCGGTAGAGGTGCCTGCATCCGGCGTGGTGTGGTCATTTTCTTGATCATTTGCTGTGCACAGATTGTCACAATTGATTTTTTGTGATCTGCTACCATGGAGCTGTGTGAGGTAGGATGAAGTATCAGTGCAGTCTTCTATGGTCCCAGGCCCCATCCAACAAGAGGTTAATCCTGTAAAAAACTGTTTCTGCCCTGCTAATAGGGGATGTATACGTCCGTAGACACACTGTGCAGATTGCAACTCGAGGGGTCGGGGGATAGCTGGTGGGTGTATGACCTGCTATGTATACTGCCTGATGAACACATGCTACATGCCTCTCATGCTGTATCCTCTTCCTGCTGTGTATGGGGATTTTTCTGGATCTTCCTGGTCCCACATCTCTTAGCTGCCCATATTGCAGCAACTGAGAAGGTGACAATCAGGTTGTTGTGTTGGTATACTTGTGTAAGCAAAACAGTATCGAAGGCAGGTGTACAACCCACTTCGCATGTTCTTCTTTGATGCGCACATTTAACTGGGCCTTCATCTCGTTGTTCCAATGCTCAGTTGGGTTGCCCTGTTGGTGATAAATGTGGGTGGTGTGGTGTTTCACGTGCCAGCGAACACAGTCTGTCCGCCATCTCGGGCCCGTGAACTGTGTGTCATCGGTCAGGAGCTCCCGGAGGTAGCCATATCAAGGAAAAACTTTTGACTCCAGCACTTGAGTAATGTTGCTGGCCAGAATGTTACAGATGGAGAATGCCTTCACTCAATTAGTGAAGAGGACGGTCATGGCAATGGACCATCTACTCCTGGTGGTCCTAGGGTAGGGGCCCATAACATCAAGGGCGTCCATGTCCAATGGCTTAGTGGGTACTCTTGGGGTGCTGCTGGTTCATACCATCATAGTAATGGGTATTTTGTGTCTGGCACAACATGCACGCATATCGTTGTCAATCCTGGGCCAGTGGAAGTGTTCACGGAGGATGTGCATCTCATTGGTATCCGTGTGGCTTGCTTGAGGGTATCGTGGTGCAGGTGGTACATGGCCACAGCACCATCAATCTCTAAGGGGCATTGTCGTGGAGCATATAGCACTGGAGGACATTGTTGACCAACCTGTAGTAGTCTAGGTATCCGGATTAGAATGCTGCTAGTCTGTTCTGTGCGAGCTCGTCCATCACCTACACCTTAAGCACTTTGCATCATAACTTGTTGAAAACTTGACCTGGTCTAACCTGTGGCATCATGCATGATGCTTTCGGGGGCTGGTCAACTTGCTCACGGTGATGGGACTGGGTTGGTGTTGCCGTGTGCCTGGCTGTCAAGGTTTGGATGGTGGGACAGCTCATCAGCTAGCTCATTGTACTTGCCAGGAACATGCTCAATGACAAAGTTCAGCACCTGGGGTGCCAGATCCCACCTGATTAACTGTGACTTCCCGCCCTGCTCCTTCTCCAACTAAGACAAGCACTGGTTATCTGTCCATGCAGTAAACTCATTGCCCTCCAAGTAGTGGTAGTAATGCTTCAGTACCCACATGACCTTGAGGTACTTGTACTTGTTCATGTCGTAGTGTCTCTGAGCCTTCCCAAACTTTTTGCTCACGTAGTCGACGAGGTGCTCATCCTAATCATCGAGCTGGTACAACACCGTGCTCAAACCCCCCTGGCTCACATCTGTTTGCTCATAGAATCAACAGAAGTTGTCGGGGTAGGTGATTAGGTGGTATTCACGGAACCTGAGTTTCAGTTTGTTGAAAGCTCATTGGGCCGTGTCTGTCCAGCGATACCAGTACTTAAACAACAGTAGGCCAGTGAGAGGTGCTGTGACAGTGGCAAAGTCTGGGATGTAGTTGTATAACCAATTCACTAGCCCTACAAACTGATGTATAAGTTTTTGCGTCTGGGGCAGGGGTTTTTTTGTCAATCAGCTTCAACTACTCCAGAGACGGCCGGTTCTTCTGCGCATTTACGATGTACCCCAGGAACATAAATTTCATCATGCCAACATGGTATTTATAGGGGGCACAGGTTACGCCGTTGAGTGGCTTATTCACAAGCACAAGGTGGTTGGCCTGCTCTTCCCATGCTTGAGACCATATTACCACTTGTTGAGGTCGGCCACTGTAAATAGTCCGATATACCTGTCCAGTACCCGCATCATGGGTGCTTGAAAGGTCATGGTGGTGTCCGGCAGGCTGAAGGCCCTGAAACAGAACTGAAACAGTCAACCATCTGGTGTAGTGAAAACAGCCTTAGGCCTATGATGTGGTCTCGTGGGAATTTGTTAGAGCTGGACTTGAGCTTTATCATGGAGAAAAACTTTATCTCCCCAGCCCTGCCACTATATCCAAAATGTTTAGCAATGGTGTGGGCACGTTTCCAGTCGGCTTGTTCACTGGTTTGAAGGTAACACAAAACCTAAGTGTACTATCATATCTTTTTTATCTGCCCTAATCACTTGGTAGAAATGAAGACTCTTGCTAGGCTCAATCACTCCGTCTCTAAGCATGTTTATAACCTTGTCCAGGATGGCCTGCCATGGGGGGGGGGGGATTGTAGTTGATGGGTCTTGCAAAAACTGGGAAGTCTGACATGGTTGGGATCTCATGCTGAGTGGTAGTGGTCCGCTGTAACGAGTTTGATATCGCAAACACATTAAGGTGTTGGCTTAGCACAGATCGAGCAACATTGCATTCTCATGCAGAACCATGTGACTAAATTCATCTAGCGACACAGGCCTCATGAGGGGGAGGGGTTCTTGATGCCATATACAGTACGTTAATCAGCAGTACCAACATGGGGTCGCTCCTTGCTTACCTCGATGTTGGCATCTTGTTCGCACAGCCAAGGTTAATCCAGGATAAAGTCCTCAAGCAGCTCCTCTACCACAAAGGCAGTATACAGGTCCCGTACCTGGATGGCAATGATGGTTTGCCCCTGGATCCTCACTGGTGGACCCCTGGTGGTGAGGTGGAGCATCCCTGGTTCTGCCTCAGCACAAGGTGGGCAGCGATGAAGTTGTGTGTCGCAGTTGTTGACCAGGGCCACCTTCACCTGCCCTTCAGTGTCCACCGGAATATGCAGTAGGCCCCCATTATGCGTTGAAATCTGCCCAATAAGGGGCGTGTTATAGACTTCTGTTCCATCGGGGAAGAAGGATGGTAGCAGGTCATCTCTTCTGAGGGGTTGCGGCCCAGCACCCCCTAGCATCCATTTCTCGCCACAAAGGCCTCCGCTTGGTGTGTGAGTATGAGAGGACAATTCCAGTGCTAGTGGTGGACGACCTTGAGGCAGTATTGGCAGCAGGGTAGGGGGCGATTGCCCGGCCTCCACCTCCATCCTTGTCTGTCCTGCACGGCCTGTCCATGGGCCCCAGGATGTTATAAGGGTGGCAGCTAAGTTGGAGCCAATATATGCAGCTGGGAGGGCTCAAGACAGCCAGGACATTCCCGGGATGGACCCTAGGTTGGACCCTTCATTGTGGTGGCAGGGTAAACATGGCACTGCATCTGAAGCTCTCCAGATCACATTCCACTGCCCATGCATGGCAGGTGAAGCCCTCCACAACCCAGTGTGTCGACTCGTGGAGGCACTGATGGAGCTCAGGATGTAGGAGCTTGAGAATGAGTTCAAGGGCAACATTTTCCCTCTCGCTATCATGTAGCTGGTGGAACAGGTGTGCCTTCTGTCTTAAGAGTGCTTCAGTGCACTCACTCTCTGCCTGTTGTTGAGACAGCTCTGTACAGCATGTTACCGTGACCTTCACGTCATTGAAGCAATATACTGTATTGCCCATATGAACTCTGACCACAACATCTTGAACGCACTGGTAGAGGATCACCAGTCTCTGGCACTGTCACAGAACTGAGTCGCTGTGTGGCTTGACCATTCTTCTGTCTGGATACTATGCCTAGGGAACTTTTCCTTACACTGTCTCAAAAAATTGCCCAATGCTTCCCGCGGTTGGCTCATAAAAGGTGGCAGTGGGAAACAAGACTTCTGGCCCCTAGCACACTTTATCAATCAGTAAATCAGGTTTCATTACTGCTGTTTCCAGATTTGTGCACAGAACCAAATAGGTTTCATAATCAAAGAACTTGCATGTGAAGGATAAACGTTCATTCTGACAGGCTCAGTCCTATGTTTATGGTGGTAGCATCCCACTCAACATGCCGCTTTATTGGTTGGGCAAATACTCACCAGCAAGAAACACTGTCTATGTGGTTCGAAGGTCTGGCCCAAGTCCAGCCTGCCAACCCCCTTGGTGTCTGCGCATGCACACACACATTGTTATCCATGCCTACGCTGTGGGTGGTTCCCCAGCATTTGACGAGGACACTTGTGCACAGCACGCACACACACACACACACACACATGCATGTACCCTTCGCCATACTCGTACTACAGCTTTTTTGGAATCAACAGGTGTTCACAGTTATCATTACGCTCAGTGCACAGCCTTGGTTTTAGTGCTCTTGGTGAGGGAGAAGCAGAAAGAAAAGGAAAGTCAGAGTATAGACGACATTGCCGGTTCCCTTTACATAGTTCACTGTACTCATATTTTATTCTTGACGTGTTGATCAAAGTATGTCGCACGTTGCCAGGCATCATATTGTTATCTGCATAAATTGTTGAGCAGGGTTCCCATGCTCCTTGAAAGTCTTTGAAAAGTTCTTGAAATGCATTAAAGAAATCAAGGGCCCCTAAAAGTGCGTGAAAAAATGTTGAAGTGCTTAAAAATGTTTGAAAAGTTTTCAGCTGCTTAAAGCACTTAATTTTCTGTTTATTCATGACAAGTAAAAAGTGGTGTGAAGCCATAATATTTACAGGAAAATTTATGGTATGTATGGATAATTTCTGTGGAGCTTTATGCCTTTTTTTTAGAGTGTACAGTTGTAAACCTGCATGTTTGTTCTGTATAAAATTATTATTGGCAATTGTGATGTCATACTCGTGTTTTTTTTTTCTGATAAGACAATTCATATTCCAGCATTGCCAAACGTACGAGAATTCTAATACACACACGCGCGCAAGAATGTAGGGTTTGTGTACAATGTCTTATCTCATATGCGTTTGTATGAGGATTTTTAGTACCTGCGCTAACATAAATTACAAAAGGAGTGTTATTCCCGAATCATGAACAAAGCTTCTTTTGTGACTGTAACAATTAATTTACATCTCCCCTCTCAGATGTAAGAAAAATATTTATAAATACTTCTCCCCTGTCTGATTTTACCCGCAAATTTTTTAGCTTTTGATCCTTGTAATGCCCATTACAGAAAATTTTGGGTCAGTGAGAATTCTGGAAAAAGTGCTTCAAATGTATTAGCTAAAAAGAGTGGGAACCCTGGTGAGGCAGTAGATGGAAGCAGAGTTGTAAATACAGTCCCAGGGTGCCAGACTGTGATTTCACATGTGGCCCCATAGTGAGCACACACTCTTATCAGTATCATGATGTCACCACATAACAAGTCGGTTGACACCAATAACACTATCTTCTGCTCTGTTATTGGCAATGGAGCACCTCAAATGCAAATACAGGGTGGCTAAGTGTTTTAAGTGTAGGAATTAAGGGCGACCACGTGCATGTCGAATCCAAAGCTATCCTGTTTTTACACTCGATTAGAGCACAGAAAAATGTACGGTTGCTACATAAACTCAATTACAAACACAAAAACTTACAAAGGTGCTGCTGCTGCACAGAAACTATTACATGAGGCCTCGTCTGAACCAATGTAAGGTAGACACTGTGTTAAAACAGAAATAAAGTCCTTAGGTGACACAATTATTTAATAGGTCTCCAAATCTTTGGAAGGGTATATCTGGCTTGGGGGGGGGGGGGGGAGGAAATAAAAATGTTTGGAAATAAATTACATAACAGAATGACTAGATTAGTGAACACAAAGTTGGGGCCTCCGCAGGCCATGCGGCACGCACCCATTTGGCTTGCATTCTAAGGAGAGACTGCGCAATGGCAGTCGGAATCGAGGACACAAACCTGTACCGAAAGTGGTGGCCCTATGCAGAGCGCATTCATGGAAAATGAAGTATGTATGATCAAAATGGAAGGAACACCAAATTAACACAATTAAAAAAAGGTGCACAGGAGTGCATGAGCAAAACATTTTCATAAAACCTTAGGAAACCTTTTTTTCTGTTGTCTTAGGGGGTCGGGCCTATCTTCAGTGCACTACACACATGCCAACACACCAAACACATGCAACACGTGATCCTGCAATAGGTGCATGTGTGGCCCATGGTGCGCTTACACAGGCTGAGGAAAGAGGTTGGATGTCACCTGTTAAACACTTATTGAAGATGAAGAAACTTATAAGCACTCAGGATGCCTAAAATACGTGCAAAAATACACAAAATTTAAATACTTTTTATATAAATATAGTGACTTGTATTTAACATTTATCATACCTACCCAAGTCAGCATCAATTTATGTAATTTTGTATGAACTTTATACCTGGTTTAATAAATTTTTCTGTTTTAATTGAAACTCTTTATTTGGTGTTTGGAATGCTTCTGCAGTTTCTGTCAAAACTACACTTTTAATGGTTCTTGTATTTATATGAATGGCAGTACCTGCTGTGGTTTATGTTTATCAGTTGCTTGACATCACTATGCATCCACTTGAGTGTTTTTGCAACTGTACATCCTGAGAATTGCTACAAGCACTCTTAAACTGCTGAAATATAGCAATGTTCCCCAAGAGTACATCACCAAGAGTGAAGTACCTAGTTGTATGTCCATATGGTAGCCTGATTTGCAGAAGTCATCTCCCAAATAGAATTATTAATAACTGGCCATACTCTCTGAACTGTGTACACATTGTGAGTGCTTTTGAGATGAGCTTTTAATAGCAACAATTCTCATTTTGAGTGTTTACCATTTAAGGCATTGGGCATGGTGAGTCTTCAGTCCTCTTTTAAAGTAGGAGCCATGGTGGTGTAGTGGTCAGATAACTTGCCTCCCACCAAGACTAACTGGGTTCGATTCCCGACTGGGTAGGTCCTGGATGTTTGCATGTGGGAATTGTGCTGGATAATGCATCTGGTCGGCAGGTTTTCCTGGGATCTCCCATTTCCCCCACCCTTGCATTCCGGCACTGCTTCACATTCACCTCACTTCACCCTCATCAGCTCTAAAGACCTCAATGTTAAGAGCCACTTAAATCTCTCCACTCCACTTCTTTAAAGCATTTTGAGAGGTTGACAGCACTGTGCTGTAGTAGAAGTGATTTGTGGTGTTAAGTTGCTCTGTGTCACCAGCATGTGGTGCAATTGATGTCTTGGTTTTTGGCTAATGGAAAAGAAGAGGCTTTTTTTTTTAACAAGAGCAGGGGTGTGCAGGATAATGGACATCCATTTGTGTGGCCTCTTGTTTGGGTGGGTATGACAAAGTCATATGGGTCAGACTCATGCTGGTAGTGGGTTGAAAATTCTCTTATTGAGAACACGGGGAAGTCTAAAGAAAACTAAATATAAGTAAAACTATAAACCTTGGTTAAGCATACAGCCAAGAGGGGTGTAAGTTTTGATTATTGTATTGTATTGATGAAGGGGATATTTTCAGCTACTGCTAATGCCCTTGCAACTATGCTAACAGTGACAATTTGAGACTTATATGCCCAAACCAGCCATATCGTAATACTTGTTCATTTGTGTGTATGTTTTGAAGTTAGATTAAGTATCCTCCTCCCTAACCCAATTGGCATAACTGTTGTATGTTGTAATTAAAAGAATAAAATTCTGTTGTGTTTAAAACAGATTGTTTTGGTAGACATTATCTCATTCCTTCAGGGTTTGTGTCCTGAGTTTAAGGTGCTTAACAAAACTTTATGTGCAATAGTGCTTTCATGA
Organism: Dryococelus australis; assembly: GCA_029891345.1. Lineage (NCBI taxonomy): Eukaryota > Metazoa > Arthropoda > Insecta > Phasmatodea > Phasmatidae > Dryococelus > Dryococelus australis. The sequence goes on from CM057009.1 coordinate 197,467,269, forward strand.
AAGTTAGGTGTAAAGTTGGTACCATAAAGAGATTAAACAGCAGGATAAATAATAATATGAAAATTAAATATAAGGTGTATATTTTGCAGTAAAATAATATTTTGTTACAGATGTACATTTGGAGTACACAGCTCAGAAGATGAAAGTATCTTCAGGTAGACCTGTATACATTTGAGTGAAGTAGTAATTTGTTTTTATATTTACAAATCTAAAATCATTTTTCAAATGATCTTAAAAGTTTGTTCCCATTAACGTGTGCATTTTTTGTCATGCAAATTTGCTTTTGTGCATGTTTTATAATATTGTGTGGAGATGTGGGTTTGCAGTGTATAATAGACTTTACTTAATATAAGATTAAATTTCAGTATACCTCATGATAGTTAGGAATTTGAACAGCACGTATAGGACATTTTATATCAAATTACGTATGGAAAATAATTTAATTCTGAGTTTTTTTTAACAAAATTTTTTATTTAAAAGCAATATGAAATAGTTCTTTTCATCTGTAATCGTCTTGGTTACAAATTATTTTTCTCATTGTAACAAGCCAAAATGAGCATTCTGACCTCATAAAAATTACTTTTTCACAGACATCAGTTCCACTCATCCAAAGTACTGTATCTCTACATTAATCTACACAGTAGTGCAGGGTTTTCAAACTGGCACAGATAATGTAACTCAACATTTCAGTGTGCAGTGTATAATCTGATTACCAATATATTAATAATTTTTGCTGTTAGTACTGTCCTTGTTTTGATATGCCCTGTTGCCAAATTTTCAAAAATTCGGAGAAGAACATTTTGAAAATATTGTGTGTGATTTGTGTAAAACAAAATGCAATAATACATTGCGGTCTGGGGTAATTGCGGTGCCCTGACCATCTATGTACAACTTTAAGAGATAAAATTCCCAGGGTTCCACTTAGTCACTGTCATCTAACTCATGTAAAGCATGAGACCTCAGAGTGGTGTGGACTCTTTGGCCCGTGTGGTTGGCCATGGGCAACACGAGATAGAATCTGGTTTACACTCTACAATCTGTAGTGCTGTTGGGGTCACTCTGCAAACCCTTAAAGAACAGACTTTTACTGCTACTAAATTAGACTGTATGCTGTGATACTTGACCACTGATTTTAATGGCCATAGTTGGTACATGACATCACACTAAATTTGATAAAGCTTATAAGGCTCTTCAAACATGTGAAAATAAAATTTATGTTTCTTGTCTACGATTATGCCACTTGGAATTATGCAAAGTTTTGAGTCCCGTGTGATGTTAGCTTGCCGGGATGCAGGTGGATTGGAAAACCAAAGGCAGCTGGCACTGTACATGTATCACCACGTGTCTAGCCAGGGCACCAGGGTTGGGGCATAAAAACTAAATAAATGTCGGGAGTAGTGAGGGCACTCGTGGGGGTGAAGAATAAATGTTCTGGAATAAAATTAAAAGACAGAAACTTACAGAACAATTCAGCAAACTTAATGTGGTCACCTGATTGAAGGGATTTTGCACGTCTGAGGCCTAAAAGAATGGGAGTGCTAGGGGCGACTGAGACATGCGCATCAACTCTCTCATCACCTCTACGTGCACAGTACTGAACTGGTGTGCAGTCTTGCCGTCGATAACACGCCTCTATGAGAATTTCAGCGGAGACTCTACCATTTTATGAAGTAATAGTAAAAAGAAAGGTTTGATACATGTTCCCATTCCCTTTGTAATGTTTTGTACGGGAAATTTCATACCCAAAAATTACCATGAAAACACCAGTTTAAGCCATTTTCACTATCACAAAAACATGCTGTAGAGAGAAATGTAGGAACTGAAAAACCTATACAGAAGCATAATATTTCTTAAATGCTGTTCTTTAAGCAGACCTCACTCGGACATGTTGGACAAATTTTTAATAAAACGTCTGCTGGGGCTCTGCACACCATTTGGCGGCCTACCCAGCTGGCCACGTTAAGATGCAGGCCCTATGGAAGGTGCATCTGTACCTCACTGCTGTTGTTCCAAGACTTGCAACACAGCTGCAGGAAGTTAACCTCTCCAAGTATCCCTCTAACCATTAAACAGAACACTGGAACCAAAAACAAAACTGAAACAATGAAACATTAATTATTTAACATGAAATGTTCCAAAAATAAATTAATATTTTCCTTGTGTTTAAGGAGTGTCTCCAAAATTCAAAGTATTTTTAATTGTCTTGTCCCAGGGGGCTGAAATAATATGACGTCAACTTGAGTGGTTTGAGACTACGAGATGTCATGGCGCTTGAGCACTGCAGTACCTATCTGTGGCATCATGTTTCTTCAGCACACTTTAAAAAAGCCACTGTTTTCCCATTTTGCATCCACACATCTTCTTACCTTATCACTAATACACACACATGCACTAGGGTTATTCTCTGGGTGCAGCTGGGTGGTCGCCAGGACTGGGCTAAATAGAAAGAGAGGAGGCTTGATGACATTGATTAAATTAATTAAAAACCAGCAACACTATTTTGAGATGAGAATATTAAATATTTTCAGATATTTCACAAGAATTCTCATACAGACTATAAGGACATGTCATATCTAGGTCTTACCTGTATTCCAGAACATTATGATGACTGCTAATTTCTTAGTTAAGCCATGACTTGTCCCTTATTTATGGTGAACACCTTTTGTTTATTTATCTGTTACCTTGACATGATGTGTGCACAGAATACATACTATTTTGCTGGTAGCTTCATAGTTATCCGTATGCAGTATGACACTTTCAAATTGTTACTCCTCATGATGTATTTATTTATCAATAAAGTAGGAAATTGCCACAGTTTAATTGTATTTCAAACAAAAATATCTCAGCAATGATGCTACATAATATGTATGGAATGTTTTTAAAGGCCGTTATCATTAGAAATAAAACAAATACAGTCATTTAAAAAATAGTATTTATTTGTTTTGAAAACATTTTTTACTCACTTAGTAGTCTGTTGAGTCGTTACTAAAATTACTTGACCTGAAATCCTTCTCTGTGTAATTTTTTGGAATGTTTTTGAAGTATATCAATGCCAATATACTATCACGTGTTAAATAATGTTTGTTTATAATAATCCCTTGATATCACCCCTTCCTTCAGCAGGACGTGATAAGTCCGTTTTGTACCTCACTGCACCATTCCAGACAAAACACCAGATCAGGTACCATTTACAATATCAATGTGCTCATGCATGCACCAAGTGTATCAGTCCATGCGTTTGCAGGCGTTCCTGTACGTGAGTGATATGTTTACGCAAGTGACCAGTTGTGACACGTGTGTAAACAAAAGAGATAGAAAATATACTCAAAACTATCTATTTCCTCAAGCATGGCAAAATTTATGACAACCTAAATGGCGACACCCACCACAAATTTCATCCTACTATAAAATTATACATTTAATAACAAATACCGGACATTGGTTGTTTTGCAGAGTGTATTTTATTCACTGTAAATACACAAGGTGAAATGGTGCAGCCATTGCACGTTACTTTATAAATATGTTATAGTTAACAAGAGTTGGTGCATAATTTGTCTTATAATTAATGTGGCATGTTACAACATTTGTACTTTAAATTCCTTGCGAAAACTATTTTAGTGGAAGTAGATTGACAATATCGTAGGTAGGCACACTCAGGCCGCTGTTGTACATCAACAGGCCGCCCCTTCGGGCAAGTTCGGTTACCAGACAGTAAATCACATAGATACTTCAAACCAATTAATTAACATCCAACAATAGACAGGACATGCTGCAAATAAATAAATTTGATTATTGGAACACTTCAAGCTCACAACATATCAATTTGTAATTAGTTGTTCATTTTTGAGTGCATCTATCAGGTGCATAGGCACATGTGAAAAGGACAGTTGAATTTTTAGTGTCTTGTGTTCAGTGTAACATGTCTATTGTACTTCAGTTGTAAGTTTTCATAGCTGCATTAAAAATGCTCCAAATTCTTGCACCATCCGATTGGTTAGGCCTGATTGAGCACCGCCATGATTTTGATTTGACTTATAATTTTTAATAGTGTAATTTATCTTAAACCTTTTTTTTTTTATTGGCCCAGAGTTTTGCCTACCACTCTCGCGACTTAGACAGTAGAGTTAACTTAGTTCACAGCCAACTTTGGCATTCAGATTTTAGCTCATTGGCGGAACCTTGTGCGCTGGCGCTTAACCTCTTGGCAAGCATGCTCATATATTTACGAGCAGAAAATGAAATGGTGCATAGAGCACCCTTGTATATCTACGATTTTAACGTTTTTCTGAATATTATGTTCGTTTATTTAAGTTTATGCGGGCATCTCTACTGCCACCTTTCGACATAAAAAGTAACCATTATTCATTGTTCGACATGACTGGTATTACTTCTATTTATGCCACGGTCTATTTTACTTCTTTTTATGCTACAGTCTCTCGTGATGCGCCATTGTACAAAAATAAAATGCGCAGTTCATTATTACTGCTGTCATCTCCCCCTCAAACAAAGGAAATGCTGATAGTCAATCATAAGCAATATTTAGTTTCAAACACACTTGGTTACAGCACGAGTACCACACTAGAAAGCCACACACTTTACAGCACATAATAATGAAATGCTAAGTAACACATTGTTTTGCTGCCTTCTCAGTGAAGAAGTTACTTTCATAGAATAAAAACTATTTTGTTTTTCTATGGCATCTAAATACAAGCATGCTAAATTAATTGAAAAAGCAGTACAAGAAATAATAGCACTGGGAATTGTAAAATGATAGTGACAGTGTTTTGATAATTTCCAACTCTGATAGTGAAGTCCATGACAACAATCGCATCATGGGAAATTAACCACGAAATGAGGTCAGTACACATACAAATCACACCCTCTTCCTCCAGTAATGCTACCAATATTTTTCAGTGGCAAAATCTGCATGCAAGAGGTAGTGCACGAACTTAGACAGGTAATCAACACAATTAAGAATAATGAATAAATAATTTAAAATTTAGGTAATAAAGAATAATTAATTGCCTAAAATTAATTATCAATAAAGTAAGTGTTCTATTCCCTTATTTCTCTGAAACTCAAATAGTTTATGGTTTCCCAAAACACCACCAGGTTTACAAAGGTGGGTGGTGATTAATCATTTAGAAATAAACGATGAGGTTTTCCAAAAAACGTTACATCTTAATATAAAAACAATTAAATAAAATTTATACAAAATTATAGCTTTAAGATGAGGTAAATAAACAAAAGTACATTTTGTTACAACTTTGGTATCAATTGGAATTTAAAATAAAAGCAGTTTCTTTTTATAATCAAAACAGATAACACCTGAGAAATTGTTTGACAACTAAATAATTCTCATTTCTTACAAAGTTCTTACCGTTAAAAAAAATATATTATTTGAATAAGTAAACAAGTTCATTATTAGAATTTTGATTTATCTGAAATACCAAATACTTTGTAAAAATTGGTTTCCCTCAAAAATGTAAACATCAAGACTTATGTTCAACTAAAAGAGGGTTTTCATAAATCTTCTAAAATTAGAACACTAACACATCTGATCTTTAAATCATTCTAGGTCTCTTACACTAATCAAGCGATAAAAACAATCTAAACAACTCTTTCCACGTGTCTGCGTCGTGATACTTCATACACTTTGGTTTTTATCTTAACCATGGACACTTAATGTAACTGGACACAAATTTACGACAGGAGGAAGTCTTCTATTTACACAGATAAAAATAATCTCTCGGTACTGATTTCCTCAAATTAAGTCCTGATTTACCGAACTAACTGAAATTCTCTCTTGTTGGCGTTGACACAAAAATTATATCATTTATTCAAATGAAACATCTCATGCCTTCCTCTCCAAAGTTACTTTTATTATCCTTAAACTTATTTAATTTTTAGATTGTAAATTTATTAAAACTCTAAATTTTAACTTGATGCTGTCTACAGGAGCCTCTACAATGAAGCTACAACCACATATTCAAGATTACTTATCTTTTTAATTGTCTACATGTTGTCTGGTCCTCCAGGTTCCTCCAGGCCTGCCAGCTACAACTTCTCGGCCTTGAGCATACTGCTCCGCCCGACTCCTCAACAGCGACTCTTCTTATCTCCTTCCAACCACTTGAGTGACTGGCCGCACCATCGGCTGACTCTCCTGACTCCCCACTCTACTACGTTTCTTTAAAACTCGGCGTCCTTCCACAGCTGGACTCCAACAACAAAACATTGCCTGCAGTCACTGCTCACATCACCTGGTCTTCCAACCAATCAAATTCCTCCTTGGACACGTGCGGTCGTCCACAAACAAAGGCTCAGCTTGAGGCCACTCCCTTGTCCCCTTAGCTGTCTACTGTCTGTTTGATACTCCTCCCCTCTTCCCTGCTACGACCCACAAACACTCAAAACGTTAACGTTGGGTAATCACTCTGGGAACTTCTGGTATGCGTGCAGCATGAAAACAGCACTTAACCACCCCAGGACGGCACAAAACAATTCCGGATAATGATGACGATGCCTTTACTGGTGCAGTGGCAAAAACACGAAGTGGAACACAGCTGCCCAATACCAAGAGTGCAGTGGCCGACTTAGCTCTGAACTCAAGGCAAACAGTTCCATTAACAGCTCTGAAACAGTCGATAGCAAGGCTAAGGAAAATTACAGAGATGACAGAGCAATTGACCTAACCGTTCTGTCATCCCAAATCCTTTTTAAAATAATTGAAATCCCATCCTAAATATGACAAAGTTATTAGACAGAACCTTTCACAAAAGTTAAAAGTGAATATAACAAATTATAAGGGACTTGAAATAAAAACCAATTAAGGACCCTAACAAGAATATTAATAAAAATAATTTATCATAATGGCAGTACCAATTAAAATTCAAACAAACGACAACTACTATTTCAAGGCAAAAACACTCTAGACCTTAGCACCAAAACAGACGCGAAACAACTTTCCAAAATTTATAAGCAAAAATCAGAATCAAAATTAAAATGATTAAATCTGACGACAGCTAACAGCCAGCGGCGCTAGAGCCCATGACGGCACTCACCACGAACATGTCACGTGTCCTGCACGTGCGCAAAGAGGCCAATAATTTTGAACTTTTAATTAAATATTATTTTTCAGTGTAAAATGTGCTTTATATTTGTATTTGCAGGGTTTAATATGCCTTAAAATGTTTTGAAGTGTTTGTTGCTAATTTAAAATTTTTGGTTTTGAATCTCACCGAGATTAAGAACACTAATATTCCGGTGTGAATCCTGCCATAAAGAGAGACTGAAAAAATATGAAAAATTCATAAGAAAATTATAAAATGTAAAACAGTATTTAATTTAATTTGTGCCATTTTATTTCTATAACAAAATATTTTACTCGCCGTGCATAGCACTTCTGCTTATGTGAACTCTGTAGGCGGCCATGGTAGGTCCGTGAGACCTGGCGAGGTAAGACACTGTCATGTACGCACTACAACTTTTGTTCACTGATGTAGGTTTCAATAGTCAATTTAGTTTACTGGTCAACCTTTGCTTGTGTACATTTTGCCAGACATTTCCTCAGCATTATGCTTCCACTTTACAAATTTATTTCGCCTTGTGGCATGTTTAACTTAATCAAGGAAAGGAGAAGAAAAAGGTCGGAGAGGTCACATGACCCGCGCAACTTGAATCAGGTGCCATCCGCCTATGTTTATGGCGTTTCATTGTAATTTCTCCATTATTGCTACACTCAATTTTAAGGGTTTTGTTTTCGTGTATGTATTTGAGGGTATTTTCCATGTTTGAATATTTTACGGCAACACCACGTATAACCACATGGCTGACCGGCACCAAGTATTTGTATACTCCATCATTACGTTTGAGAGCTTATTTATGTAACATTGTATGTGCAATATTTTATTCAAGGTTCTATGTTAAATTTTGTCAGTGTTCCGTGTAATTTTCACGTAAATTGATGGCTTTTTGTGTTTGACCACGCTGTCACTTTCGTGTTTGATTTTATCACCATCAGGCATGCTACATGCCTGCAATTACTTAAATCGTAAAGAGAATAACTTTCTGTATCAGAATAATATTTTGTTGGAATTTAATTTGCAGTTTTCACAAGGAAATATTGCAATTCTACCTGCACCACGTGGTCCGCTACATACTTCATCCAGCGGAATCTGCGCCATATAATCTTGTTTTCACATGTGTGTGTTTATTGTGAATACTCACCTTGTGTCCCATCTCGTTTCATGTATTTTTTGAGGGTTTATGTAATTTTGTAATTTGTGTATGGTGCAATTACTCGTGTACTAGCCGGCTCTGTTTATAGGCCGTCACCATACTACCCACGTGCTGGAGGGTGAGCCCCGACGAGTTTGCGTTAGTGATGTCGAGTAATCACGCATGATAATGTTTACATCATGGGTTTAATTTGTAATTCACCGTGTCCTGTCTTCAGGGAAAAACAGTCAGTCCACCCTAGCGACTGTCAGCCCTCTTCCCTTGTGAAGACTGTGCTTTGACGCACCTCGGTGAGATCATCCATCTATGCGTGCGCTAGAGTAATTGCGGGCTGGGGAGCACCCAAGCAGAATTGGCTAGTCATTACCGAGATAATCATAATTTCATTGGCACATTGATGTTTATGCATAATAACAATAAAAACAAGTCTAGAGTGAACTTACTTCTTTTATTCAGTAGTGACAGTGCCCTAGCCACATATATTTTTTAAGTGTTTATTTCAAGTGATGTTTAGTAAAGTTTAATATTGCCTACATGTTTGTAAGTATGCACGGGTGAGACGGACACCCACAACCCACAGCATCCCTTAGAACCCTGAGTCTTAATAGTGCAGTGATTGGGAAGCACCACTGGCGCCCATATTACCAGTAAGTATTTGTGTTATCGTTCGTCTTGTCTCTCACCCGATGGCCTCAAATCATTACTCAAAAAACCAAAAATAAGAATTTGCATCTGAACAAATAAAACTATGGGCAAACCTAACCCCAAAATGACAACTACTGAACCATGCATAGGATCAATCTGAACAAAAAAAATAAACTCCTTACCAGAACAACATAATTCAAAATTCCTAAAATCCTAAAAAATTACTGAAATTTCCTGATGTATTATAAAAAAAAAAATAGGGAGAATCCCGAGAAATTAAGGAATCCTAACAAAAAACTAAGACCGTTCAAAAATCGCAAAAGTGACTTCGTTATATAATTTCAGCAGTGCAATGCCCGGCCACATGTGGGGAGGAATCTGCAAGCCTTTTTCAATGGCATGTCGTCCATGTATGTGTCTGGGATATGGTTGTTCGGCGACTTGTTTTTCACAGTCCACCAGCAACCGCTGTTGATGCTTTGTGGACTCGCATTCTAACTGCATGTAGGGAGATTCCCCAGGAACATATCCAGGTCCTCTTTTATTCCATGCCATGATGTTTAGGGTCTTGGATTGCAGCACGTAGGGGCTTCACATCATACTGAATTTTCAATGCCAGAGAACATGTACAGTTCTGTAAGCCTACTTAATTGTGTATTGTCGCATACCTAATCTGTGGTATAAAGTTCATTTTAACGCTTGTATCCTTCTTGGGGTGGCATTTTTCACAAACATTAGTGTAAATAAACTGATGTCATGGAGAGGAACACAATATCCTTTTTATTGCCTAATATTACGTAAGCACCAATCCTGAGTGTCATGTAACTCATTTCAAGTGCAGGAATTTCAACATGAAAATCAAAGGATATGATTTTGAAGTATTAATTATTAGTTAAAAAGAAACAAATCTCAATGACTGTATTTATCACCTTTGCCTCAAATATTTACAGCTTTTAAACGTGTAACTATTAATCACGTCAAAAGGCAGACATTTGCCAAATAAAGCATTAGTCTTCTATGTATGCTCTTCAAGCATGTACAGCATCCATTGCAAATAAACTCTCTGCAAGTCTGTTTCAAGCCACTTGTTTTGATAGAGTTAGTAAAGGAGGAAGTTTTTAAGTGATAGATTGAAAGGGTTTGAGAATGACACACATGACCATAAGAGATAAAGAATGATACTGACCCTTGGCTCTCTATCCACTGTCAAGCTTCTAGGATGCATTATTTACTGCTTCTCATTGCTTAGGGACAAAAAAGTGGAGTTACTGATGACACTGTTAGAATGCATCAACTAGCTCCATAAAAGCCCATTTTGAAGAAAACAGAATGAAATGCATAATAGAATCTTTGTACTATGTTTGAGGAAACTGTCTACAAAAACAAATCCATAGATAATTGAAATTGTGATTCAAGAAGTGGTGGTTGATGAGTAATTACTGTCCATAAAGTAAAGAATATAAATAATATAAGTTTAAAATACAAAAAAAAAAAACACAACATTTTATTTTTGTCATTGCTGGTTCAAAGGCCCACTCAGAAAGAAGAATGGAATTTGTTTTCTCAATTTTTTTTAGGTGTACATGTTAATAAAATCATGGACTAAACAAGAATATTATTTAAGAACGTGGAGGGAGGGCATCATCTCCAAAAACTGATCACTACAGCAAGCTTCTCCAGTTTAGTATAGTAGTAAAAGGGATAACTTTGAGTGGTTTGTACCTGCCACTCGCATATTAGTAAGTAGACACTATAACACGGGATCTTGGGTAATGCATGGGGCTGTAACATGATAAGGTGTCCAATTCCATAAATTTGCCCATGACTACTGCAAGCTTATGGAGGAGGGAGGCATGCATATGGCACTATGACTAGAGGAGTTAGGTGCCAGCAGGCTACGTTCCTTCGCCTGCCTGGCACATTATGTCACCATCAAGCATGTAGCTAGAGCACTTGCACTAAAAGCAACTAATATTCTGTCTGCTTTTTCAGTTTAATGTGCATGCTTTAAATAGTTAACTAACTTAGCTCCATAATAGTGGAATGTTAATCTTCATCAAATTACAGTAATTAAATTACTGAAGTAAGGGCATCCAAACATACTTTCACATTCATGTAAGAATAAATTTGAGAAGTAAAGTTAAAATTCATAAAATCTAAAATACTTTACTTATGTCCGGTTGTACCGTTAACAGCCCTGAACCAATATCATAAGATCTGGGTTCAAAGATGATCTTCAGTTTGATCAGTGTTCAATGTACGAGTGTTGCGTCAATGCGAACCGCCGAGTTCTGATCATAGATCACCTGATCTCTGTTCAAAACTAGGATTGAGATGAAACACTGTTCGTGATTGGCTCTCATTTCGTGATGTCATGATGCAACTCTTTATTTTGAGGTTCGGAGACAATTAATACATTTTTGTGGAAATTATTTCTTAAGACTAGGATGTTTTACTATATAATTTAGTTTAATGTACTGAAAAAACTGTGTTTCAGTTGTTTTTTTGATTGGAAACACTTTGCACACATTTTTATCGTTATTTTTAATGCCAATATTGAAGAAGGTAGTTTACATAGAACTAGATGGTACAATGTTGTATTTGTTTTAAGTAAAACAATTGTTCTACAAATTTTACTGAATAATATTCAAGTGTGTATAATATTGTTTTGAATTCCCAAAAATAAAATTGTTCTTAGCAATATCTGTTGGCGTATTTTCAAACTACATCTGTTAGCTACGGCTGCTCGTTCGTGAGCAATAAATTTGACGTGAGATTAGTTCATGCGGAAAATTAGGACAGTTTCTGATATTCTGAATGGCTTTTCCAGTTTTCCGTTTCGGTTGTTCGGAGGAAAAAGCATGAATTTCGTTTTCTCTTTGCAAAACATTACCACCATCTTTAATTCAATAAATGCATTGTATCTAGAGCCTTTGTAAAAGTTCTCAGTTTACATTCTACGAAAGTAAAAACAACGAAATCCATTAAAAAAATTTTTTAATATTACCAAGTTTATTTCTAGTAAATACAAATATTTTACAGTGCTTTTATCTTCACATAAACCACATTCAACACAAACTTTTATTTTTCTCTGTTCACTTTATAAATCCTTAATAAAATGTATGTTTAAGTGCCAAACAGAGCTTAAATATGGAATATGTGAATGTTTGTTATTTTAAGTTTTCATTATACTTTGACATTTTAAAATAAAGCACTCGTATTTACTTTATCTGAGATCATTCTCCTGAATCGCCAGAAGGCACGGCTCAAGGCAAGGTTCAAATTGATCTTAGTTCGGCGCACAGATTGCAATGGTGCAACAGCCAAATGCGCTGAACCAGGATCAAACCGGTATTTGAACCTAGATCATCGCTGATCCTCAGTGGTGCAACCAGGCACTATACAGTTATAATCCTGCATGAAAGTATTACAGTTTATATTTTTATGTCGCAATGTTAATCATGTTGTTCTTTTTTAACTTTTTTTTTAACCATTTTAGTCTCTGTTAATTCAAGCTTTTCATTCTAATATGTGTCCTTGTTCAAACAAAGGACGTAATAACTTCGGTTGAAAAATGTAGTTTGTTTTGAAAGTTATAATATGTGACGTGGACCACTCCTGCGTGGTCTGACACAGCCACTGTCATCGCGTCATCAGCCCACAGTTGCTGCCTCAGTGCACCTATCAGAACACGCACATTGTGCGTTCCGATGCGTGACCACATTGTTCGCCCAGGAATGGGTCACGACCCAAGACCAAGTTAACCAAGCGAGTGGCTGTGGCGTCTCTAGAGTGATGTGGCTAATTAAAATAGGAATCAAGTGTTAATATATGTAAGAAATATTGGTAGCATTTTTAGCCCACAGGCAAATGTTCGTAAAACTGTCCCTGGGGATTGCAAAGTAATCGCTAGGTAAATGCATGCAACATAAATATTTGATTGGCAGGATACCTGACCTATGGCAATTAGTGTTTTTTGTTATTTGCAAAGTGTAAGTTCGTATGTAATTTAGCCAATTAGTGATTTGGAAAATTAATCAGTCTTTAATATTACTTGACCACTCCGGTCATAGAGTGCTCCAGAAACTAACACACCTAAATTTCCCATGTGATTTACAAGGCACCACATAACAGTGTTTTATGTTCATTATAGTTCTTAAGTAACAATTCTGAACTATCCTCAAGTCAAGGGATGTCCATTCCGGATGTTCAAGTATTCCAGTGTCTGTATGTTTATTTGTTGATGTATTGAGGTGAGTAAAATAAGTTACCTCAGGGATTGGCGCGAGCTCTTGGCCGAGGACGCCACTCACCCATGTCATCCCCGGCAGTCAAGAGTCCACGGGTCATAGGTGCTGCACGTGCATCGTGTTGCGGGAGAACTTCACACTTTCTTCTGATGACTTCACTGCAGTAATGTAATGTAACTGACTGGAACCTTTTCTGTTTTACTAGTTTAGTCCTCCGCATTCGCAGTACTCCGTTAGCTTGTTTCCGACCTCGGAGGTTTATTTTTCACCAATTTCTTTACACACCATCTTATGGCCTTTGTTCCGTAATGGCCGCTGGCAGGCCTTGTGAGCCAGGCTTGCTTAACCTTTATTTGATTTATGTGTAACTGTGTTATTTGATTACAATACATCTTACGTGAGTCAATTCTAATTGGTGAGTCTCATTTCATATTGTACTAAGTGTCCTGGCCTGCTCCAGGAAATCAACGCCTCTAGGAGGCTGACATCAATCAAGGTAAATGGTACTATTAGGACATGCCAGTGAGCCTGAATACCTTGGCTTTGTATTAAATTTTTTTTTGTGAAATTTTTACAGTGTGTTATGGGGCACAAGGCCATGTGGTTGTTCAGTCCATAATCCTGAGAAGAGTGAATTCATTCTCATCTCTTGAGCTGGTGCCTATTCCGTTCGAAACAGGAATATTTCTACAACATTCCTCATTTTCTGAAGTTAAACTTTGAACGCCGTTTGTACTACTTATCCCCTACCACTCAGGTCACGTTAAATGGCTTGCCCTACTAGGTGCGGCTAAAACAAATGTATGAAACATGTGTGTGCAAATCCAGAGAAGAAAGGAGTGTTCGGATAAAAAATCCACCATTTTTGCCGCTTGAACAGGAAGACTTGGTCCACGCCGCCGTTTTGTGGCCTAGGTTAGACCAGCACGGGACAATAGACTCTTGACGTCACAACCAACCAGCCACCACCGCGGGTGAAGACGCCAAGCAAGGAGCGACTCCATGTCGGCTCTGCCAGCTGATGTACTGCTTGCGGTATCAAGATTCCCTCCCAACTCCCTCAATTTACCTCTGTCACTTAATAAATTTAGTTATGAAGTTCCGTCCAAGCATGCATCAGTGTTTAATTTTGTGTTAAATCACTATCCACTTCCAAATGTGTTTGTGATGTCAAACTCATTGCGGCGGACACCCCCATTTTCGTGAGGCTCATTAATTATGATGGCCCCACACGACAGGCTATTTTCGATGAGGTCACAGAGATGCTTAAAGACAGTGTGATTGAGCGTAGTGAGAGCCCATACAACTTACAACTGTCAAGTAGTCATGCCAGAACAAAAAGAAGGTACGCTCAGGTTCTGTATCAATTTCAAGCTTGAACTTTGCCACAGTCGTGGAGCCCCTCACAGACCTATCACCTAAGTACCGATACTACTGGGCAGACACAGCCTATGGGCATTTGATGATCTGAAACGTAGATTCTGTGAATGCCACCTGCTCGCCTGGCCTTATTACTCCTGCCGCTTCTATTTGCAGACAGACAGACATGAGCCAGGAGGGCTTGGGTGCAATGTTGTATCAGATGAATGACCAGACTGAATGCCTTGTGATCAAATCTGCAAGCGTGAATTTTGGGAAGGCCAAGAGGCACTACGATATCAATGAGTACAAGTGCCTTATGGTCGTGTGGGCACTGAAGTGCTACCGCCACCACCTGGAGGGCGGCAAGTTTTTAGTGTTTGCTCTGGTTGGAGAGGGTGCAGGGCTGGAAGTCTTAAGTTCACTTGGTGGGCCCTAACACACTAATTACTGAATTTTGTATTTGAGCATGTCCTTGGCAAGTATGACAAGTAAGCGGATGAGTTATCTTTACCACCCCAACCCCAACCATCAGGTATGCGACAACACTTTCTAGGCAGATATCCTTCTCCTGTCTCATAATAGAGGGTCAGTCAACTGCCCACTTGAATAGTCTTCAAAGGCAACATGTGCAATGGCACAGGTTAACACCAGTCAGACTTTTTATGACGTCTGGAATGAGGTTCCTGATGATGAACAAGTTCGCGTGGAACAGGCAGGCAGCATGCAAGTCTGGGCACCTTAATCATTACTGGTCACTCAACGATATCCTCCAGTTCCCTGCATGCCACAATTATGGCTCTCCAGGAGCATGTTTGAACTGCTGTAGGCCCACGCGGCCATGTAATGATTACAACATGACAACACCTGTGTAGGTCACATCTGTCCAAGGAGACAAGATGCACCATGGCCGAACACTTCCACTGGCCTAGGGTCGACAAGGAGACCTGTCAGTACGTGCACGTCTGTGTATTGTGTCATGTGCAAGACCTTCCACCATGATAGAGCAGGACAACAATGCCTTAGGGAACGAACCCAGCCATTTGACATAGTTGCCCTTGATGTCATGGGCGCCTACCCCGGAACCACCAGGAGCAAACACTTCCTTGTGACAGAACCTCTTTACCTGTTGGGTGAAGACATTCCCAGTCAGTAATACCCAGGCCAGCACCATGACTCACCTCCTGTAGTCTGAGTTCTTTATCCGTTAGGACTTCCCCAGGTGCTCCTGACTGATAATGGCACCCAGTTTGTAGGTCGAAGATAGCGGGCAGACTGTGCTTGTTTGTGCGTAAGGCATCACACCTTCCTTTCTACCACCCACAGGGCTACCCAACTGAGCACCGGAACTAGAATGTGAAGACGCAATTGTGGGTACGCATTGATGAGGACCATACAAAATGTAATGTACACTTGTCTTGGGCACGGTTTTGCTTACAAAAGCGCACAAATGTTGCAACTGGGGTGTCACCCACACAGTTGCTGCAAGGACAGGATCTAGCAAGGCCGGCTATCAACAAGTGTGTGACTAGGAGGACCGGAGGAAAGCTCTGTTCAATGCGGACTGAAAATGCAGCATGAGAGAGACTCTGCGTGCGCCCATCAGACAGCCTGCATTGTAGGTCACAAGTCCGTGACTCCCCCCCCCCCCCCCCAAATGCATGTACACACCTTGTGTCAGTGGGGCAGAGACAGTTTTGGTAGAGCTAGCCCTTCCCTCTTCCTGGTTGGACAGACCTGGGACCATTTTGGGTGTGCAGAACCTCATCCTACTGAGTATAGTTCAGGAGCATCAGGCCACATAAAATCACAGCGATGACCTATGCACTGCAAGCAACCCAGACAACAATTGCATTGAGCCAGGCGTGACACTCCTCCAAAGCTGCACGACCCAGATGGCAAGGTGGATTTGGCCACAGTGGTTGCGAGCCCCACCCACGGTGAAACTGAAGATAGCAGGTTTGGCACACCCATTACGCCAATGAGCTTTGCAGGGTTCCCACTGAGAGACTCCATGCTTGGGGACGTTTGGATGCCCTTCCTGTGTAAATAGGATATTTATGGGGTATAGACTATCCCTGGACCTCGTACTCAGACTTCTTGGGTTTTCCTCCGGAGAACTCCAGGCGTAGCACTGAACAGATATTGCCAGATTTACTTAGCGGGTTTCCTGCCAGCAGGCTTAGAGCCTATTGTTCAACAACTCCTGTGATGACCAGAGATGCCCAAGACACCCGAGAAACTACTGATGCTATTGTCTACTGGACATGTCCATGGGTGATTCCGTCCTCCACTTTGTAGTGGTCGAGGCAAACAATGAACCCCTCCCCTCGGATAAGGTTGGTAAGATGCAGGGCATACACATATCACTGACCTCTCAGTGGCTAGTCTATCCAGCTATGGAGGGGAATTTGGGCTTAGGACGTCCTGTATGGACTTTGCTTTCCTTCTCCGTAGGGCTAGGAGGGCCTGCAGGCACCATACACAGCACTGGGAGCCACCCCACCCCCTATTCTGGGGTTTGTAACACCAAGGCATTACATCCTACACATTTACAACTGCAATCGGGCTAATTCCTGCTGTGACCACCCCTTCCCTCTTCTTGCACACGTCACACACGAGTTGGAAATGCCCAGCGCCACACCATACCCGTATGTCCGTGTGTTCTGGTCTCATGCAATTGCACCCATGGCAGTCTTGCAGGGAATGGGCTGTTTGTCATCAACCTCGTCCCTTGGCCGGTGTAAGCCTATCATATGTCGTGCGTTCATGAGGAGCAGGACAGTGTCATGCGTGTGTTAAGTGTCCCGAAAGTGGGCTATGGCCAAAGCTACTAACAAAAGGGTCATGTTAGAAGTATGGTATTATATGTCATTTGTTTTTTATATACTCCTGTGCATGTCCCTGTGAATTAGTATATAAGGTTTCACATATTTGTTGTTGCACACTCCTGTGCACATTCTTATGTGTAGCAGTGGCTGAGGCCACCAGTAAAGGGTTCTTGTTAGTGTGTAATATCTGTGTGTGCTCGGTTTGCTGTGTACTGTTCATGTTCTGGAAATTAGTAAGTAAGGTTCTGATACATTAATTTTGCAGTGCACTACTGTGCAAATTTTTGTTATCATCATGGATGTCCCTCATGCTCCATATCCATGCATGTGGTCCGATGGGGCCTGCACTTCTGGCATGGACTAGTTTACCTGGTTCTGACAGCCATTTGGCAGTCTCTCGTTAGTGCTCAAGCCAGAGGGATGCATCCCGCATGGTCTGTGGGAGCCTCAACTTTGCATTCTCTGATGTGTAGCTCTGTCTGTTAATAGTTTTCTAAAAGCATTTTATTTTACCCTTGCAGCTGGCCTTTTTCCCTTTCATTGATTCAGAGGGCCCTTAATTAATTAATTTTGCCTACTGGCTTTTTACTGGTAACTTCACTTTATGTACTTTCATGCTGGTTCAGGGGAAGTCTCATGCGTTTTGTGTGAAGTGTTAGAATAATGTAATGTGGATCATTTCCTTTTCAGTTCTTATAGCACTCCACACATTTTAATATTGTTTTTTCTGTTATAAACACCGGATGTCTCATGACCTAATGTTCACATGGTCATGCGTATTCTATAAGTAGTTATCCTCTCCTGTAGTTGCATTTGGCGTGCTCCATGGCCAGCAGCTGAGAAGTAGAGGTATGTGATGATGTTACGTTGTGATCCTAGAAAGAGTCTATGCTCAGTGCATGGCCATGCATGAAATAATAGCCTGGCACCTAGAGAATACTACTACCTTACTCTTACTTCCATTTACTGCCTTGCAAACTAACACAGATAACAATGTGGTGCTCAGCAATGTGTGGCTGTCTTCAACACCTCGCAACATGAGTAAAGTAACTGTGTGTGAAATCAAGCAATACGGTGGGCATGTAAACACTGTTTTGTTTCTCTCTACTCACTCTTACCGAGTTGCATCATCACCAAGCTCGCGCATGGAATAACAGTAACTGTATACACCTGTTGGTTTCCAGGAAAACTATAACATGAGCATGAATAAGGGCACAGGCCCATGTGTGTGTGCCATGTATGTATGCCCTCGCTAGGTGCCAGGGAACTATGCCACTGACATGGCCTACAAGGTGTGCATGTGCGTGGACATGAAAGACACTAGCAGAGTGGACTTGGATCAGGCCTCACAACCATGGAGCCAATACTCCATGCTGGTATGCATTGACCCAACCAGCGAAGCGGCATGCTGTGTTAGGGTGCCACCGCTGTAAACCCAGAGACTGCACTAGTCAGAGTGATGCCTAGCCTCCTTCACTCATGGGTTCTTTGCTTGTGAAACGTGTTTTGCACCACATGCTGAATTAGCAATTGTAGTGCCAAAATCGGACTTTTGCTTGTACCACGCAGGATGGGGGGACATGGAGGAGAGCTACATACGGAGTGCCATGCTTACACCAACCCTGACTTGGAGGGCCCCAAACGGTGGTTGATATAGAAGACGCCCTAGTTGTCGTGAAATTCACCTATATACCGGTACTGGTAGACGGGGCCCCAACCTCTTGAAAACGTACGTACAGCTAACACCCTTCCATGATGATGCAGGAGCAGACAACACCTCTCTCCTCGGGCACATCTCAGCAAGCAGCTGGGGCCTGCTGCATATCCCTGTGACTTTGACAGGCAGCTGAAGGCAGCTCTGATCAACACAGCAGCGATGCACAACTTAAACAACTCTCATCTTGTGCCAGTCCACCAGCTGATGGAACCAGAGCAGCTCCACCTCACCACCAGGAACACATCTGTGGGCATCCGGGGACGGACTACGATCAGTGTCCAGGTACAAAACCTGGCCACTAAATTTACTGCCCTTGCTGAAGAGCAGCTATGGGAGAATATCATCCTGGGACAACCATGGCTGCGGGAGGCACTACCAGCTGACGTACTGCTTACTGTTTCAAGACCTCCTCCCCACCTTCTCACTTGACCTACATCACTAGATGAATTTAGACACGGGGTTACGCCCGAGCACGCTCCAGTATTTCATTCTGTGTTGAATCAATATCCACATCCAAATGTGTTTGTGATGTCGGAATAATTGCGGCGGATCACCATCACTCAGCATGAGATCCCAACTGTGTCGGACATACTCATTTTCGTGAGGCCTGTTAATTACGACGGCTCCACACAACAGGCTATTTTTGACCTGGTCATGGACATGCTTAAAGACAGTGTGATTTAGCTTAGTGACCGACCATACAACTGTCAAGTAGTCATGGCTGACTGAAAAGACTGTACGCTCAGGTTCTGTATCAATTTCAAGCCTGGACTTCACTACAGTCACGGAACCCCTCACAGACCCACTGTCACCTAAGTACCGATACCACTGGGCGGACGCAGCCCAGTGGGTATTTAATGATCTGAAGCGTAGGTTCCATGAATGTCGCATGTTCACCTTGCCTAATTACTCCTGTTGCTTCTGTGTGTAGACAGACATGAACCAGGAGGTCTTGAATGTGATGTTATATCAACTGAATGACCTGGGTGAACATCTTGTCAACTCTGCGAGCGCAAATTTTGGGAAGGCTCAGAGGCACTAAAACGTCAATGAGCACAAGTGTCTTGTAGTCGTGTGGCCGCTGAAATGCTACCGCCGGTACCTGAAGGGTGGCAAATTTTTAGTTAGGATGGAAAACCGGTGTCTGCTCTGGTTGTAGAGGGCTCATGACTGGAAGTCTGTTCACTTGGTGGGCTCTAACACTCCAATTACTGAATTTCGTATTTGAACATGTCCATGGTAAGTATAACAAGCTAGCGAATGAGTTATCTTACCACCCCTACCCTAATAGTCAGGTACGCAACAACACTACTTAGGCAGACTTGCTTCCCCCATCTCTTAATAGTTGGCAAGTCTCCGAAGGCAACATGCACAATGGCACACGTTAACACAAGTTGGAACTTTGATGAAGTCTGGCGCGAGGTCCTTGATGATGGACAAGTTTGCACAAGACAGGCAGGCAGCATGCAAGTCTGGGCAACTTGATCACTATTGTTCACTCAACAACATCCTCCAGAGCCCTGCATGCCACAGTGATGCTCCCTGGAGCGTGTTTGTGCTGCTGTCGGTCCACGCAGCCATGTACCGATAACACCATGACAACACCTCACCAGGTCACCTCGGTCCTGAGGAGATGAGGTGCACCATGGCCAAACAATTCCACTGGCCTGAGGTCTATAAGGAGACCCCGCCAGTATGTACACAGGTGTGTAGTGTGTCAGATGTGCAAGACCTTCCACCGTGATGGCCCAGGACAGCAATGCCCCGGGGAACCAACCCAGCCATTTGACATAGTCCCTTGATGACATGGGCCCCTACCGTGGAACCACCAGGAGCAAATGCTTCATTGTAGTGATTGAACCTCTTCACCTGCTGGATGGAGGCATTCCCAGTCAGTAATACCCGGGCCAGCACCATCGCCCACATCCTGTAGTCTGAGTTCTCCCCACATTGGGACTATCCCCAGGTGCTCTTGACCGACAATGGCACCCTATTCACACACCGCAGATAGTAGACAGACTACGCTCGTTGGTGCGTAAGGCATCACACCTCCCCTTCTACCACCCACAGGGCTACCCAACTGAGCACCAGAACCAGGAGTTGAAGGCCCAGTTGTGGGTAAGCATTGACGAGGACCATACAAAATGGGATATACGCTTGTGGTCGGCACTGTTTTACGGATGACAGTGCACCAATGCTGCAACTGGGGTGTCGCCCACGCATTTGCTGCAAGGGCGGGACCTACCAAGGCCAGGCTATCAACAGGTGCAGGATGAGGAGGATCCAGAGGAAAGTCAAGTTCACTGTGGACAGAAAATGTAGCATGAGAGAGACTTGGCGTTCACCCATCACGTAGCCTGCATTGCAGGTCACAAGCCCGTGACCTCCCCTCCGATGCATGTGCACACCTTATGTCAGAGTGGAGCAAAGACAGTTTTTGGTTTGACTAGCTGATACTCCACCTTAGTTGGACAGGACTGGGACCATTGTGGGCTGTGCAGTACCTCATCCTACTTAGTACAGTTCGGGTGTATCAGGCCACAGAAGATTCACAGCGATGATATATGTGCAGCAAGCAACCTAGACAGTAATTGCATTGAGCCAGTCATTGACACCTCTCCAAAGCTGCACGACTCTGATGGCAAGGTGAATTTGGCCACAATGGTTGCGACCCCCACCCACGCCGAACCTCAGGATAGCAGGGTTGACACACCCATTACCCTAACAAGCTTCGTAGGGTTCCCACCCAGAGACTACATGCTTGGGGATATTTGGGCGACTTTCTTTTGTACACAGGATCTCCACGGGGTACAGACTATCCCTCGAAACCATCCCCAGACTTTCTGGGTTTTACCGGAGGACTCAAGGCTTGACACTGAATAGACATCACCAGATTTATTTTGCGGGTTTCTTGCTAGTGTGCGTACAGCCTATCGCTGAGCAGCCTCTCTAACGACCAGATGCCTGAGAGACACCTGCGACACCCTAATGCTATTGTCCACTGGACGTGTCCCTGTGTGATTCCGTCCTCTGCTTTGTAGTGGTTGAGGTGGACAATAACCCCGTCTCCTCATATAAGGTGGGTGGGATGCAAGGTATGCATATCACTGACCTCTCAGGGGTTAGTGCATACAGTGATGAAGGGGATCCCGGGCTTAAGACGTCCTGTACAGACTTGACGTAGCTTCTCCACAGGGCTAGGAGGGCCCGAATGCACTGTACACAGCCCAGGGAGGCCACCCAGCCCTTATTCCGAGAATGTAACACTTAGGCATTACAACTTACACATTCACCATGTGACCACTCCCACCCTCTTGTTACTCACAAGCTGGCAATGCCCAGTGCCGCACCACCCCTGTATATCTGGATGTGCATGTTCTGGTCTCATACAATTGCACCCATGATGGCCTAGCAAGGGAGTGGATGTTTGTCATCCAACCTTGTCCCTCAGCTGGTGTAAGCCCATCATGGGTTGCACATGCATGAGGAGCAGGACAGTGTCATGCATGTGATAAGTGCTTCGAAAGTGTGCTACTGCCAAAGCTACCAGCAAAAGGGTCATGTTAGAAGGAAGGTATTTTGTGTAATTTCATTTTCTGTGCTCTCTGCGTACAGTGCTGTGAATTAGTATACAAGGTTTGACCTATCTGTTGCACACTCCTATGCATGTTTTTATGTGTAGCAATGGCTGAGGCCACCAGTAAAGGGTTCCTGTTAGTATGTAAGGTCTGTGTGTTTGTTTTGCTGTGAACTCCTTTGCATATTCTGTAAATTAGTACGTAAGTTTCTGATGTATTAATTTTGCAGTGCACTCGTGTGCAAATTTTTGTGTTCATCATGGATGCCTCTCGTGCTACATATCCATGCATATGGTCCGATGGGGCCCGCACTTCTGGCATGGACTAGTGTACCTGCTTCTGAAAGCCATTTTGCAGTCTCTTGTTAGAGTCCAAGCCAGATGGATGTGCGCCACACCACATGCGGGGCCTCACTTTGCATTCTCTGATATGTAGCTCTGTCTGTTAATCATTTTCTAAAACCATTTTACTTTACCCCTGCAATCGGCCTTGGCTCTTTCGTTGATTCAGAGGGCCCTTAGTCAATTATTTTTGCCCATTGGCTTTTTACTGGTAATGTAACTTTGTGTATATTCATGCTGGTTCAAGTGAGTCATTCTGCTCCTCATATATGTGCTGCAATGTTAAAATAATATTATGTTTCATTTCCTTTTGTGTTCATATTTTAATGTTTTTTTGAATTCTTTAATAAATACCGGATGGCTCTGGATCTAACTTGCATGTGGTTACACTTATTCTCTAAGTATAATTAGCCAACATTCCTCAGTTCATACATTGGACGTGCTTGTCGAGCACAATAGGGTGCAAATGAGCAGAATAGGTATTTCTCTGTGTTAGGATTCAGCCACATGGCTATGTCACAACCCTAGAAAGAGTCTGTGCTTACCACGTTGCAGTGTGTGAAATCACAGCCTGGCACCCTGGGAATACTTCTGCATCACTACTAATTCCATGTACTGCCTCACAAATTAACAATTAACAAGTAAAATTGAGGTATTAGAAACATCGAAGTGTAAACAGGGACAAATCTTTAAAACAAAAGTTAGAAGTCATAGACTGAAGGACAAACCAATAAAATCTGAGTGAATAGTTGTAACGTGGCTTGTGAGGGGCGAGAGGTGCCGGATTTGAGAAAAACCCTTATGCATGACGAATATCACTGAACAGTTGTAAAGTTCCGGTAGGGCGCCAGCTCATGTATATCACAGCTGAGCACTGTACTTGGCTCTCAGGGTGGTTGTAGGTTGACAGCCACATGGTGAATCCCTCTCGAAGTGCAAATTTTCGAAAAGAGTTAAAAGACAGTCACTAATGCAATCAGAATTTAAACATGAGCACATGGGCTTACTTTCTGGAGTGGGCCAGAACCTGAGGTTAAGCTAACATTAAAATAAATTAAGATGGACGATGCAGATACGTATGTTGATTGAATAGAAGTACACATAGAATCACTGACGCGAGTCCCTCGAATTATGCGGGCATGGCGTACAAGGCCCACCATCTGCCGATACAGTGAAAGGCACTGCTTAGTGTGTGGAATTTTGAAGTAATTAAACCTGTAGGGCCATGAGTCTGCAGAGATGAGGATGTGAGGACGTGGGAGAAACAAAAATTAATTAAATGTCCAGACGAAGACACTTGCTATTGCAATTAAATCACCAGGCAAGAAGTTGAAGTTCCCCTGCGACGTGAACGCGTGCACCCTCTAAGGCTCGCCAAACTAGACTGAGGAGGATGATGAGGAGATGCCGTTACCAAGCAGATATCTCCTACCAACTCCATGAAGGGAAACCAAATTCAAATATATATATATATATATATATATATATATATATGGAACAGAAACAAGCTCAGCAAAACATTCTGAGGAATTAAGATATTATTTCCGACACAATTTCATTGAATTTAATGGCTCAATATTCCTGTTGTCATGCGTTTCGAGTAATTGCAGTTTGCTGGAAAAATTCTGAACAGGCTTACGAAAGAAATAATAAAATATCCAAAAATCACATAAGCATTAAACAACACAAATAACCCTTTTATTACACTTCAATAAATTATATAAATAATTTAAGGAAATAGTTATGAATTTAAGTTTGTGCGCATGGTATCGCAGCTGCCTGAAATACCAAGATCAATTACGTTTTAGTTTACTGAAAATTGAAAATATGATTACGCCCTTTCAAAATTAAAAGAAACATAACATAAGCACTGGAAAATTATGTAATGATTTTAGAGTTTCACTAATTCTAGGTTCATTTCATCACGTAGGCCACGTGGTCGGGCACTCTTTATTTAATTACACAGCACACAGCAAAAGAAAACGAGAAATAACATTTGCTTGTGTTAACTCTAGACTCTGCTTTTGGGGGATCACTGCACTTTACCACAAGGATCTCATAGACACTAGTCCCCACTTGATAAAGGCGGTTCTTTCGGTTCACGGGATGGATCAAAAGACCCATTCTGCATGAACAGTGTCGAGACCCATGCACTTCATGCAAAGTCGTGTGTGGTTGGTGCATGAGCGAGCAACATTGGTCTGCTTCTCAAGCAGGGCAGCAAGGGTGATGTCAGTTGTTTATAGAATAATTAATACTTTTCGATTTAATTTGTTTTCTTAAATGTCACAGCTTAAAATGCATTTTGAAGTTATGTTTCTTTCGACTCCAATGTTTCTATTCACCCAGTTTTACTGTAGGTACTTTCCAGTTTTAAAGTACTTTATAAATATATCTTAATTGCATTGAAAATTAGTAAAAGAATCCTATTTTGGTGCTACACATGAAAGAAATTTGTAATTTTTGAAGATATAACAAAGAAAGATTTCTAATTTTTTGCCATGTATGTTGGCCAGAGAAAAATGACAGGATACCATGAAAGGTAGGGAAAAATCAGGAAATTTTTAAAATGCTACTTACTGCTAACCATCCTGTAATATCATTATCCATTAGTTAATTTGACCAGTTTTATATGAAATGCGTGTTTTTTTAAAACATTTACATGCCTTCTTATATTTTTGCCCAATGGAAAAAAAAAATCTCTAAAGGGTAGACTGGAGAAGTCACTTTTGACTCATTATTGGTTACAAATTTTTCATTTCTTATATTGCTTTACACTGCATTAGGTATTAGTGAAAATATTTGCATATAAATGTGAAATACTTTTTAGTTTATACACTTCATTAAATACACTTTAGTCGTGGAAATTGAATGTATTAGTTCCCATGCAGTAATTGTCAGATATTTGGAAATAATTATTTTTTTTTTAAATTGAATGTTATCTTATATGTGTATATAAATTTTTTTCAGATGATCCGAGCACCCCAGTGGAAGAATTTCCTAGCAATTTATCTTCAGAAGAAACATTTCATATTCACAAAGAGACTGTTACTGGAGGAAATATATGTGCTAAAATTGTATTCTTCTTGTTGCTTGGAGTAATGGCTGTTATCGTGGGGTTAATTCTTGTAGAATACAGAGGCTCAAGTGAAAGTAAGTATGTGTAACTTTTTCAGTTGTGTTTTTTTTTGGTTATTATTTTTTCTCCCTGTTATCTTAAGATTATGGTTTGTTATAATTTTGAGCATTACACTGAAAAGTAGTTTTATTTTGTTTATAATTATCAGCAAGTAGTAGAATATCTTGTGCTAAACACCAGATAAAGAATAGACCAGAACCCAAATACACAATATCATCTTACTTAAATAATATATAAGTTGACCCCTGGGAACTGAACACCTAGGTCTGTGAACTCTGTTGATACAGAGTTTGCCTCTAAAATTTGATTTGATTTACAACAGTCCTGAAAAAGTGATGAAATACATTGGTGATCTACAATATTGGATGGGAAAATTAATTTAGTTGGAGGATCTTTCAGAAGTCATTTACACCATGGTATATTACTCTTATATCAAGGAGACTATATCAGCTTTTATTAAACTTAACCTGCAAGGTGACTCACTTTATAGCCACTGTTTTGATACCCAAGAGTGTTAGATCCTACTATGAAAGTGGCATGCCCAAAGTTTCTTTACATAATTTTGTGATGTAAAAATCCAATATTTTACTTTTAAAATGTTACACACAGTTTGTACCATTACCACTACAGGAAAAGGATGGCACGTTGATTTTTGTAATTTTTTTACAGCAATGGTGCCCACCACGTTCAGACATTATAATGCAAGGAACCACAACTCTCCTCTCGCCCCCTACCCCTGGCATACAGGCGAGAAACTTTCAACCTGTATCACCCTCTCTTATTCTAGGCATGTTTAAAAAATTGAACATATAATAAATCAATGACAATAGTAGTAATAAAGAATTGAAATTAAAAAGTCGAAGGCAAGTGCAAAATAAAAGAATTAAAAAAGAAAAAAATAAAAAAAAAATCAATAGTATATGTAACTAAATCATATATTTCAAAAAAATGTATTTTTTACATTTATGATTTTTGGTTTTTTTTATTTTCAAAGAGTGAAATTCTAATAGTATTGTGACGGTGTTTGCCAACACATACAGGACAAGGTCCTTGTCTCAACTGCTTTATGAATGTTGGTGTTTTAAGTTGGAAAACAGCTGAATGCTCCCAAAGATGTCAAGAAAGGGATTTGGGTTGGTTCCAGTGGAAATGTTTGAAAATTATTCGTTGCCTTGATTTTCATATCAAAATATAACCATTTACATAGTTTTTTCCCCAAAAGTTTTCCCACTGATTACATTTAGTATAAAAAAAGGTATCAAAAATAATTCTGTTTAAAACTGTCCCCAAAACCTGCATTTTTACAAGATTACATCTCTTTCCACCTATACGCAGATTACATCTCTTTCCACCTATACGCAGATTACATATAATTATTTTGTTTCAAACCATACTTAACTAAAATTGCAACAAGGCCCCTCCCCCCCCCCCTTAAAATGTCTACGGAACAGCAGTTCCAGCCCAAGTGAAAACCCTGTGCTTTCTCCCCGAATCTGGGCGAGACACCTGTATTTATATTTTATTTGAAATCATCTACAACATTACAAAATTATATTCACTCTGTCGATATTTGAAGTCCTGGAAGGGCACCCTGGTGGTGCATGACTAGCTGGCGGGCGTTACGTGGTCAAGGTGGCGTACGAGGAAGGGGAAGGCAGTCATAGATTTTGTGGGCGGCAGTGGCCCTGCGACATCCATACTTGAAGACCAGCAGGCCCTCCCAGCGGACGTGAGGCGTGGAGCTCGTCAAACACACCCCCATCGCAGCAAAGGAAAGCTGTCTCAAACTGCCAACATTTTCTCAACTTCATATGGCACCATCAGTTTGACTTTCGTTCGATGTGCAGGGATAGCTGTCACATTCCTCCTCCCCTGGAGAAAAACCCACGAAGTTGGTGTCGCACACGCGTCCAGAACATAAGGTATAGGCTGATCAGGCCCTTATCCCAGGCTCCTTTCCGCATGGGACATGGGTCTGCTTGTTAGCAGCAA
The DNA here is from genome assembly GCA_029891345.1 of Dryococelus australis. NCBI lineage: Eukaryota > Metazoa > Arthropoda > Insecta > Phasmatodea > Phasmatidae > Dryococelus > Dryococelus australis. The sequence continues at coordinate 197,495,362 of CM057009.1, forward strand.
CCATAAAATAGACAAGCACCAGGGTTCACTCGACGAAAACATAGAACAAATCATAATTCTTTTTCAAATTTAACTTTGTGTAGGCTTGCTTAAATTTGAACCATTTGTCCAAATATATGTGTTTGTACTAATTTTAAATCTTCTGGTTATAAAATTCAAATTGTCCGCAACACGAGATTAAGAACACTTAATATTCCGTCATGAATGCCATCATAAAGAGACACTATAACAATATTGAAATGCATAAGAAAATTATAGAAATGTAAAAAATACTTAATTTAATTTGTGCCATTTTATTTTCAATAATTAAAGATTTTACTCGGCGTGCATAGCACTTCCGCTTATGTGAACCCCGTAAGAGGCCCTGGTAGGTCTGTGTGACGCTTGCATCTGGACATTCTGTCGAGGAGAGCTGGCGAGGTAAGACACTGTCACGTATGCACTACATCTTTTGTTCACTGATTTAGGATTCCATTGTTGATTTAGTTTACCAGTTAACCTTTGCTTGCGTACGTTTTTGCCAGACATTTTTCCCAGCATTATGCTTCCACTTTATTAATTTCTTGCGCCCTTGTTGCATTTTTAACTTAATTGAGGAGTAGGAGGGGAAGTATGTTGGAGAGGTCACACGACCCGCACATTTTGTATCGGGTGCCATCCGCCTATGTTTACTGCATTCCTTTGTAATGTCTGCATTATTGCTACACACATTTTTAAGAGCTTTATTTTTACGTATGTATTTGAGGATAATTTTCGTGTTTGAATATTTTACGGCAACGTATAACTCTGTGGCCGAAGGACGCCAAGTATTTGTATATGCCATCGTTGCATTTGAGAGCTTATTTATGTAACATTGTATGTGCAATAATTTATCTCAAGGTTCAATGTCAATTTTATTCAGAGTCGGACACATAATCCACATCATCCCTGAGAACCCTGAGTTACAATGGTGCAGTGATTGGGAAGCACCTTTGGCGCCCAAATTACGAATAAGTATTTATGTCATCATTCGTCTCTTGGGTCACCAAATGGTGTTTATATACACACATGCATGCATGCGCACACACTCACACACAGAGAGAGAGATACACACACCTTTTAAAAATTTATAGCAGAATACTTCACTCATTATACACAGGTATACCTTAAATATTTATGACTTTTTATACTTGTAAATTTTTACTTATGTACTCAGTTAACTTTACATATTTGTGCACATTTTAACTATGTATTCATTTTCTTTTGAGTAAAGTACACTTGCTTACAAAACGTTATTACTCCCTCTCTCTTTAAAATTTTCCATCGAACTCACTGGAAAAATAAAAATCATTATGAAAATACAATAATCCTAAAATCTTAGGATGCTTAATAAAACAGTTTTAAATACTTTAATGAAGACAGTATGGATTTCACAAAAGGAAGGGCAGGGGACAGCCCCTTTTATGTTGTGGGTACGTGATATCTTTTACATTGGAGATATGAACCTTTTTGTATTTGTTCGGAGAATGTGAATCTTCGTTCAGTACTGTCATAGATGAAAGGAACCTCACAATCTTAAATGCCCCTCGCCATTTCACAGCCAACTTAGCACTAAAATAATCCATTTTTGAACTGAGGTGGTGAGCCTCGACTAAAATTAAATCACCAGGTTTCAATGTTACATCTTTGTAAACTACGTTACTTTTCTGTTCCATTTTCTGGTGATACACAATTAAATTGCATGTCACATCCGTCCATATTTCTTCCAGTTTTTTTTATTGTTGGCATTTTCCAAACAATTACCATGGAGTGACCACACATTTATTAAAGGGTGCATCAATCTCCACCCCAAAAACACTTGATGCATACATGTGAGCACTGTGAATCAAATTATTGAAACACAAAAACAGTAGGTATAATACGTCATCCCAGTGACGTGTATCTGACTGAAAACTGCGTAAGGCAATCTTAATGTTACGGTTAACACGTTCTACTAAATTTGCTTGTGGATGGTACGGGGCAGTTTGAATCATCTTTACTCCCCATGTAAAATTTAAAAAAATCTGAATTCTTGCGACAAAAAATACATAGCGTTATCTGTTACTGCATATATGGGTGCGCCAAAAACACTATACAACCGTTGCATCACAACTTTACATATTTCAACAGCCTTGATGGTGTGTAGCAGGAAAAATAGACAAAATTTGCTGAAACACTCTATTATTACTAGGACATAGACATAATCCGATGTACTCCAGGGCAACGGACCCATGACGTCTAAATACACATGTTTCCAAGGATACGTGGCTACTGTACCCACATACTGGCCTTCTGGTTTTTGATTTTTCGGTTTAGCGTGCTGGCACGTGTCACAACCTGTTACCCACTTTTCAAGGTCGGTGCGAACTCCCAGCCACTAAAAAAAAAATTTCTAACACTCTACAGATGGGTTTATCATGCCCTACGTGTCCTCCGCAGTAAGATTCGTGGTAATAATTAAACACCATCGCCCTTAGATTTTCAGGTACAAAGAACTCTGAATTTTCCTTGTCTTGTCCATTCACCTAGAAAACCTTTATGGACAATATACGGCGAAGTTCCATTCTTAATTTCAGACAAAATCTGCTTACATTCCTGATCAGCATTTTGGTATTGTTTAATGTCAGTAAACACACTTGGGAATTTTTGTAATGCATTCAATTCTGAAACGTCTGTGTTTTCTACTGCTGTAATTGCCAGCTGACTATCGATGCTCACTACACTCTCTACAGATGCCCCATCCTTCACCTGCTCGTCACCTTGCTTAAATTCTTCAGCGCAATACATGCGCAACAACGCATCTTCTACCGAATTATCAATCCCGTGAATGTGTTACACATTAAATTTGAAACAGGCCAATCTTACCAGCCAACGTGCCAACCTGCCTGCAGGCTTTTGCGATTTTAATAACCAGTTGAGCAATTGGTTGTCCATGTACAATGTGAACGGTGAGTGATCCAAATAATCTGCAAACTTTTCCATAGCCCAAATACAACTTAAGCATTCTTTTTCATAAATAGTAAATTTACGTTCTGCTTAAGTCAATATACTGGTGTATGCTATTGGTACAAAATGACCATCAATATTTGGATTTAAACACGCTCACATTGCTACAGAATTGGCATCGCAGTGCAAAAAGAACTCTTCTGAAAAATTTGGTAAATGCAAAATGGGGGGATTTGCTAACATATCTTTCAATTTTTGAAAAGCATTTTCGTGGTCTTGGTTCCACTGAAACTGCAAGTTTTTTTCTTTTTAGTTTATTTAACCACTCTCCAAGATCGGAAAAATTCAGAATAAACTTACTATAAAATGCTACCATACCTAAAAATCTTTTCGCTCCTCTTACGTTTTTAGGCTGCGGGAAATTTAGGACTGATTTCACCTTTTCCGGATCTGTTCGCAAACTTCCTTCGGAAATTATAATTCCCAAATAACGCATGTGGTGTTGTGCCCAACTTATCTTTTCCGGATTTGCAGTCAGTCCGGCATTACGCAACGCGTCTAATACTGGCTGCAAGTGTTGAAGATGTCCTTTTAACGTATTACTGTATATGCACACGTCATCTATGTACATGAATACAAACTCATATAGATATTTCCCTAATATGTGAGTTAACACTCTATACATACACTGGGGTCCGGAATTTCCTTCCATTGGTAAACGTGTCCACTGGTACAAACCCCACGGTGTAGACAACACTAATGGTGCTCTACTATTGGATGTAGCTCACACTGTAAGAATGCTGAATTTAAATCCAATATAGTGAAATAATTTGCCTTGTGCAAATGCTGAAATACCGTTTCCATGACTGGTACCGGATAGGAATCCACATACAATTTTTTATTTATTTTTATATAATCACAGATAATTCTAAACTTTCCCAGAGTTTTATTAGGCATTAGAAAAGACGGGCTTGCATACGGACTTGTGGAATTTTCCACGATTCCCTGCTCTTGCAATTCAGTGATCAAATTTTTAAATATTTTAATTTTGGGTCCTGACACATGATACAGCATGTACACTACGGGCTCATTATCTTTTAGTTTTAATTCTACTGGAATCTCTTTACAATGCCCTAACTTTGACGTAAGCACATCTTTACATTCTATTTCAAGCTGTTCTGACGCTTTTGCTATCTCTTCAGAATGCTGAAGCAACTGAATTTTACGGAAATGAGAAGGTTTTACTTGCAAATTTACTACCGTTTTAGGGGAAAAACTAAACCGTAATTCCTTCTTTGCTACGTCCCAGCATGCGCGTGTACTACCCAAGAAATCGATACGTAAAATCATGTCATGTGACAGTTGTTCAAAAACACTGAACGCTCCTTTCCATAAAAAAATTTCTATTTTCACTTTCATTACAGCTATTATGTTTGACATTATAAAACCTCCGTCGGCTAAGGAAAATACCACTGACTCTCCCTGTTTTAATTACACAGTTCCTAGAGGCACGTCCCACATGATTTTATTCAAGGTCTCTTGCCTTATGAGTGTCGCTGAAGCACCAGTCAACCAAGCCTGACATCGTTATGTTTGCAATCACAAGTTGCATGTACAGTAGACCATTTTTGTTACATAGATTTGTGTTTGTCACTGTGCCTATTCTTGCAGGTGTTCCTTTTAACGGACAATTAAATTAAAAATGTCCAGGATTACCGCATCTAAAACAAATAATTTCTTTAACGGATTTATGACCTTCAGACTTTGCAACACTTTCTGAATTTATTTTAATGTCCGACTGGCCCCCGTTTTCAAGTTGCTTTTCTTTCCTGTCGTTATCTGATTTCTTATAGAAACATTTTTCCGTTGGACGATTATTTCTAAAAAAAAATTTACATTTTTGTTTTAACTTTTCCTGCACGGAATTCACTTTGCCTTTTTGCACTTTATAAAAGCATTTAGCCGTTGGATGATTAGTATGAGAACAGATTTGGCATTGCTGTTTAGATGTTACTACTTGAGGCTCTCTTTGCTTGCAATCACGAATCGTTAATTCCACTTGAATTACTAAAGCTAAGAATTCATTTAACGTTTTTGGCTTTGAAGCAAGTGTAAAATATTTACTATTTTTCGCCACAACAGATTAAAAAACAGTATTTCCACCAAATCTGCTTCCGCACACGGCAAACCTAACACTTCTACCCATCTAATAGTTTCACTGACAAACTGCTGCATTGACTCATTGGGACTTTGAAAGCTTTCCAATATTTTCGTACGTTGGTGCGCGATAGCTACTGATGAACCCATCTGTTTCAACATTGCCTTACTAAACTCACTAAATGGCATACGTTTATTGATCGCCTGTCCCTGTACATTTTGCAAAGGCTCTGGCACTTTGAACATTATAGCAGCATACAAAAACACAATTTCACAAATATGTAAAAAAGTGATTCTAGCCATTTGCACCAAAATATTTACAACTGACTTTAAATTCAGGTGGTTAACTACCTCAGTATGTTCTGCCAAGTGAGGTGGCAAATGTTTGAGATTTTTAATGATGCTAATTGCGTCGGACTCACCCGCTTGTTGAGTAGCTATGTCGCCTTTCCTCACCAGGTCTCTCGTATGCTGTCGGAGGGTATCTATTTCATCGTCCGTATTGAACGACACACCTGTGTCAACCAAATTTTTCTGGAGGGTGTCTTTCATGAGGTGCTGGATCCATGATGTACGGATACCTGTAGAAGTCATTTTGTGGATGAGTTGATGCACCACTACTAATAAAAGTCACTCTCACGACCACTTGAACAAACCCAAGGGAGTTTGTACTACTTCATATCTTTACAAAATTCCTAACTTGATTTTCCCTTTTTATTTCTCTGCATTGAGGATAGCAGAGTTGCGCAGATTTCTCTATCCTGTATGTGACTGTGTTGCCAATACATACAGGACGAGGTCCTTGTCTCAATTGCTTCCTGAATGTAGGTGTTTTAAGTTAGAAAACAGCTGAGTGCCCCCCAATGATGTCAACAAAGGGATTTGGGTTGGTTCCAGTGAAAGGGTTTGAAAATTATTCATTGCCTTGGTTTTTATATCAAAATATAACCATTTACATAGTTTTTCCCCAAAATTTAACAGTTAATAAACATTATATAAAAATATAGTTTTCCCACTGATTAAATTTACTATAAAAAAGGTATCAAAAATAATTCTGTTTAAAACTGCCCCCAATACCTACATTTTTACAAGATTACATCTCTTTCCAGCTATTGCAGGTTACATATAATTATTTTGTTTCAAACCATACTTAACTAAAATGGCAACAAGGGGCCCCCCCCCTTAAAATGTCTACGGAACAGCAGTTCCTGCCCAAGTGAAAACCCTGTGCTTTCTCCCCGAATCTGGGCGAGACACCTGTATTTATATTTTATTTGAAATCATCCACAACATTACAAAATGATATTCACTCTGTCGATATTTGAAGTCCTGGAAGGGCACCGGGTGGTACGTGACTGGCTGGCAGGCATCACGTGGCAAGGTGATGTACGAGGGAGGGGAAGGTAGTCATAGATTTTGTGGGCGGCAGTGGCCCCGCGGCACCCATAATTGCATACCAGCAGGCCCGCCCAGCGGATGTGAGGTGGGGAGCTCGTCAAACACACGCCCGTCGCAGCTAAGGTAAGTCGTCCCAAACAGCCAACATTTTCTCAACTTCATATGGCACCGTCAGTTTGGCTTTTGTTCAATGTGCAGGGATAGCCGTCTCAGTATCTGTTTCTTTTAAAGAATCTAAAAATAATTAATGCTGAACACTTTTTAAGAAACACTAAAGTAATAAAAGAAAAATATTTTTAAATTTTCATAGTAAGTACTTACTTAAACAAGGTCGTAGAAAATATGGGGTCGTTCCAACCAGCACTGGAAATTGGATAGGGTGAGATGAGATAGGGAATGAAGCAACAGTTGATTAATGATGGGGGAAGAAAAGTGAATAAGTACCTTTAGAAAATCACCTCATCTTGGCAGAGTCCACCAAAGGACTTTCCTCCTCTTGCCACTTGTGAATCATCATTGCAAAGTTGCCAGTGGAGCTTGGAATCGAACATTAGGCATCAAGTGCAGAAAAATGGTAACAAACTGCTGGATTGTTCACCATTTTGTTGTTGGTCAGGAAGAAAAATTTGAGTACATTGAGAAAAATTTTTGTCATTTCAACAGTTCCCACCATAACTCACACCTTGTGAATCATAATCACAATGTTGCTGGGGCCTGGAATCAAACAGCTGACTTCAGCTGTTGAAAAAACTGTGAAAAGCTGCATAACTATTAACAACCAAGCGCAGTAGCTGGTCCAAGCCCAGAGGTTGGGGGGATGCAGTTCTAGCGTTCCATCAGACATCTTGTTGCTGTGTTGCCCTTTGATATTTATACAAAAAAAAATTTTACACAAAATGTAAAAAAACTCAGCCCCCTATGCCCTGGGCTTAGATTGGCTATTGTACTTTATATCTCAGTGGCTTTTCACTGTTTTTTTCTGCAATTGAGGTCAGCTATTCAATTTCAGGCCTCAGCAACTTTGTGGTGATGATTCACATGGGCAAAATGTGGTGAAAAGTGGTGAAATGGTAAGAGTTTCTCGATATACACATATTCTTTCCTGTCTCCATTCCACTGACCAGAAACAAAATGTTGGGTGATCCTCGAATCCATACCCCCATCATGTTGTCTCAGCAGTTTACTGTTTTTCTGTAGTTGAGGCTCACTGTTCAATTCCAGGCCCAGCCAGCAACTTTGCAATGGCTATTCACGTGTGAAAGCAAAGGGAGGACTTATGGTGGACACTGCCATGATGTAGATTTTCTCAAGGTACTCCCTTTTTCTTGCCCATTTTCATTCTGCTGCTATTTTGTTCCCCATCTCATCTCGCCTCATTCTCTTTCCAGGACTCGTTAGAATGACAATTATGTCACTGCCAGTATAGTAGGTGGCTCCTTAAATTAATTGTATTAAAAAGTCATTTGTTCTTCAATAGGTGGTTGAAGCTATACAATATTTACATAAATACCATAGCATAACTTGCATATATATTAGACATTGTAGAATATTGTTTGTAAAGAATAAATGAGAGTAACATTGATGATGCCGACCTTTTATTTTTTAATGCAATTAAGACTATATGACTCTACACTCATTCTGAATCTATACATGTATATTGAAAGGAGTTGCAAATAAACACAAGGTTAACAGCCCTACTTTTCCTGGGAGCCGAACTCAGAACTTCTTTCACTGTAAGTCAGCATGTGATAAAGATTGATTAGTGAATTATTTCCAGAATTTACTCTATCAGCATTGCACAGATCAGTCACATATTTACTATGTTTGGTTTTATACTCTACAAGGAATTTATGAGTTAGTGAAAGGAAAATATAAAAACATGTGAGGAAAATGCAGGAATCCCTAAGAAAAAAATGTGGTAATTCCTGAGGAAAATGTGGGAACCCCCTGAGGACAATGTGGGAATGCCTGTGGAATATGTAGGATGGTTCAGGGAAAATTAAGGCTGGGCCAAGAAAAATGAGAACGAGCCAAAGAAATTGAAGTCAGGGCCAGATAAAGCGAATGACTGCACTTGAAAAGCAAAGGATGAACCAAGGAAAGCAAAGTATGACCTATGTAAAATAAGGCTGTCATGAGGAAAATTTGTGAGTGTGTATTGAATATGTAGCATGGAGTAAGGAAAATATGAAACTACTGACTGGAATAAAAATGTTAGCATTTTTAAATAAAGGCATGATGAATTATTATTTTATGGAAGAATATTGTTAGAATAGGTAATTAAATGCTAGGGAATGATAGAAGTTATTAGCTTACCTTTTTCTTCCTTAAGGAATGATGCATAATAAATCATTAAAAAGAGAGTATATATAAGTCTGCATGAGACTGGGGGTATACAATTATGTAGCATGTTGAGAAATTCTGTTCATCACTTTGTGTGTACAATTGTAGACCATCACTCTAAGCCTAGTTGCAGAGTACTTCAAAATACTGAGATGAAAAAACACACATTTATTTTGCAAATTCCAGCCACATAAGCCAGAAAAATGGCATCACTAGCGAGCAACATGTTAGAATGCCACTCTCTTATCAGTGCCAGTTACCCTACTTGCCAGCAGACACCCAGCCCAGCCAATAAGGAACCTATTAACTGCATGCAATAGCCAATCAGACACGGGGCCCGTTGCCAGAGCCATTTGCAGCATGTCAGTGAATGGGTACGCCCCCATAAAAAAACTGCATGCAATATTGCCTCTAATTACTTATCTACTATGTGGCCTCATATACTGCAAGACTATAAGCTATTACAAAACATGTAGTGAATCTGTGGACCTGGTGACTTTGACGTTTGTAATGGCTATTACATCCTCGGCCTTAGTGCCAACAGTGGCGGTCTCTGTTTCTTTAACACCAGTATCAAGGAAAAAAGTTTTATTGCAGTAAGCAAATTAATGAGAGGATATAATACTTATTTGTATTAAAATAGGTGCCTGCAAACTGCCTGTCCATGTATGGTTATCGTGCAAGATGTGTGGGTCACTATTTACAAGAAACAAAACTTGAGCAGATATAATAAGTCTTGCAAAATGAAGTCACAACTCATAACTTGCAAGTCAATGAATGTGTGAAGTACTGATCAAACATTGACGATACAGCCATCATTTTCGGTCTCTGGCGGTTTACTGCCAATACCATGCCATCACTATTGCTGCTGCAGTTAACAATTCACAACTTTGCTTTCAACTTTGCTTAAATATCGAAGATGTGAAAAATATTAGTGCTGCAAGAACCTCCTCCGAGTGATGCGTCAGTGTGCCAAGTGTTGGGAGTTATTCACATGAAACTGTAACTTAAAATAAACACATTGATAATTGCAAATATGCCGATAAAATCTTTGCCAGCCAGCGAGGATTAAGATCACCACCACGGTCAAGTGAAGTTGACATCATTAAATACAGAGATAAGAGAACAAGACTATTTGCACTGGTAGTGGAGGTGGTGACGACTACTGTGCCATCTTTGGATATGCTACTATTAACCATACATAAATATGCCTACTTCTGCAAACTTTTTAAATTAAGACATTAAGAACCCTGACTGCATGATAGTATGGCAAGGAAATGTTGCTAATTTTACATTTGAACCAAGAGAGCAAATTATGCCATTTAGCTGGTATCGGGGCTGTAATAATGATTCTGATAACGGTGAGAGTTGCTGAGAGACTATATTTGCTGAAGTAATGCACACTCAAGTTTTTGTGTATGAATAACTCATCTGGACAGAAATTTACTAGGTTGTAACTGTACACTGTGATGGCTAAATCTAGAGATGAAGCTAAGCATAAGTTTTATTCTTTCTGTGTGATTCATGCTTCTAAATACAAGACCTTCAGCACGTTGATTATGGATCTCTTTCAGTAAGGCGTTATAAATATATTTCATCACTCATATGACAGGCACTATGTGATGCTGAATGCAAAAATTATGTTTTTGTCATAAGCAACTTGCCTTGTATAAGGTATCATAACTATTATGCACAAGAATAGTACGTTGATGCACCTGATGCCGAGGTTTTAATGTCACTTGCAAAATTTGGCTAAGGTATTATGTGTTTTCTGGCCAATGAAGAAAAAAGGAAGACCTGCGTTCATCATAGTTGTTCATAAATATAATCATTTCTTGTACTTTGTAATAGAAAATGAGGAAGTGCTACACAGATTGCCTTTCTGTCTGTGTGCATATGTGTCACATACACCAAATGTTTTCTGTGAAATAATCTTTCGCATTCACAAAAGATTTCAAATCTAATAAAACTTTTGAATATATTAAATACATTAGGCCATTCTCATTGCATGTTTTCATTTGGTATACTCATTAAATTATTAGGTATATGTTTGGTATGATTCATCAACTATGAATATTTTTATTAATCTGTAGGGCAATAACAGTGTGTGGTGTCATGGTGATAGTCCTGCAGCGGGAGGACTTAGTTGACTATATGCTGGACCATCCCAATTTGGCCACTGGTCAACTTTTGGGACCGCAAGGGAGACTAAGATGGTCAGAAATTTGGAATACCTTAGCCAATGAGTTATATGAAAAAGATCCCAAAATGTCAGTGAACTGTTGGAAGAAGGTTTAGTAATTTATATGATATGTTAGACTCTGAAATTGATTCATTTAGTTGGATAATATTATGAATGTACAGTTAATTTTGTGCTCAATTTATTTCAAAACTATGCATGAAATACATTATATGTCAACGGAAAACTATTTGTATTAAATTCTATCCTCACAAAAATTGGTTCCTACTTTGCGACAAAATCAAGTGTAGCCCCGGGTGGAGGTGATATGAGGGCTCGTGCTTTGAGGTCGCCTCGTGACAGCGTGGGAGAGGTATCAGTAGATAGGTGGGAAGGTCCTTCCCATATACTTTGTTCAAAATGAATGAGACCAGCAGCAAAAGATGTGTGGTTTACTTTAAGACAGAAGCACAGTGTATACAATATTCTCGAATATAACTTACAGCAACCATTTTATTTCTTGATTAATAACTGTTAGAATGCTAAAAACTAACATCATTACCTCCGCTCCAAACATGTTGCCATCAGAGATGCGTTTGGCTTTAGTAATGTCACTTGTGCTGTCACTGTTACTACCGCTGATGCTACTACTTTGTAGATTCAACAAAACTTGAGGAATCTTCTCCTCCAACAGTCCGTTATGTACCCAATAATTGTTTTCTAGTTTTTCATATGATCACATTTGTTTCTTCCAGTGTGCTGTTGAAATACTGTCTATTGCCGAATGAGTCAATTGCAGAATGTTCCTTATTTGCAATGTTAACATTTTTTTTAGCAACATTGGATTTTGCTATGCTCCAGATGTACTTCATTGGGTTTAGATCACAATGTTATAGTGTTAATGAGATAATTATGTCTCCTTGAGATGTAAACATTTTATTGGCGGTATAAATGGGAGGTTGCTGATGTAACCAAACCTTTACTAGCTGCTCGGAATTTCTTTTGTCGGCAGAAAAAAACAATGTTGTTTATTAGCCAATTTATTATGTTGGTTACAGTACGAGACATAGTTGGAGGTTTGTTTTCACCCACTTTGTGGTATGGAGCATTATCAAGAACAATAATGCTTGGGGATGGAATGTTGGAACATGGTTGGGTTTTACACCATTTCATGAAAGTGTTGCTGTTCATTTCATCATGATTTTCTCAGTTTTTAGTTTTGGCTTTAAAAATGAACTTTGCTCCCTCGATGAAGCCATTTCCACTACCTGTGTGGATTATATTCATCGCTGACCTGGATGGCTGTTATTGTACACTCCTACTTTGTTATTACACCGTATAGACTTAAGGTGCAAGCGCTTAAACGTTTACCGTAAGTGAACAATAAAAGTTTCAAGTGCTCATATTAAAAGGGTGAGTATGATTACATATTTTGACAATAAATTTGCATTCCTGCCCCAAATAGCACTGATAAAATGGGCAGCTTACAAACACCACTTTCTCTTAAAACCGTACGTTTAGCACCTATAATTTTACCATTTAAGGGCTCGATGACTAGCTTGCTTGATTGATTTAAAAAATCACATTTAAACATTTACTGTGTTTTGAAAAAGGGTGAAAGCTCACTAACGCCACGAGGAAAACCAGCAGAGTGAGGCCCATCACAGTCTTCCTCATTGATTTCAAAAACATTGAAATTAAAAACATCTAGAATCATTCTAACTGGCAGGCGATTCTTAAGGAACCCATAAAAACTGCCAGTCGTAAAAACCTAGACAGTACAATTAAAAAATATTTAACACCTGAATTGTGGACAGACGGAAAACTACCAAAAACTGGGCTGTGCAAATGGGACCACACACTACAAGCATACACCATGGAAACACACAAAAAATCAGTTAAGTAGTTCTAAAACAGACAATTTTGAACATGCACCTAAAATTAATTTAGAGAACCTCTACTGCTGCGTATCTGCTACAGCTAGCACAAATACAATTTACAACTCCAATAAGAAAAAACTTCATGAAAAACTATAGCCAAAATATTTCTAAAACACAGTCACTCACGACTCACTGTTTTTTGTAGCCATCTCAACCAACAATTTAACCAGCTACGTTATCAGTCAACCTTGTCGACGATTTCCACTGGGTGCATTGTGGTCTAGTAAATCAATTGAATTCTGTATTTCTCATGACAAGCAAAAGCTGGCCTGCCAAATTTTGGTGCAGCGACTTACATAATGTTTATTATAATTTAAAAATGTGACATATTAAACAAGGGGAATGGAGTAAGGGGATCGACAAGAGAAAAGGAAGAAGTGCCAAATTCCACAAAGGTCGATGTAAAAGCCAGTCGAAGTGTCCATTATGCAAACTAAGGTGATGGTGGTGCGCCACTGTCGCAAATCAAAAACATATTGGTGAGTTAAACAATAATTGTAATGGGCCTCTAGTTTTTTGAATGCATGAAAAGAAAAAAAAAAATTTCTCATATAGATTTGATTGGAACTAAATTAGTTCTGTTTTAATTATAATGTGTTATGAAACAGTATGAGCACATAACCTTTGTGAATACGTCAAGATAAGGTTTATATCTAAGAAGTGAAAATCCAAATTCTCCACAACTGTTGGAAACAATCACATTATACCTAAGATGACTAATAGTAAAGATCGCAATAAGTGTATATATTACTGAAAATTCCAGTTTGTTTCAGCTGTGTATCCCCTCAACCACCTCCTGATTTCTGTCAGTCATTCTCTTTCAGTATGTGTTAGTATCTGTGTGTTAGCCATATATATATATATATATATATTGAATGTTTGTGTATGTGTGGCATGATTTTATGCAACACAAAAGCAAAGAATGCTTCCTTGAATGCTGCACATAGCAAGACGGGAAATAAGGAAATTACAACAAGCCTGACTGCTCTTGACTGTAAGGTTCTGACAGTCATAGCAACAGATTCGAGCAGTGGAGTACCAGGACTGTCCTCTTCTGTCTTGGTATGTTTAAGGTTTGAAAGCGAATAAGTAGGCCATCATACATTACAGTTAGAAGTGTTCTGTGTGTAACCACATTTTCTTTATGTTGTGAAGCTTTTATCCAGTGAATGCTTGGAATGTATGAAAGGTGACATTTCTTATTAGTGGGTGAAATCTGTTGGTTATAATTTTGTTTTTTGGTTTTTATATTGCTTACAAAGAGTGAGTTTTTGGTTGTTCACTGCAGAGAAACCTGTTCCTGTGCATTGGTGGTATGATGAATCTGCATTTAACAATTTATTATACTATAGTAACATGAGTAAAAAGTAGCTACCCTTTTGGGTGCCACTTAAGAAATCATACATTCTCCTCTTGAGGGTATAATCCTTTAATGCAAATAAATATTTATTCTTAAAACAGCTTGTTTTGTTACATCTGCTTTTAGAGATTGCCATTGGAAAGTACCTTTATAGTTACCCTTGGTGTAGACATAAACATACTGACAGAATTTTCAATCATAGCCCAAAAACAGAAGTGGGTCTGATGCTGAAATCACACTACCATGACAATTAGGTGTCGAAAGCTCCGGAGCAGCAAAAAACAGCCAATAAGAAACAAGAACAGTGTGCCGCTAGTCTAAGAAAAAATCTGCATGTCAGGAGTACTTACTGTATTCTCAGGCTCTTGTGTCCAGCTAATGCAAATGCAGGATTACAAAGTAAAGCTGGATACAGGTTCCTCTATAATGATAAATTTTTTTGTGCATTAACACTCTAATGTACAGAGTCAAATCACATTATTATTATGATCTACTAGTATCCAGAGTAACCCCTCTTCGCAGCATGGACAGCAGCTAGACGTGCTGGCAGTGACTCAAATCAGGTGCTGATAAATCTACTCTGGTATCTGGAGACATGCCGTCTGTAGTGCGTCCCACAACTGTTGAAGGTTGCATGGTGGAGGAGACAGACGGTGAACACTACAATCAAGATGGTCCCACAGATTTTCAATTTTATTGAGATTGGGGTTGTTGGGCACCAGGGTAGAACGTTGAAGTCTTGATCGTGCTCTCCCAGCAATGTGTGGACACTTTTAGCCGCATGACAAGGTGCATTGTCTGGCTGGAAGATCCCATCCTCCAGAGGAAAGACAATCATCATGTGCGGGTGGACATGATCGCCTAAGATGGATTCATAACCAAATTGATCAAGAGTGCCTTCCACACGGATGATGAGACCCAGAGAATACAGCGTGAATATTCCCCAGACCATAACACTGTCCCCACTGTCTTGTGTGTGTCCAATAATGGATGCAAGCTGTCTGTTCTCAGACGTTTCTCGTAGGACAATCTGACGTACATCCATTCTATGCAACTGAAAACAACGTGACTCGTCGCAGGTTACCCGTCACCAATCAGCAGCGGTCCAGTTGCCATGCTATTGACCACATTCCAGTTGTTATCGTTGATGCACTTGTGTTAGCATAGGTGCAGTCATCCTCCGTCTACTCCGGGGTCCCATTCGCAGAAGGGTTTGCTGAACTGTTGCGGTAGACATGTGTCTGGATGCCCCCTGGTTCATTTGGATGGTGACCTGTTCTACTGTAGCTAGTCAGTTGGCCTTCACACACCATCATAGTCAATGTTCACCTCTGACATCAATGGCACGTGGAGCTATGCAGTTTCTATGATGGTTATTCCCAATGGTGCCATTTGTCCAATCACAATACACCTTTACCACAGAGGTATGTGAACAGTTCGTGAACGTCGCTGTTCCGGCATGCTGCTCCCCCTTGGCCCGAAATCCGATGATCATCCCTTTATACAACTTGGTTAAATCAATTTCCTTACCCATGAAAGCAGGAAGTGCACTATATACAGCCAACCTGTCATTTGCATTATATACCTGCATCACCAGCCCACATCACAGGCCATACGTCACGGGCTATGCGCTCCAGAAGGCATGTCTAGCAGGTGGTCATAATAATGTGATTTGACTCTGTATACATACTTTGTGTGTGTCTTGAAATACTGTGTTTATACACAGAATAATAATTCAACACATACTGTATGAAGCAAATAATTTATGAAACTTAATTCTTCCACGCCTGTCAATAATTGGAGATGGCAAAAACTTAACAATATCATTACAAAATATCACACATCTGTCTTCCACATCAGGCCATGCAAATGTAGATGTTGACCTAATTTGCCTAGCAAATCTTGCCTCGAGGAATGGTTCTTTTTGGATAATCTGGCCAACATACATTTTGCACAGTTTCTTGCTTGTGAACTTAACGATCACCCAGTCATCTACATTCAAAGTGGTTAAGTCTTTGTTTATTTCCTCAGTAAAGTGCTTTTCATCATCATACTCCTCTCATCTCTTGGTCTACATTATACTCTTCAGAACCATCATATAATTCTTGAACATCATCCTCAACATTACTTTTCTCATTTTGTACTGCCTTCTGTCTTCTCTTTTTCTCGGTTTCACTGCCACCTTTTTCCTTACTTTGTTATTTTTATTCTTTCAACAGCTTCAGTTGTCGTAATAACCTCAGCACCCCTACAGACTCATTTCCCTGTGGTATTCTTTCTTGGAACTTATTTAAGTTGTTTTAACAGAAATTCTTCAAATGTCTTTTTGGTAGTAGTTGGTGTTGCCACTCTGTCTTCACTTACTTAAGACACTCACAGAAGCACAGCAGATGTTGCTTCCTCTGCATGAAAGGACGAAGTTGAAGGTGAAGTTTCATTTTCTTCAGAAAATTGTGGATCAAGATGTGTTACTTTCATTGCATGAGAGTCAGATGGTGCAGGTCCCGCAACTTCCTTTGCTTGAGAATATGATCATGTAACTTCCACTGCATCATCAGACATTGCTATTGTTGCGTCGTCTGAATGAGATGTAAGAGAATCAGATGGAGCTTGAGGTCTCTGTTAGGAAGACAACCATATTGTGTATGCTTCTGGTCGATAATGTTCCTTTGGAATAACATTGGGACAGAAGGGACATATTCCCCCTCTTTGAAACTCACTTTGTATAACTTTTGGATCCAGTCCTTTCCATATCTTAGAGGTAAGGGAAGAGAACATGGACTTTGAGAGCTTCTCCTCATAGTCTGCCCTTTGCCATTTTATGAGCTCTTCATCCCATTTGAGCATCACAGACATGAAAACACTCAGATATAAAGGCTGGAGAATGTGGCTACTATGTGGTGGCAACTTCAAAATCACGATTTTCTCTTGTGTAGCTTTCAGCACGTTCAAGTAAAATGTGAGAACAATGACTGTAAATTAGTATAGCAGGCCTCTCGGGATGACTGTATCTTACATAGTTGTTTGTGAAGTATTTCCCAAATGTTTCCACTTCCATCCAGCCATTTTTTGTGATAGCGTACGCTAATCCAGGAAACTCTTCTTCGGGTGGTGCTATCCAAGAATCCCATACATGCTTCCCACGGAATACAATCAATGGAGGCAATTATTCACTAATAGCATTTGCTGCCATTAGAGGACAGTGATGTTTTCCTTCCCTGAACCACTGGTGGCTCTGTGTGATGGAGTATTAGTTTCAACAACTACGTTTATCTAACTGAGATCTAGGCAGAAACTTGTTTAATCTAGATTCCAAATCTGAGTGGTAGAACGTTGCCTGCCACATTTTCTAACAGGTTGAAATAAGTGCTGATGATGAACCTCCACATTTTTAAAAATCAAATGAAGAAATCACCACCTGGTACGCCATTCTTGAAAGGTGTCATCTTCCAATGGGAGTGCCCTTTGTTCCTCTTTTATCTGTGACATGCATGTATAAAGTTGGTTTGGGAATCCCGTAAACTTTTGCTGCCCTGTACACGGTGAGCTCACCTGATTTAACTTGTGCTTTAGCAACTTGGTAAGTCATTCCTAGAGTAGAGGTTTTATCTTTCTTATGTAAGTGTGCACCATATCTGCAACAAAACAGAACAGCCATTGTTAGGACATACATGAAGGATTATTTAAGTGCTGGGGTAGTTATTATAACCTACACAAAATGTTATTCTGTAACAAGTGAAGTCTGTGATTTTTCAACTTCTGTAGTAATGTAGGTATTCATTTTCTCAAAACTTTTACTCTGAGGTATTTAAAAGAAATTACTGTGATTTATTTATACATTAAATAAAATTGCAATTATGCATTTAATTCCAAATGAATAGTGTGCAGAAGTGTAGATTTTACAATTTGGGGCAAGTGAAACCTATGTAAATTTTTATGCTCTGTAAGGGTTTTATTGATTGGAATTTTTAGTATGCATATATCTGCTAATTTAAGATTACAAACTTTCAAACTATAAGCATCATTACTAAATATTAATGTAGGTTACACTTTCCCCAAGCATCAATATTTGGAGGGAAAGTGTAACCCAAACATTGTTTTGATAACTATACTAATTGAAATCCTGTAAACTGTAAATATAAAAACAAAGCAACCCCTTCATTAAATTTTGTCTCACTTACCTGAACTTAAAGTAACAGCTGTTGATATATGCCAATAAGATGAAATGTCATAGATAAGTAACACATTGTGCATATAAAACGTGTGGTGCAGTAGTATGTCAATGTCATGATGGGTAGCTTCTTAAACATGCAAACGTTGATTTCCAGTAGGTAGCAGCACTTCAACTAAAATAATATGGAAAAATACTAGTATAAGTTGCACTTACCCAAAATTTTCACTTACCCCAGAGCACCTAGGAATTTTAATGAGCTGTGATATTATGCCTAGTCTATCATGTTGTGATTGTTGTGGTAGTGTAACTGCAGTTTATTCAACTGAGGCTATTGTATGTGTACGAAGTGAGACAACATACAAATTCATTTTTATTATTTGTTTATACTTTGATCGTGTATGGTTTGCAAATTAAACAATGAATGGAAAGTTACAATGTAATCTTAAATGTTACAATGTAAAAAAAAGTACAAGTATAATGATACTGAAATTGTTACAAGCTACCAAGGAATAATTTGAAAATAAAATGTTTATGCCAATTTCATTTAGTTTCTTACTTGATCATTTTTTTTACATCTTCTCAGTCTTCCTCTTCCACCTCACCCAGCTGTTCCTACTGCTGCTCCTCCACCTCTACTTCTATAAAGCATCCCATAACAATTGGCTATATAGCAGAAGATGGGATGATGAAATAACTTCCCTTTTTGACATTTTCATTCCACAATACCACCTTTTCTCAGGCACTCTGGTTCCCTGTAAATTATTCACATAAAATATAACAAAAGAAGTGTAATACACTAAAATAACCAAAAAAACTAAGTTTTAACACCGTTGTCCTAACAAAAAAATAAAATAAAATATAGATTCTTGTCTCACTTCGCACACACACATAATAGCCTGTGTTGAATATGCTAAACTCACACTACCATGACAATAACAACACAATAAACTAGGCACAAAATCATAGCTTATTAGAATTCCTATTACTCTATTCTGGTATTCACAATACCATTACATTACCATATCTGCAAATGTTTTATGTGGCTGTCAGCAAGTGACAAGTATTTTTATATGTCTACAACATAAAAATAACTTTGAATTGTATAATTATATTTTTCTAATAACAGTTGAAAGTATAATGAAATAAATGTAATATAAAAATTAGGTTGTGTGTACCATGTTTATAAATTTTGTTTTCCAACACACGTTTTTATGAAAGGTAAAGTAAATAGAGTTGCACAAAAACTCTTCCAAATGTATACTAAAATCTTAAGTAACATTTAAATGTAAACAACATAACTACATGCACAAAACCATTTGGTTGGCAGTTATATAGGGAAAATGCACATTAGTGCTGAAACACACACTGTTTATTGTATAGCTGTAATACACACACTACCCTATATTCCCTCTATAACGTGCTCACAAACACACAAAGTGTGTATACAAAATGTTTGGAAACTGCCTGTCAAAATTTAAACCACAGCATCAAGAAACTCTATAATGTTCGGGAAAGGCCATTTAGTATGTTTAAATTGAAGTTGAATTTTGGCAAAGGACACCGGGTGTCTGCAGCTGTATGTGCCTGCGTGCACAAGAAGTTGCATGACATAAAGGCGAATGGAACGATAGTGGTGAGACGTGTGGCCAGCTGCCGTACATATGCCACCATGAAAATGCACGCTCACCTGCCAATACGGTGGCATGTCAGTGGGAAAGTGGCAACCCATTCAACCGACAGGCGGTGCATTGCATTTTGCAGCACCGCCCATGGATCAGTTCGCCTTTGTCTCATGCAACTTGTTGTGCACGTACTCACGCACGTACATATGGCTGCGGGCACCCGGCGTCGTTTGCTGAAATTCAACTTCAGTTTAAAATACTAAATGGCCTTTCCGAACATTTTGTGACTAGAGTTTCTTGTTTCTGTTCGCCTACACATGCTGTGGTTTAAATTTCGATAGGTATTTTCTGAACATCTTGTATACGAGTGTGTTAGTACAAGTAAAAATGTATCACTGTAGAGAAATTTGTACCTAGTTTTACTTTGTAACCCTGCAGTTGCATTAGCTGGACACAAGAGCCTGAGAATACAGTAAGTACTCCTGACATGCAGATTTTTTCTTAAACTAGCGGCACACTGTTCTTGTTTCTTATTGGCTGTTTTTCGCTGCTCCGGAGCTTTCGACACCTAATTGTCATGGTAGTGTGATTTCAGCATTAGACCCACTTCTGTTTTTGGGCTATGGTTAAAAATTCTGTCACTATGTTTATGTCTATAACAAGGGTAACTATAAAGGTACTTTCCAATGGCAATCTCTAAAAGCAGATGTAACAAAACAAGCTGTTTTAAGAATAAATATTTATTTGCATTAAAGGATTATACCCTCAAGAGGAGAATGTATGATTTCTTAAGTGGCACCCAAAAGGGTAGCTACTTTTTACTCATGTTACTATAGTATAATAAATTGTTAAATGCAGATTCATCATACCACCAATGCACAGGAACAGGTTTCTCTGCACTGAACAACCAAAAACTCACTCTTTGTAAGCAATATAAAAACCAAAAAACAAAGCAAGAATATCTAAAAATATCACATTTTCCAAGCAAAGGATGTATTTATTCTCCCAAGAGCGATGTTTGCTGGGTGTTGTTTGCCACGCGGGTGGGTTCATCCCCTGCCCCCTGGTGGGCCTGGTTGAGAGGAAGTGAGAATATGAGAAACAAAGTTCACGTCCAAATAAAACTAAACAAATTTGATTGTACGCTTGCACTGCAAATGGGATCTATCAGTGCCTAACGTGTTGTTGAACATATTGCTTGCTTGTCTGATTTGTATTTTGCAAAGGAAAACTAAAATTAATAAAAGCAAATTATTGGTGGCATTCAAAGAAAGGCCGCTTTTCTGCATTAAGCCTTTTCCACAATAGTTTCTCCGCATTCCATGGACGAATGTCCTAATGTGCGCAGACCTGCCAACCCTTATGATTTTCCCATAATTTTTATGGAAAAATTCGCACCTTACGATTGTATGGGTACTCTCCATATCTTACGATTTTTGTCTCGGCCGGATTCCAAAATTCATGCATTAGCGGCAGCCGGGCTCTTGGCCGTTGGTCTCTGTGAAAGTGTCACTTATATGTCGTATTTTCACGATAGTTCAAGGTGTGGCCACTTAACTGGGAAATCGAGAAATATGGGGAAAGGCCACGAATTTTCTCGAGTGCCGGGAAAACCTTGAAAATGCTAAGAATTTTTCTGTGAGCCGGAAACGTGCATGTGCGAGAGATTTTTTCATGCTCATGCAGCAGCTATTAAAATTCACTCTTATGTAGTCTTATTATGGCCTGTTTTTAATTAAATAAAATTTTTAGGTTTTTTTTATGCTCCTACTGTGCATTATTATTGTGACACTGGTGCCAGTAACTTTCAAAAATGTACACAAGTTCATTCCACAATAGAAGAAAATGGTTGCAGTTGCCTTGAAGTGTGTGCGCCTGTCTGAGCGCAGCACATTGATCATAATCTAACCCAGCATGCAGCCAGTCATATGACAACTGAACATGGCACACGCTGACTGCGGCTAGACAAATGCTAATGTTGTTTGTTGTTTCTAAACTACAATTATGTTTCGGTGTTTGAAAGTCATTAATATTGTCTGTTCACGCGAGTAATGTGTGTTAAATAGTAAAAAAAATATTTTATGTTCATACTACAGTATTTGTAGGTTTTTAAAATTTTTTTATTACGTGGCACAAAAATGCCAAAGATGTGAAGAATTTTTTACTGTCTGTCTCGTGTAAGATGGCAAGATTTTGACAGTTCAACTAATGTTTACTTTTAGTTTATGTATCCTTTCGCCATTAGCTGGTGTGTCAGTTAGATGCTACACGAAAACAAATAAATGGGTTTCGGGAAAAAACATGGAATGTTTAGGAGATAGACGGACAATTGCTGGCCCAATAGAAATTACTAGCTATCAAAATTGCTGTACACAAAATATATGTTGCTTTAAAAATTATGCAGAGCTCACGGAAAAATAAAACTATTGGTATCTGTTCGCAAATTTGTTATTTTACATACAAAACATATTCATTTGAGCGTTATAGCTAGTTAGGTTCGAGAAAGAGCACACAGATGGTGCACACGACATGGTTAAGTGTGTGAGCCGAGAGACAGCATCAGGTTCACCGCCTCTAGATCCTGCTTTTTAAGACTCGACTTTTCTCCTATTACTGTCTTGACACGACACAAATTTGAAATATATTTCATCAAATTATATGAAAAAATAATTCAATATTATCATGCAATATTTCTGTAGGCTTTTGGAATCAATATCAAGCACATATGGAAAGCATGGATGGACAGTGGGAATACGACATGAACAGATTGTAACAGGTTTGTGTCCTGTTCTCTCGTCGTTCGCAGCAAATACCAATGGACTAGCTCAGCGTGAGTTGGAGACTTTGACTACATAATAATGAAAGTTTGTTGATACCAGGATTGCCAATAAATAAAAGAAGTAGTTAAATGTTTACGAGAGATTTATTGTTGTCTCTGCGAAACAAACTATTGACACTCGCAGCTGACGAACAAAAAAAAAACAAGACAGGATAGCAGCCTTCATAAAACAAAACTTCTCACTTCAAGAGTTATGAAGACGAGAGAGAATTGTTACTTTTCTCTCCCGGTGCCCTATTGACTCCTCGCACCAATGTAAAATAAATTTAATAGATATTTGAATTGAAATGTCCAAAATACAAAAGAAGGTTAAAGTCGCGGGTGCTGGTCGGTGCGAGTCACATGATCACACGTTACAGGCTGTCCGACTGACAGCTGACAAATGATCGTGCTGCAACGAACCGTTGTGATACCCAAGAAATACCTTATGTATTAATAGAAAGTTTCCTCATTGAAAACATATTGTTTTCTAGCAGTCGGTCACGTCAGCCACAGGTGACCTCTGTTATTTTCCTTATTTCACCATGTTGTGCCTTGCGGTGGCAGAGGTTTTTAGTCTACTAACCTAGTGAAAAGGAAAGATGTGCTGTCATCCTATGATGTCTGTTTTTGATGTGTGTTACTACTGATGAAATGAGGAAAGAAAAATGATAAATTTGGAAAAACGAAAATATAAGAAATACAAACAAGTTGTATTTGCCATGACCTTTCAAATATTACATGAATTACTATCCTTGACTGAAATATAGACAATTGAAATACTTCCTGAATATACTAATTATATATATCTAGCTGCAATGCTACAAGATCTAATGTTTGAAGTCGCGTTTCATCCGGCTCTGAATTGTCTTATTGATCATTTCATTTTGAACACCTTTGCATTACTACTTTAGCATGAAGATTAGTTTGTAACACTTAAAACTGCTGTTTTGCAACCATGAAAAAAAAATTAATTAATCTAAGAACTCTTTGTTATCCCGTATTTTACACTTGTCTGATGTGTGTCGCCAGTGCACTCAGAATAGCCAACTTAATACTAACTTTTGTTCGTTCATGCATCAGCTGATACACTATTCTGTAAACTGCACTTTGTTTGTTTCGTATATGTCAAGTTGCCACTCACTGACTGTCACGATCTTGCCATCTTATATGAGATAGAGTGTATTTGTGGTTATGAAGAGTTAGATGTTGATAATATTTTAATGTAATACTTACTATAATGTACATAGATAGTAGCAAGGTTATGTAAACTTTGCCGGTGTGTTTGTACATCAAATGCACATATTTATTTTGTGGTCTGGGAGTCGAGCATTTTATGCGATGATGTAGGATTGGCGCAAAGGCAACATATTATAAAGGTGATGGGTGTTGATATCCTGAGTTTTAAATTTTTCTGTGGTAAAGTATGGGAGTGAACTTTCATTCAGGTGATACAAAACAAAGTAAAAACAATTTTGGTAAGTCAATTTCACATCTTATTTCTAGGTTAGGTATGGCCAAGGCACCACATTTCTTCAGTGTGTATTTGTAAATTGTTTGCCTTAATGCTTCACCGGCTTGCTTGTCTAGCAAAAATAATAATATAATTTTTATTTGAAATTACTGCTTCCAGTATTTTAAGTGTCATATGTAACTGTTAGCAGTGGTAATTCAATAAATTAAAAATATGGGCAAACACTTGCATGAAGTTGCACTGTTATATTCATGCACCAGTAGTAACAAAACAACAGTGTTGCGCACCAACATGTTAAATAACACGGCGTAGAGTTTGAGAGTTGTGGATAAACTAGGGTCTTCTAGGAGTATTTGAAGTGTGAAGAAACGTTTTTATAGTTATTTGCCTTAAATACATCGGCTTTAGATTGTCTTAATAGTCTGGCGCACATACATAATAGCTGTAAAATGTGTGAAAAACATAAAACAATACTTCTAAATATTCAGTTATGCATATTCTGAGCAGTTTCCATTCATTCTGAAATTGGAGAAAGGTGAAAAGTATGCGTTTTGTAAGTGTGTATCGCTGTGACATAACTATTTGTCATGATGGGAAAAGTGACATTACAAATCATGTTAAAGTGCATTTTTTGACATTTTTTAAACAATTAATATAATTTTTGTGATCATATGCTAGAGTTTGTAACTCATGCAATGTGTGAAAAGTGTTGGAATATTTCTTAAGTAGGCCTAACTGAATTGAAAGAATATATATATATATGTATAAGTCTATATCTAATATTATTGTTCTCAGTTGATACATGAAGCTCAGAAGTATGTATTGTTGCATCTAGAAATAATTATTATGTTGATTTATTATCAAAATGTAAATCAATAATTTCGTATTTCCATAACAATAGCGATAACAGCTGATGAACAAGAAAAAATTGATATAAAATGCAGCGACCCAATTACGCACTATTTTAAGCATTCTTCAATCTTCTTGATTTCAAACTTTACAAGTTGGCAGGCCTGTGTGCGTGTTTTCAGGACAATAACACAGTGTGCCTCAAATTTCTGAATTTTTTCTTTGAAAACTGGAAGAGACACCGTATAGCTGCGATATATATGCATTATAATTGAAGTGCCTATATCATAATTATAATGATTATGTAGAATCTATATCTCATAGGAGATTAATTATAGGCCTTTAAATGACTTAGTCGCTACCTTACCCAGAATATGAACCCAGAGCCCCTCGCATTGCAAGCCAGTTTTATAAAGAATGTGCATTGCAAGCCAGTTTTATAAAGAATGTGCCACAGAAGGCAACAGACATCCCTTTTATGACTGTATTCTAGCATATTTTAACCTAATTTAATTAATCATTTTGGTATTGAATAATTGTAATTGCTTAAATATATTATGCTATACAACGCCTCCACATTTCATGTTAACTTGTAAGTGCCAGTAAATGCTTGACAGCAGAACACTTGCAAGTAAGATATACGGCTTGGAATTTGTTGCGCCATCCCCCACACTCATACAAATCCCAGATAAGATAGAAAGATTGCTACAGTAACATTTTTTGGCGTATTTACAACCAAATAGCAGAACACGTATAATAGGGTCGCATGATAAAATGACAACTATGAATTCTTCCGTCAAAGACATCGCACCACGCCAACGAAACTGAATAAGGAAAAACATACAATATTGGCTGTAATTAATCAGTGAAATAGATCTTGGTGCTGAAAGGAGGGAGAACGCATCCCTGCTTCCTCCGCCTTCTCCTTCAATGTCCCCCACTCAGACCATCTGCTGACAGACTACACACTTACCTGACAGCACGCTTTCCACTTATTTATTCAGGCCGGGGGACATAAATTGCCCCGCAGTATAACAGGCTGCGGTATTCCGGGCTTCCACTCTATGATGTGATTGTTTCAAAGAGTTGTGAAGAATTTGGATTTTCACTTTTAGATACAAACCTAAACTTTATGTATTCCCGAAGGTCGTGTGCTCATTCTGTATCGTAACACATTATAATTAAAACAGAATTAATTTAGTTGCAATCAACTTTATATGAGAACAATTTTTTTCTTTTGACTTATTCAAATAACTAGAGGCCCATTACAATTATTGTTTAAGATTCATTAGTATGTTTTTAATGGCATACTGTTGTTTTATTTGTACATTTAAAAAAATATCACTGAAGTAGTTAATTTAAATGTTTTAATTTGGTTAGCTAAATTGTGCAGCGGTGACCACAACTGAGGAATTCACTAATAATTAGCACCATTCCGTTAACATTTCAACTAAAATATTTATTCTGTGTCAATGTAAACAAACTGAGTGTATTATTTTGAATTACACGGAACTTGCAGTAAAGCCTACAAGGAATACATTCACAAGGTGGAATCACTATAAAAGTATTTGGATATATTTTTGGTATAACCACCTACTCTGGACATTTTCTTTTTCCCTTCCACTATTTTCTTAAGTGGTGTCTTTATAATACAAGACACCACTTAAGTTCCCCCTGAATGCAATTTCCCAAACCAAAGACACACAGGTTACCGGAAAGGTTAATTTAAAAATTAAGTTTGGTTAGGTTTGGGGCAAGAGTGAATTACCATTAATATAAAAATTATAAAAAATCTATCTTACCTTCACAATTCTTTACCACTGGTAAAGATTTATGTGTAGAGACCTTCACAATTAAAAATTATTTTATGATGGTAGCACAATTTGAAAATTTGTACATAATCAATGACTTAAAAATATTTCAAACTGCAGTTAACAAGTTTATTTTAAAAGGAGGTATAGAATTATATGCACATTAGAATAAGAAGCATCACTCCAACTTTAAATTTGAATATACATTACTACTTTATCAAATGTAGCAATACTTATGAGTAAAAGTAATATTTAAATTAACTCCCGTATTCTGTACTAACAAAATATTTATTAAATACTGTGATGTCCAGAAGTGTTAGCAATACCAAATGCGTTTTTTCACACATGATTCAAACATTTTATATGAACCAATTTTTATGGGTTTAAAAATTAATGCTTATAATTTTATGTATTGTTTTGAAATAAATGAGACACAACATTAACTGTACCCTTATAATGTTATGCAATTAAATGTAAATTTCAGAGTGTAACGTATCACATAAATTACTAACCTGCGTCTTCTGGTTCACTGACTTTTTGGGATCATTTTCATTGATCTTACTGGCCACATTACTGACAAAACTTTAGTCTCTTTTGGTCCCAAAAGCTTACCAGTGGCCAAATCGGGATAGTCCAGCATACAGTCACTTGACTGTGGTGGTGATCTTAATACTCGCTGGCTGGCAAAGATTTTATCGGCATATTTGCAATTATCAATGTGTTTATTTTAAGTTACAGTTTCATGTGAATAACTCCCAACACTTGGCACACTGACGCATCACTCGGAGGAGGTTCTTGCAGCACTAATATTTTTCACATCTTCGATATTTAAGCAAAGTTGAAAGCAAAGTTGTGAATTGTTAACTGCAGCAGCAATAGTGATGGCATGGTATTGGCAGTAAACCGCCAGAGACCGAAAATGATGGCTGTATCGTCAATGTTTGATCAGTACTTCACACATTCATTGACTTGCAAGTTATGAGTTGTGACTTCATTTTGCAAGACTTATTATATCTGCTCAAGTTTTGTTTCTTGTAAATAGTGACCCACACATCTTGCACGATAACCATACATGGACAGGCAGTTTGCAGGCACCTATTTTAATACAAATAAGTATTATATCCTCTCATTAATTTGCTTACTGCAATAAAACTTTTTTCCTTGATACTGGTGTTAAAGAAACAGAGACCGCCACTGTTGGCACTAAGGCCGAGGATGTAATAGCCATTACAAACGTCAAAGTCACCAGGTCCACAGATTCACTACATGTTTTGTAATAGCTTATAGTCTTGCAGTATATGAGGCCACATAGTAGATAAGTAATTAGAGGCAATATTGCATGCAGTTTTTTTATGGGGGCGTACCCATTCACTGACATGCTGCAAATGGCTCTGGCAACGGGCCCCGTGTCTGATTGGCTATTGCATGCAGTTAATAGGTTCCTTATTGGCTGGGCTGGGTGTCTGCTGGCAAGTAGGGTAACTGGCACTGATAAGAGAGTGGCATTCTAACATGTTGCTCGCTAGTGATGCCATTTTTCTGGCTTATGTGGCTGGAATTTGCAAAATAAATGTGTGTTTTTTCATCTCAGTATTTTGAAGTACTCTGCAACTAGGCTTAGAGTGATGGTCTACAATTGTACACACAAAGTGATGAACAGAATTTCTCAACATGCTACATAATTGTATACCCCCAGTCTCATGCAGACTTATATATACTCTCTTTTTAATGATTTATTATGCATCATTCCTTAAGGAAGAAAAAGGTAAGCTAATAACTTCTATCATTCCCTAGCATTTAATTACCTATTCTAACAATATTCTTCCATAAAATAATAATTCATCATGCCTTTATTTAAAAATGCTAACATTTTTATTCCAGTCAGTAGTTTCATATTTTCCTTACTCCATGCTACATATTCAATACACACTCACAAATTTTCCTCATGACAGCCTTATTTTACATAGGTCATACTTTGCTTTCCTTGGTTCATCCTTTGCTTTTCAAGTGCAGTCATTCGCTTTATCTGGCCCTGACTTCAATTTCTTTGGCTCGTTCTCATTTTTCTTGGCCCAGCCTTAATTTTCCCTGAACCATCCTACATATTCCACAGGCATTCCCACATTGTCCTCAGGGGGTTCCCACATTTTCCTCAGGAATTACCACATTTTTTTCTTAGGGATTCCTGCATTTTCCTCACATGTTTTTATATTTTCCTTTCACTAACTCATAAATTCCTTGTAGAGTATAAAACCAAACATAGTAAATATGTGACTGATCTGTGCAATGCTGATAGAGTAAATTCTGGAAATAATTCACTAATCAATCTTTATCACATGCTGACTTACAGTGAAAGAAGTTCTGAGTTCGGCTCCCAGGAAAAGTAGGGCTGTTAACCTTGTGTTTATTTGCAACTCCTTTCAATATACATGTATAGATTCAGAATGAGTGTAGAGTCATATAGTCTTAATTGCATTAAAAAATAAAAGGTCGGCATCATCAATGTTACTCTCATTTATTCTTTACAAACAATATTCTACAATGTCTAATATATATGCAAGTTATGCTATGGTATTTATGTAAATATTGTATAGCTTCAACCACCTATTGAAGAACAAATGACTTTTTAATACAATTAATTTAAGGAGCCACCTACTATACTGGCAGTGACATAATTGTCATTCTAACGAGTCCTGGAAAGAGAATGAGGCGAGATGAGATGGGGAACAAAATAGCAGCAGAATGAAAATGGGCAAGAAAAAGGGAGTACCTTGAGAAAATCTACATCATGGCAGTGTCCACCATAAGTCCTCCCTTTGCTTTCACACGTGAATCGCCAATGCGAAGTTGCTGGCTGGGCCTGGAATTGAACCATGAGTCTTAACTGTGAATTTAACTGCAGAGAAACAATAATAAACTGCTGAATTATCCATAACCATGTGCAATAGATGGTTCGAGACGTGATGGAGGTATGGATTCAAGGATCGTTCATCATTTTGTTTCCGGTCAGTGGAATGGAGACGGGAATGAATATGTGTACATCGAGAAAAATCTTGTCACTTCACCACTTTCCACTACACTTTGCCCTGTGTGAATCATCAGAATGTTGCTGGGGCTTGAAATTGAATAGCTGATCTCACTTGTAGAAAAACTGTGAAAAGCGGTCCAAGCCGAGGGCATAAGGAGCTGCAATTCTGAGGTTCTATTTGCCAATTGTTTCTGTGCCATTCCTTGACCTTAAAACCAATACATTTTTACATAAAAATTAAGTATCACTGAAAAATTCACGAGATCTCAAGTGAATTAAGAAAGAGGCCATGCTACTTTATTTAACTTCTGAAACACTATTGAAGTCTTGTGAAATTTTATGGAATTTTTTTTTTACTTTTTCTGTAAAAATGTTTTTGGTTTAAATATCAAAGGGCAACATGGAAACAATATGTCTGATGGAATCTTAGAACTTTAACCCCCCAGCCCCTGGGCTTGGACCAGCTACTGTGCTTGGTTGTTAATAGTTAAGCTGCTTTACACAGTTTTTTTAGTAGGTGAGGTCAGCTATTTGATTTCAGGCTCCAGCAACATTGTGATGATGATATATGAGGTGTGAGGAGTGGTGGAAACTGTTGAAAGGGCAATATTGTTCTCAATGTACTCATATTCTTTCTCCTGTCTTTATTCCACTGATCAGCAACAAAATGGTGTGTAATCCAGCATTTTGTTAGCATTTTGCTGGACTTAAGGCTTACAGTTCGATTCCAAGCTACACTGGAAACTTTGTGATGACGATTCACAGGTGGCAACATGGGGACAGGCATTTGGTGAACTTTGCTAAGATGTGGAGATTTTCTCAAGTTAGGTACTGCCCAGGGGCAGATCTAGACTTTTGTATTGGGGGATCTCAACATAATTGTGCTGGCGCCAGAGCTATAACTAGAATTGGGTTGGGGGGGGGGGGGTTTCCAGCTCCAGGTGTCTTCCCCTGGGAAAATTTTGTTTTTAAGGTACAAATTGGTGCTATTTAAGCAGTTTTTGAACATAAACATTGATTATAAAGCTGGCAGAAATTGTAATATTTTAAAAGATATAATTGGTTTTAGTGAATAATTTTACAAAGATACTTTTATCAAATATGGAGCCTTGTACCTTTCCTTGTTTGGGGGCCCCAATGTAATTGAGGGTGCCAATCTGTTCTGAGAAGTCTTTTAAAAAAAAAAAAAAAAAAAAAAAAAAACCAACACACACACTTATAATACTCAATTTTGATATTAAATACATATACAGGACAAATTCAAGACATCTTATACTATTCTTTGCCAATTTTCACCATCTTATGTTTTGAACTTCAAAAAATCCTAGAATTAGTGTTGTAGGCAACCTTTTAAAAGTGAGAGCACCATCGTATGTTATCAGGTTAATGAACTATTGAGGATAACATGAAAACACATTTTATCCCTTTTCTCCTTCTTAGGGGTCAGTGTACTTCTGTGTATTTAAGAAGGTAAACAGATACAAAGAACAAAACAAACAGTATAAACTTAGCAAGGATAAATATTTATAATGAAAATTATTGGCACCTCTTTGTCTTCGTGGTCCAGTGGAATTTCTCGATGGACCGATATGAGAGCAAACCTAGCGAGTCTTTCTTCACCGATGTTAGCCGAAAGCCAAGTCTTCAGCCGACGCAGGGTAGAAAAACTGCGCTCTGTGGTTGCTGCACTAACAGGAAATGTAGCCAGAATCCACAGAAGTTTGGGGATGGTGGGATTCATGTCAAGGTCGCAGTTTTCCAATGTTTTCAAAACTGAATCTGGAAGTTTGTACTTCACAACCCGCTTCTACTTTTGAACCCATAATGAGAACTCTTGCTTTATAGTTATAAAGCTAGCAGACTGTCAAATAAATTCCTGGTAAATATAATATAAGCGATTAATATATTAAGAGATTGTTCTCCAATAAATATAGTTTATACTGCATTACTAATATCTGTTCAAAAATGTTAAAATTTGATCAACTGTATGGCAATTTCACAAACTTCTTCTGTGACAAAAAAATCATTTAAGGTTTTGGGGCCCCATGACCCCCCTCCCTCCCCGTCCTTTCTTGTTTTCACCCTTGGTACTCCCTTTTCTTTTCCCATTTTCAATTTTCTGCTGCTTCATTCCCTTTTTCATATCACCTTACCCTTTTTACAGTGCTGGTTGGAATGACAGTTTTGTCCCTACCAGTAAAGTAAGTGGTTCCTTACATTTAAGATATAAAAGAACAAGCAATTTATTATTCAATAGATGGTTACAGCTGTAAGATATAAACACAATTGCTATAGCAAATCTTGAATATATTTGGCATTGTGGAATATTGTTTGTGAAGAATACAGGAACATCACATTGATAATTTTGGATTGTCATTTTCTAATACAGTGAAGTCAACATAACTTTACATCATTCCGAATGTATGCATTATGCATGCAGATTGGAATGAGTTGCAGAGAAACACAAGTTTTACAGCCATGATTCACCTCTGAGCCGAACACAGAACCTCTTACACTGTAAGTCAGCATGTGGTGACTATTAATTGAATTACTTCTGGAATTCATGATGGTTGGTATCTGTGATACTTAAAAGTAATGGTGATGACAGCACTGTGCAGGATCATTCTTATATTTATTGGTTTTGTACCAAGTAAGGAAGTGGAATAATGTAACAAAACTATGGGAAACCTGATGAATCTTTGGGAACGCCTTATCAAACTGTGGGAACAGCTCATGAAACTGAGAACAGCTAATAATATTGTGGGAACAGCTAATGAAACTGTGGGAATGCCTGGTGAAAATGTGGGAATGCCTGGTGAAAATGTTGGAATGCCTGATGAAAATGTGGGAATGCCTGATGAAAATGTGGGAATGCATGATGACAATGTGGGAATATGTGATGATAATGTCGGAATGCCTGATGTTGATGTGGGAATGCCTGAGGAAAATTGGGAATGCCTGATGTAAATGTGGGAATGCCTGAGGAAAATATGGAAACCCCTTTGGAATATGCGGGAAATGCCTGTGGTATATGCATGATGGCCTGAGGAAAATTAAGACCAGCCCAAGGAAACAGAAAACTGGCACTTAGAAAGTGATGGTTGAACAAAGGAAAACAAAGTATGGCCCAAGTAAAATAAAATATTTCATGAAGAAAATGTATAAGTGTGTACGTATAGAATATGTAGCTTGGAGTAAAGAAAATATGAAATTTATATATGTGATTAAAATGCTGGCATGTTTGAATCCACGAATGATTAATGCTTATTTTACAGAGGAATATTGGTTGAAAAGATGATTACATGCTAGCAATTGATAGACGTTACATGTGTACCTTTTTGTTCACTGAAGACCATTGCACAATATAATAATAAAAGTCATTTCCTGTGATTTCAGTATCAAAAAACTTAAGTCTGTCTCTGTCTGTGTGTCTGTGTATGTGTGTGCATATGCGTGTGTATGTATTACAATCTTTCATAATGGTGGGGGTATACTATGTTTTAGCACGTGAAGAGAGAGTCTGTTCATCATCATGTGTGGACAATTGCAGACTATCACTGAAGAATAAAAATGTGAAAGAGCCACTTATTCTGTAATCTCCAGCAACACATGCCATAAAAATGGCATGACCAGCCAGAAACATGTCAGAATCCCACTCGCCAGTCAGCACATGGTATCCTCCTTGCCACCAGAAAGCAAGCCCAACAAATAAGGAACATTTTGTCATACCAATCAGACACAAGGCCTTATTCCCAGAGCCTCACACAACCAATCAGCAAACGGTGACACCCCCCATTAAAGTAACAGCTACACCATTTTGCCTCTCTTTACTTATCTACTTTGTAACCTTACAGACTGCAAGAATATAAATTGCCAGAACACAGAAGGGGAATCTATGGATCCAGTGACTTTGACAACTACAATCAACAAACCTTTTAACCTTTTATTTATTCAGTCTCTCATGCTTTCACTGAGTTAGTTTTGAGCTGATGTTTACTGCGAACTCAGAGTTACATACAGTAAACATTACAGACAGCCAGCCAGCTGTTTCATCATCAGCCTTAGTGTCAACAGTGGCTGTATTTGCTGCTTTATCACCAGTATCAAGAAATAAAGCAGTTATTGCAGCAAGAAGTTCACAAGAGGATATAATGCTGGTTTACATGTAAATATGTGCCTGCAAATCACCTGCACCTTTGTGGTTATCATGCAATGACGTGGGGCACATTTCACAAAAAAATTGAGCAGGAAAAACAAGTCTAGCAAGAAGAAGTCAATGCCCATACCTTATGAACCAATGAATTAATCAAGAATTGATCAAACATTGATGATACAACCATCATCTTCTATCTCTAGAGGTTTGCTGCCAATGCCATCCTTCACAGTTGCCACTGCAAAAATGCATTCACAACCTTTCGCGGGGCACAAAGAAGTGAAAAATATTGGTACTACATATCAGCATGTGAAGTGTGGGAGGTTATTTATCCAAAATTAAAACTTGAATAGACACATAAAAATTTGCAAATATACAGATTGTCTGCCAAACAGCAGGGACTGTTATGATCAATCACTACAGATAAGTGAAGAAGGTATGACATTATTGGATACAGAGATAAGACAATTAATGTGTTCACACTGGTCGTGACAACTGTGCCTTTCTGGATTTCCTACCATTAACAATGCATAAATATGCTTTCTGTTACAAACTTTTTAAATTAAGACAATATGCTTGAAGACATGATATATGTATATACCTTGACCATGCAATGTAGTTAGGTGATAAGTGTTGCAAGCAGATGCCACTAAAATGTAACTTGAACAGACAAAGCACTTCATGCCATTCTGCTACCAACCATGTAAAATGACTGTAATACATGTACCGTTAGCAGAGAGTCGCTGACATAGAATGTAGTTTGTCATTTGCATATGAATTTGGTGTATGAAGAACTCTTATGGGCAGAAATTTACCATGTTGTGACTGTACAATGGCTAAATATAATTATGAAGCTTAGCTTAATTTTTATGCTTGCAATGTGATTCATGTATTTAAATACAAGAACTTATTGTGGCAAAATAAGATAATTTATAAACCTACAGCCAGATTGGTCATAAATCAAATTGCAAAATAGTCATATATACTGACATAATTCTGCCTTTAAAAGCAATCTCAATCAAAATATTATACAAAGGCTTAAAAGAGTGTAATGTAAAATAAAAAATATTGCTAAGTAAAAAAAAAAATACATTTGTGTGCATGTGTGTAGGAATGAAATGTTTTCAAATATATAATAAAACAGTTTAAATTTGTAATTTACATAACAAGGATCTGTTTTGTAATGTAAAAAACAAAATATTAGTGTATCAAATACATATATCAAAATGTTATGGATCTGTAACCTGTACTAAAATTTGTTCTGAAACAGAAATGTAGTTAAATCTTGTTATCTGGCATCAATTTATCAGACAGTTCATTTTAACCAACACAGGTCAAAATCACAAAAATATAGATAATCTCATTTAATGGGTGTTAATACTGATTATTATTTTTGGCTAAATAGTAGCAGGCCATTTGGTTTATGTGACTATCAGCTCAACCAAGGCTCTACCGGCCTCTCATGGCAACACAATTTTTGTCTACTATTTTTATAATAGAATGCCAAGGTCAATCAGACGGGTGTATGGCCGGGCGCTCAGTGTCATTCGAGACTCTGAGTTGAACACGTTACATCATAGTGGTGGCTTTGTGGCATCATAGTAATGAATGTTTTAAAACCAATCAAGTTGTGGTTCGAGTTCACTGGTTCTATCATTGCTTTACAATGCCGCCTACATGGAAAAGAAAGGTTATATCCATGGAAGGCAATTTAAATGTAATCAGGAATGTGGAAGAAAGCAAAACTACAGAAAGTCGCTGATTATGATGTCTGTCATGTAATGTTGGAGACTGTAAAAAATATAAGGAACAGATTGAAAACTGGTTTTCAGTAAGAGTGACAGGGGCAGCATTAAAATAATGAAATACTATGAGAAAATGTGACTTGAAAATGTTAGCACAGCAATGCATATTTGGTTCACACATTTTAGAAAAAGGTAGTCATTTTGAAATATCTTATGTAAGAGAAAGTCTTGCAGTTTCATAAAGAATTCAATGAAAGAGACTAGGAGTTTACAGCCAGTATTGAATGTCTCAAAAGGTGGAAGAGGCATTATGGAATAGGGCATTTGAATATTTGAGGAGAAAAACTTCATTTAACATTACTGAAATAAAAAAATAATAATTTCTCAATTAATCAAAAAAGAAAGTCTAATGATTGATCAAATATTTAACTGTGACAAATATGGGCTAAATTACAAAAATGCTCTCTCAACACTTAACACACATACATGAGGAGCAGCTGGCTGGCCCTGTATATAGTTCTCATAATTCAAATTATTGAATCATTTAAAATACATTAAAATAAAAAAAAACAGAGCAGGTTGTACCAAAGTAGATTAATAATTATGTTGCTACAACCCATCTTAATTTTGCATTTGACTGGGGCGTGAATGTTGTGTCGTGCATAACCAAAATATAACTGGCCTCAGTAACACCAAACCTTTGTCGCAATATGGGATGGTCACACACAGAATATACCCAAATGCTACGCATTAAAAAGAAATGATTCTGTCGTGAAACGGCTTAAGTTAACCAAACATAATTTTGAATGGTCATTAAAACCAGAATTTAAAAAAACCAACTACACAACAGCACGTCCCAAAGACACAAGTTACACTGTGCCACAATGATTAAAAACAAAACTACCTGCACACTACTGCTGGCCTACTGCCAACATGATCACTGACGACTCGCCTAAAAAAATTTGACACCAGTGCTCAGCTGACTCAAGGAACAAAAAGAAGTAGAAGTAGCCACTAGAGTCCCCAAAAGGCAGATGCCTCACATTATAAATGGTGGCTAGACCATTATAATTAAAATATGCATGCGGGGGAAAGAGGGGAACCAAGCAGTATTGACAAAGAAAGGAAACAGAGCATGCACATAAGGGCGCTGAAGACCAAAGATGCAGATGGTGTCCCTGGTAGAGTACAAATGGCACTAGAGGTGCCAGTCTATTGAATGGATGCTGCCTCATATGCAATTGAGCAATGTTGAATGCATAAAATTGTTGAAAAATGGGGAATAGGGCTAAAACATTATGCCACTTTCAAGTCATAGAGTCTCGAGTCATAATTCTGATTGCCAACAAGCCAGCATATCAACTGGAAGTCCAGCTTTGCTTTTGAGAAACCAATGTACATCTTCAAAGGGCTACAGACCGGACATCAGTATAATGTGAGAATATGAGCCGTTCGTAGTTCGATACGTGTCAAATAGAAAATGTTTTTTTCAATAGCAAAAGCTACCCATATGTTGACATGAACAGAAACAGATGGACAGTACCTTCTAGCATGTTAGATGTATGATCAATTTCAAAATGTCGATTATGGACCTGCTCAGTCCCCAATACTGAGCCATATCACTTTTAAGAATATAGAACCGCTGATGGTTTTTGATGTGAATAAACACTATAAGCGTATTATATCTAATGTAATCAACTGGAGGATCAAATTTATTATGCATGGAAATATCCCTGCATACACATACTCCTTCTGCCTGATACTTCACAACCGGCTTGTATTGTACAATTGCTGAGAGAAGACTGTCAAAATACTACTGTGAATTCAGTTGAGAATGTGTAAATATAACAGTTGATGCACGATAATGGTTTATTTGCCTTCGAGAATTATCAGCATGAAGATGAATTGTAATCTTCAGGGTTTCCAGAGCCAAAATGGCTTTGTACTCAAGATCATCACAGAGCTCCTTGAGGATGATGCTAATATGCAAACTCTCATCTTCCGACCTCCATATCCCTGGTAACTGTTGGACGAGAATAACAAGAAAACCAACTTATAGTAAACAAAGTTATACTAGATATTGGAATAGGACAAAGCCATGATTCCATACCATCAAGTGGGAAATGTGCTCGGCGATATGTTACTGCTATACCCACAAGGACTGATTTACATAGCAGGGCCCAACCAGAAAAATTATGGCGTTATAAGTGTAAATTTGAAGAGGAAATAATCAACTTGTAGGCTGAGTGTGGCTGTCCTTTGCTGCACAAGCTGATGAAACTGTAAGAGTTGCATAGTCATGTCTGCAACAGTTCAGAACTTTCCCGTGCCTGTGCACTGAAGAACTTGCCGCTGCTGTGCAAATGGTGCACCTTATCCTTGGACAGGGAATCAGCTGCAGACGACTAGACACGAAGTCACCCGTATGTGCTCAAAATGTGAGAGAATATAAGTTTTTGTATGGAGGCACACCTGATTGAAATCCATATTTGATATAAGTGGGAAAAATCAACAAGCTTGTTTAGTTTTCGACTAGAGGTCTGATCGGAACCATGACTCCATTTTTTCCTATGAACATTTACATAAATGCTAAACCAGATTATAGTAGTTTGGAGTATGATTTCATCACAGAAGATGGATATCTACGTGTCTGCACCAAGACATACTATGGATGGGCCCACCATTGGTAATTCACACATTTTCCAACCACCTACAAACTATCACAGATTTAAGTAGACTGTTCGGGACCATCAGCCAGCATAGTGTTCCACATGATGCCGCAGACGCAGCTGCCCTGCACCTTGGACCAAATTATTGCCATAGCACAGGCTCATGCTACCATCCATGCACCGGACAATGTGTTAAAACATGGCGGAAAACATTTTGAACACCTATTACAGTGCACAGAAACAAGCAAATATGTTCTTTTGTAATAATTTCCAAAGTTAACATCATTTCTAATGAATTTTTGTACTGTCAATTTGCACATATTGCATTTATTTCAAACTGTAAGTGTAAGCGAAAGTGTGTTTTCTTACTGGGCATACAACATTACAATGGTATTGTTACATACATCATCTCTTGAGCACCAGGAAGATTTTCGATATCATCAAATCTGCGTTACGAACTAAAAAACTTTCCAGACAAAAGATATTCAGTTTTGCGAGCTTTATTCAACGATACTAATTTTGTACCATCTTCTCATTTGAAATTCGGAAGTTACCTTAATTTCCTCTAGTTTACCCCAGATGCTAGACACTGTAGGATTCACTATTCAGTTTATCCTTAATGGTTTGCCTACAAAGGATTTTACCCAAAAAAGCTTTGATGTTCCATTTTCACGAAAAAGGGCTGGTACGGTAGGTCTGGGACATCGAGTATATTGAGAATGTGTAGTTTTGATAAGGTGCTGCATCCAGAAACTATTGTTGCTTACAAATTTCATGTGTTTCCTTTCATGATCATCTCATTGAAAAATACGTGAACTCTGTAATATTTTACAGGTCTAGGTCATAGGTAATAATAAAGCATCAAGAAGAGCCAAACATTAGTTTCATCGTAAGGAGTATAAATGTATGTATAATGTAGTTAATAAGTCTTGACTAGGCCAATAAAAAAAACTATCGTCATTTGATATACAGCAAGTTTTATGTTCCAACATTTACACATAGTAGCATATGTTACTCTGTAGGTAACTGAGTTGCTACCATTTGGAGATTCATGTCAGTGACACTAATATTGCACATGTGTATGTGGAATGAGTGTGTTGCTGTGCGAAGTATATCTGAAGTATTTCTATGTTTATTTTAAATTTTCAACTTGGGGAATTCTTAACAGTTAAAAAACATGTCATCTGGGAAGACAAATATACTGGCCAGGATAAAAGCTGTAAATTTGTGTCCTCAATGTATTTCTTAGTAAGATTGGGATGGCTCAAGTAGATACTATACAAACTTTTAGTAGATTGCCACAGTTTTTTTAGTTGTGATAGAGAATTCACCATTCTAGAGAAATGAAGAAAGTTAACCAAGGTTTTTGTTCCTCAAGATTTACACAATCATGTCCAGTTTGCTAAACATGTGAATCCATTACATGTAGTTCCAATAAACTCGACTATTTATTTTATTTTAAGGAGACAGCTGCTGCAGTGTTGACACAAAATAAATATAACATTTAAAAGTGAACACTGCTCAGTATGTCTGACTCATCTACTAGAAGTAGCTGTTAAAACTACATACAATGAAACAGAATGGTGGAAGATAATCTTCTTAAAGAAGAAAATCTATAGCTGATATAAAACAATCTATGTTAGGTTCAAAAGTTCAGCCCCCATCTGTGTGCTGTGAAAAGCAGATAAACCTGTCAACCATATTGCCATTTCTTCCTTAGCAGTATAGATAGTTCTACAGGAATGTTTTAATCACAAAAGAGGCAGCATTGGTGTAATTGTTAGACTACTCGCCTCCCACCTAGGTGAACTGGTTTCTATTCCCAGCGGGGTCGCTCCTGGAGTTTCACATGTGGGAATTGTGCAGGATGATGCCGCTGGTATATTGGTTTTCTCATGGATCTACCATTTCCCCTGCCCCTTCATTCTGGCACTGCTCCATTCTCACCTCGCTTCACCCTCATTGGCTCTCAAGACCTCAGTGTTGAGAGCCGCCCAAATCTCTTCACACAATCATTTTATTGTCTAAATTATTCCACAAAAGAGTAACAGAATGGTGATTTTTTTTCTGTTTTAATGTTTCTATACCATATTTAATTATAAATAATTAATCTGTATTTATTCAAACAGTATTATATAGAAAGGCACTTAGAACAAATGGACACTTATT
Source organism: Dryococelus australis (assembly GCA_029891345.1). Lineage (NCBI taxonomy): Eukaryota > Metazoa > Arthropoda > Insecta > Phasmatodea > Phasmatidae > Dryococelus > Dryococelus australis. Next base: position 197,536,215 of record CM057009.1, read on the forward strand.
TTGCTACCTTTGAATGTCCTTACTGTTTGATTTTATTTCTCTTTAACTACTCATTTAGGGGCATTTGTTATGTGTACAACTAATGTCTATAATACCATATTGTATCGTAATTGTGGAAATAATGAGATATGCAAAAATATTTATTTAGTTTTTTTGCTTATGCTGTACAATTTCAATTATAGTACTACAAATATTTTTGACTTTTCTGTTCTACAATTAGGTTATTTGTAAAATGTTCTTACAAAGTTTGCTGCTATTAAGATGTCAAGCCTAGATATATGGGACAGATTACTTATGGCTTGTTGATACAATTCTCTGTCAGGTGAATCTTGCATCTTCAGGCAATTCATTGGACCCAAGTGGATTTTTATTTGGTCTTCCAAGATTTTTATGTACTATAATGAATCAATCTACACCTTCATCTCGGTCAAGAATAGTGACAGTCTTCTCAAGGCATTTAGCGATTTCACCAGTGCCCTTAATATTGAATTGTATCTCTATATTTCCCTCAAAGTTTGTTTTAACTTTAGTTCATTAATGAAGGTATACATTGTAAATACAGTAATCTTACTTCCAGATAGTTTATAGTTCAAAGACAAGTTTACTTTCAACTACCTCAATACTAAATCAGCAAATACTTCACAAGTGTATTGAGTAGAAGATATTTTCTGTATCAGTCAATGCATTGCTTTAAATGGCAATACCTTGTGAAATTGTTTCTTATACACTCATTTACAAAAATAGATTACCCTGAAGGTTTGATCACAGGTGCATGTAAGTTAGGACACACACAGGACATGGTAGTATGTATGCGGAAAACACCGTAATATTGTACCACACCAAGCATGTATTGTCGAGGACCAACACTTGCCGGATACACCTAATATGGTGTTGGACCAACCATAGCACAGAGACAGGCAGCGATATGGTCAGTCGTGGAGACATACAGACAATGGATGTTCTCCTGAGGAAGATCCTCCCACAGCTGGTGCATATGACCCTCCAAATCAAACTTATTTGCTGCTGGCAGAAGTTGCTGTCCAATCTGGTCCCAAATATTCTTGATGAGCAAGAGGTCTAGGGACTTTGCTGGCCAAGGAAACCTGTTGACATTTCGAAGGAAGGCCAGAGATGCCCGTTCTGTGTGTGGTTGGGCATTATCCTGCTGGAAAATGTGGTGGTTAAGCTGCACTATAGGAAGGGGAGTCCACATGGTCACAGAATTTCCAGGATGTATTGCAGCATCATCAGAATTCCTTCAATCACTGCCAGTAGGGTGCAGGAATTATAGGAAATAGCACCCTAAATAATGACACCTCTCATTGGGGCAGTGTGCTGCTCTAAAATGAAGTGTGGATCATGGCTTTGGCCAGGATGTCTCCAGACTCAAATTCAGTGGTCTTCAGTGTCCATACATAACCATGATTCATCACTGAACACAACTTGTTGCCAATTCACAAGCTACCTTGCTGACTGTTCCCGGCAGAAGGTTATATGTGCTTGGTGATGATGCACAGGTCGTAATGGTAGACGACATAAGGGATTACACTATGACAGCTGCTGCTCTTTTAGCCACCTGGATGTGGTACTGGTGGGCACAGGTGTTTCCTCAGCTCCAATGACATGTCCCTGAATGGTGCACAGCGACTCCTTTGGAGTGCCTATAGCCTGTTGCACAATGGAACGATCCTCCCTGCTGGTCATTTGCCAGGGTCAATTCGAGCAGTCTCGTATCTATCTACCCTCTTCTTCCCGCTGTATCTAACACCACTCTCAGTGTTCGCATAATAATTCAAGTGGTGAGCAGTGTGCCGAAACTTCCAACCTGCCTCTCAGAAACAGACGATGCAGCCTGTCTCAAACTCATTCAGCTGGACAAAGACTTTGTGAATGCACCGTCGGGGCATGTTGTGCGTTCACTGAACTTGGCTGTGTGGCTCACACTACTAAAGGCCTTATATGATGTCTTGCAGCTATGAATGATGTATATATATTCCCCCTAGTAGCACCTCCACACATGCAAACTGCATTAAATGCAAATTGGACACATGTCAGGCTATGGCGATACTGTGTGGCAACCTTCACTGTAATGTTGCCATTAGTTCATGGTGATAGTTTTTTTTTTAATGAGTGTACATTTTGTTTGGTGGCTGCATATAAATCTTTTTTATTAAATGGCCATGAGAATATACCATTTAAATTTCTATGTGTATTTTCATATTTTGTTTGAATGCCAGGGCTATTAGGAATCTCGGTAAAAAAATATTTCATGACGGAGAATAATGTAGTTTGTGTCAGGCTTTTGCCCACAGTCCTTTCCCATTAATTTTGTATTGCATTCTTGTCATCAGGAGTCTGTACATTGCACAACCATTATATTTTCTAAGAACTTATACCACTTGGTAGATTTGTCTTTTCATGAAGCTTGTAGGCTTGCCATTGCTTTCCTTGTAGTTAGTGGTTCGTTATATTCATTCACAAGATAAGTGATAAAATATTGATTCTTTCTGTGTTTAAGGACTCTGGTTGATATTTTTAAGTGATTTGGTTGAAGCACTTTATCTTCCTCTTGCACAGGCTGAGTATTAAAGAATACCCCAACTTTGAAGGTCTATAATATCAAAACCAAACAATCTACAACCATGGTTGACCACTCAAATTAACCAGGAACTGTGAAGTTTTTTTACCATATCTTCATAAATATTCAATGTTACCACCAGGAGCTGCCCGAACATCATCTACGCGATACTCAAACTTGTTCCACATTCTTGTCAGCATGTCCGGTGTTACGGTTTGTATGGCATCCGTAAATCTTGTTTTGAGGTTGTCAATGTTAGCTAGCAATGGTGGACGAAACACTTGATCCTTTTTGTACCCCCATAGGAAAAAATTGCGTGGGGTAAAATCCGGGCTTCTTGGGGGCCAATGATGAAGAGCTTGGTCACCAGCTGCTCCTTGACCAATCCAGCATTGCAGCAATGTCTTGTTCAAGTATCTGCAAACAGCTAGGTGTGAATGGGATGGCGCACCATCCTGCTGGAAAATTAAGTCTTCTGCTACCTCTTCTAACTGAGAGGAAACAACCATTCTGTAAGCATGTCCAAATAAGGTATTCCAGTAACAGTGGGCTCGTGGAAAAAGAAAGGGCCAAAAACTGTGTCTTTGGATACAGCGCAAAAGTCTTCACTTTGGAAGAAGCACATTCGTGTTCAGTGGTTTCATGTAGATGCTCCTGACCCCATATCCGCACAGTGTGCCGGTACACCACGTACCATTAGTATGGAACGTCGCTTCGCTAAAAATCAGCTTAGACATGAAGGCATCGTCTACCTCGTTCTGGGCAAGGACAAATGTGCAGAAATCATGCTTCAGTTATTTATCCCTTTCGGTAAGAGACTGTACAGGCTCTTGGCACACAAAGAAACATCAGACCGTCCCCTTCACATTGATGTGTCGAATGCAAGCTCGCTTCTCCCTCACCACCTCAAACCAAGAGTTACGGACGCCATCCAAATCCTAACTCCGGACATGCTAAGAAGATTGCGTAGATGTCGTTCAGGGCGCTCGTAGTGGTCATATTGAACATTTATGAAAACATGATAAACAAACTTCACAGTTCCATGGTTATTGATTGGTTAACCAAGGTTGTAGATTGTTTGGTTTTGATATTATAGACCTTCAACTTTGGGGTATTGTTTTATACTCATCCTCTACATTTTCAAGTCCTAGGAAATCTTCCTCAAAAGGATTATGACAACCTGCTCCTGCCCACTTTCTCCAGTAAAGTTTTTGAACATCAGTCTAAAAAATAACTCAAATTTTTCCCAGAGTTTACTTATGTTTAAATTTTTTTCTGTACACATAACATCCCTTCTTAGAGACAGAGTCAATTAAAATGCAATATTTTGTGCACTTCTGTAATAACTTGACAACCAAAAATTATAATATTCTTAAAATTATATTTTTTGTAGTACCAGACTTCAATTAGGGTCTTAATCCTCAAGTGTTTTTGTAGAACACCAGTTGTTCAAGTACACTGCTTTAAGAATGGCTTCAGCCTAGGAGACTTTCGGCAAGCTTGCACACGGAATTATGCATAGTACTTTCTAGGTAACATTTTTATTGGCACATTCTGCAGTGGCATTTTGTCCGATGTATATTTTACTGTCCTTTGATGTCTGATTCCCTTAACCTTGAAGACTATTGTTGGTGTACAGTAGAATTTAATTAATCTGGAATAGTAAGAAACGAGGAAATCATGGATTACCACATTTCACAGATTAACAATTAAAAGCAGAAAGTGCTGGCCAGACATGTGCCTGCAGTATGCTGTCAAATAAACAATGTCAAGGTCATGAGACATTACGGCTTCCAAGTACCATGAGGCCTTGGTGACAGTAGATGCCCAAAAATAAATGCAACAGGTGGAAGGAAAACCATACTCTTAAATGTGGGTGGCCAAATTCTACACATGGAGACCCAAGTTCATGACAAAAAACTTTTCCCTGCTCATTAAGCATTTGAACTGTAATTCTAACATCCTCACTTCTCCATAGTCAAAACCACTGCATTAGAATTGTTTCTAAATCAGAGACTAAGATATTCTTCAGTGTTTTTCACACATTCATAATATCCTTTGAATCAGCTTCTGAAAAAAACTTGCAAAGGTTTTGTCTGTTCTTGCGAATGTCATAAATTGTTTGCATACTGACACCATAAAATTTGCTCAATGGTATGGCAGCTAACCCTTTATACATCTCCTTAAGCTCCTCAACCATTTCTTGTGTTGATAAGTTTTGTGCCACTATTTTGCATGAGGATGATCACTGTAACTAGCTGGATGTTTTCTGTCACTCATTGTTACAATATACCGTACCATAATATGACGTGTGTGGCCCATCTTGGACACCACAAGCAGATGACAGCCAGAAATCCACATGCCACTGGCCAAGAGGGTATGGGTCAGATGCCCTCCCCTTTATTATTTGCTCTCAGTACCCTCATAAAGGTTCTCTCCCTTATCCTTCCTCTTATAACTCCTTGAGTTCTCGGAATGCTGGTTCCCAGAACTTGCCTTCTTCGCACCGGTCTGTGCTCTATCAGCTGTAGGCAGGTTATTCGTGCATGAATACATGAATCTTTAAATACTTCTGAAGTTGTCTTGGATTATCCAATTCCCGTGTTACTGTATCAAGGACTAACGAGGTTCAACTGTATTTAGTTACCATTATTTGATCATGAGGACTTTCTTTTACCAGTGGCTCTCAATTCTTTGTAAAGATCGTAAACTTTATCTTCTCCGTTTAAGTAATAAACAAATGTGTAACAGGAAAAATCATCACAATAAATGTTACAAAATATTTAGTCTCTATTACCCCTAACAGGTACTGTCTCCAGAGACCACCATAACTTTTAGCAGTCATAGTTCTTTATATTTGCAAGTCTGCATTACCAGCTGATAAATACCATTGTTTTGAACAGCAGGCGTAATAATGTCATCTTTGCTATTACTTTCTCACAGTTACTTTCTAAAAATTACAGGATTGCCTTTTATAACTTCTATTTAACACCAAAAGCAGGTTTGTGACTATGCCGGATGCATAATGAACTTCATAAGCTGTAAAACTAATAATATATCAACCAAATTTGGAATTAGTATTATAATTCCTCACAATTTATATTTTAAGAGACTTTATTTTTGACTACTCCTTCAGCTATAGAGTACGTCACAGTTTCTTAATCAAGTTTGTTTTTGGTTAAATGCACACATGCTGATAAGTTTAGGTAATAAAATAATCACTTTATTTTTCATCAGAAGCCTTACATGCAGAGTAAGCATTTGTGATCGAATCTCTTTCAGCATTCATGTTACTCATAGATAAACACTTAAAAAAAAAAAAAAAAAGACCTTGTTTATCACATTTGTAACATTTGATAAGTTTCCCTCTGTGAGAAATTTCCTTGTTTGTTTTGAGCTTTTAAGTTCCTCCTTTTCTGCAAAGCATCACGTCAGTATTAGAATCACACACAGCGGTCATTTGAATACATAAAACAATTTAACCTTAATTGTGTCTGCTGCTGCAGGAATGCCACAACTTTCCAAACCCATACTTATTGATCCATATTATTCAGAATGACTATATTGTTCCAATCCATTCTTTGCTAATATTGAGGCTTGTGTTATGAATACACTGCACTGTAGATATTATTTTGTGTATATATTGTATATTTTTTAATCAGCTCGCAGTCTCTAAGACAAATAAAAATTAATTATCTCAATAATCCGACACTTCTTGTGACTTCTGTATTCTCAAAAAGTTTTGGAGTCATATTCCAGGCTTCCATATATTTGTTGTGGTTCTCAATTTGGTGTATCAAGCCAGCTTCAATTAATAATAAACTCTTGGAGAGTTTTATGTGAACATTCTCATAAGCTTTGTCGAGTTTCACTAGGCCCTGAACATCCCACTGGCCATATCATTTTAGTAGGGCTTTCATGTGTAACTTTCTGAAAGTGTAGTTTTCATGACTTTTTAGTTTCTTAACCAAACAAATGTTATTTTGAAATCCTGCCCTACAGTTTTTTTTTGGCCCAACAAAATGTTAATGTTAGCTTCCATGACACAGTGCTCACTTTACAACTCTCATTCCTTGTGTCATTCTGGGGCCCATAACGTCTGTTAAGAGTTGTGGAAGCTACACACAGTTGTATGAAAATGGCAAGTTTTAATAATACAGTAAACTACCTATTAACCGTGTTAATCAGGGACAGGGAAAACATGTATAAGCAAATTTGTATTAAAAAAATCTGGATAATCAGATTTTCACATTTTTACTATTAATGGAACGGTGATATTGGCTCCAAAAATCATAATAAAAAACAGTACCTAGTTTACATTTCAAAGCAAACACACATCATGCACTGTATGTGCAGGATTTAAAGTGTAGGATACTTTAACTGATATTTATTTGCACAGAGTATATTGTAATTCATGGTGCATGAAATAAGTATACACAGCCTGCGCTGGTGCCAGGCAGGTGGCATGGACTCCAAAGTGGTCCGTTGTGTGTGTATGTGTGTCCCTTTCTCAACACGTGTCACTCAGACCCATCCTTTAGATGGTAGAAGCTTAGAATGCAGTGTAATAAAGACTATAATGGGGCTTTAAATGAGCCAACCTGACATTTAAACTATACAATATAAACCCCATTAAAAAAATAACCCTTACAATGCAAATGCAGTACCTAACATTAACTTTTGCTAAAGCAAGCAAAACACATAAAAAAAAAAAGTCTAAGTTCATTAATTTCAAAGTTAGTGACCATGATGACCATAATGAATTTTACAAAAACGTAAATGTACACCTCTATCAATAAGTGTAGGTTGTTTTCTCATTGTCTCAATAGGCTGGGCTGAAACATCTCAGATTTCTATACATCTTTAATTACTAGGAACTTATTTAAATTTTACCGGCTTACACACGCAAACAAAAATTTAAAAAATCTCTGAAATGTTTAGTTTTTTGTAAACATTTGAAAAAATGTAAGAAAAGTTAAACTGTGCCTTTTTTGAAAAAAGTCTTCAATTTTCATTTGTTTGGTACTGGAATATATGTTTTTGTTTGTAACACACTATGCTCAAATTTTTTTATTATATCTAACTGTTTTGTGATGGTTTAAACTGTCCTTTTCTACTTTGTTGACATTCTGAAAAGGACACTACAAAGTGAAAAATGACCCAGGCCGACGATCGATAAACTGGCAAGACGTGACGTTGGGAGGTGGGACTGAGGTCATGTCCGAAACCGAAAAACCGAAATGGCCAATTCGTTATTTTGTAATTTGTCATTTCGTAAGTTTTGATTCGGAAGTTGTCAATAGTCACTTATTTATCACTCACAACAACACATTTTTACATTAACAGTGAAAAATATTGTTAACTAATTTTAATGCTGAAAATGGACATAATATTTCGACAATCATCACTGGAATGTTGTGCATACGTTAATAAATAAGAAAATAAGTTGTGCAATACCGACATTAATAAAATTTGTTGCAAAATATATATATAAAAAAACCACAACAGTTACTTGCATTTTTAACATGCCTAGTGTATTTTATGAATAATTATTTGTTTTAGAAAACATTTTAGTTATACATTCACGCATGTGTTAATTTTGTATTTTTGCTTACATCCACTGCTAGATAGAAATACAAAATACGTCACCATTTTGGTATACAACATTGGGTCATGTGATCATTTTGTCAACAAAATCTGCTGTTTCGGGCATGGCCTGAGATGAGTCAGAGGCGCTATAGTGGGTGGAAATGGATTACTCACAAAGGTCACTGTAACAGGCTGACAGTATAAAGAGATAAACATCAGCTCATGCAGCACAGTACTGTTACGTGTTAAATGACACACTTTACAGCATCACCTTACTGCCGCACGGATAAGCTGTACTGTACTCAACTATACAGTATGTCAATGAATAAGTGTTACAAATTAATAGGGGTGGTACAGGAGATGAAATGGAACATATTTTTATCAAGTTACCCATGTCTGCAATTGCCTCCCTATACCAAAACACCATGATACCAGCGAGCAGGGTTTGTCGGCAACACGTTGGCGACCGAGCAGTGTAACAGAATGTACGAAACATTAAATGTGTTTTGCACTGCCCCATTCGACACACAGTAGGTCACATTGTCTGGCCACCTTGCTCCCCCGGCCTAATGTCTTTAGATTTTTACCTATTGGACCACGTAAAAAACACTGGTGTATTACACTCCTGTGAATATCAGTGAAGAAGTTGAGGCCAGAATTTGTGCAAAGCACATCATTGAAGATGGCTGGTGTGGCCATCTTCAATGATGTGCTCTGCAACATACTGCGGCGCTGCAGAGCATGTATCAAATGCGGAGGAGACAATGGTGAGCAGCTGCAGTAATCTCTCTGTATGTAATGAACCTGATTTACACAACTGATTCATATGCACCTTTCTTAATACCTGGTGTCACCCTTGCATGCTATAATCATATTTTGGGTATAAGGAGGCATTTCTGGACATGGGTACCTTAATAAAATATGTTCCATTTCATCTCATGTAACACCCCTATTAATTTGTAACAGTTATTCAATGACATTGTGTATAACAGAACCAACTTCATGGCCATCTTGAATAGAACACAGCAATAGGCTGCATTTACATCAAAAGTACATAGAAATTAATCAAAAATTTTTTTTCAGTATAAAGTTACCCATTGTTAAACACTAGCCAATACAATGAACCAACTTTAATTATAATTTTAGTTAATTAGGTAATGCTCTGGTAGGTGCATACTGGGTTTGAGGGGTGGTGACAAAGTACAGGAGTGAGTTTAACGTGGAGGTAACCTAACTTAGGCACCAGACATCATCAACAGGCAGTGTCATGGTGATGATGGTGATCTCAGGGCCATGTAATCATCCACCCAGACATACTCTGTTCCCTTGATGATGATTATGATTACGATGATTATTGTTATTGATTGTGCTTTACGGTGTTTGTATGGAGCTATAATGTCAATAAACATTTTCACATATTTTGAAATTTTAATGACTTTATGTTTAATTGAAAGGAAATGATAATAGAATGATTTTCTTTTTCAGCTGAAAAATATGTTGGTAAATCGCAGTGGGCACCTGTTTTTGAAGGATGGATTCATGATGCTAGTTTGAACCATGATGATCATCATACTTCTGTAGATGAAAATGAACATGAAAAAGGTGAGCAACATGATATTGAAGAAATACAAGAAAAATTTTTGTTCTTTGCCATTTCTTAGTCTTACACTGTATTATATTTTTTTCTTGGACATCCTTTGCTATGTGTATTTTTGCTCATTTTTGAGCTTTCCTTTGTCTTTTCCCAAGATACCTCATTTCTGTGTAACTTGTGTTTTACATTTTCTTTGCATGTCTTATTCATGTTCATTGCAAACTCAATATTTTTCATATATAAATTTTCTAATTTATTCTAGTAACTGCTGTATATATAAATACTTTCTATTAAACCTAAACCCTATTTTCTGTGTTACATGGTGTCGCGGCTAGAAAAGGAGTGAGAGGAGCTTTTGAGGAGTGGTGAAATTTGAGGTTAGAAAAAATAGGAAAATATAGTGTTAGCCAGTAGATGCCAGACATCGTCAGCACGATGTCAATAAAGTTGAGGTAGAGCTGACTCTTAAAGATCTCTGGATCATAGGCCAAATCACCACGGTGAAATCCTCCAGTGTGGCATTTTTACTACTCATATTAAATTATTGAAAAATTATTTATGATGTTTTTGAAACTGTGGCCAATTTTGGGGTGGCACACACACCCCAAAGTATTGAAAGAATTATGCAGTGGCATGTTAAACTTAATTAAATACACAAAAACACTTGATGATACAAGTACACTTTTTGTGGGTTTCTGAGGGTCCCCGTTCTTAAGTGCTCGAAGGCATGACAGAAATAAAACACGTGAGATTCTTTTCAATGTGATTTTACTGATCATTTAATTACAGCACTCCTCTAGGGAGGCAACTTACACTGGTACAGGGCTTGGCCTGCCGGCAAGCCTAAACCGTAAATGGGATCGAAGCAGTGAAAAACTTAACTAAGTATGAATTATGTTCCCCAGGTAATGCAAGCACTTGGATGGTGAGGGGCGGTGTCTCGGGATAGCTAAAATGAATGAGGTTCCAAAATATTTAATGTCTGTTGAGAGCTAAATTATTGGTAAAACTAAGGTTGCTGGCCGCCCGGAGCACGCGATGCTGATATGACACACGTGACCGACCCCTCCTGATACCTTGCGTATACTCTCTCATCCTGCATAGCGCACTGGCCGGCTTGACGGGCAGGCGCGTCATGTGGAACTACTTCTTGACCTACGTTGCAATAAAATTATAGAAAACACATTATCTTTCAATTTCAACTTGATATAAAATATCTGACATTATTCTAAACATAAACAATGCTTGCAAAAACAATGTGAGATGATGTGAAGGTGAAACATGTGAGCTGTAGACAATGAACACTTGCAAATAAACATTTTTCTCGGGACGTGTAAGTCCCCTGTATTAAGGGTTCTGGGGGCTGTTGCTATAAAGCCCTTTGCAATGCGCCCTACTTCCACTTGTTGCACTACTCGGCTCTGTGAGGCACTAGGTTGTACCAGCCTCCACTCTACTGTATCACACGAGTGTCGTGCACTAAGTGCATTGAACGAACATACGGACTCATTACAGAGCACATGCTTCTTAGAGGGCAGATGTGTGCTGTGCTGGGGAATGCTGTGCTGTGGACAACAGTCTATGGAGAGGGGAACGCTGCACACATCAAACACCCCCCCTCCCTTCCTCCTTCGAGACTGTTTGCAGCCTCATGCCATCACGTGCAGCAGGGACACTGGCATCTCCCACGCTGTCTTTGGCGTAGCATATAGGGGCTCCTGGAGTGCCCTCCATGCTGCTGGAATGTTCGCTGCTGCAGCTGCTGTTCTGGGCGGCATTGCCCAGTGCGGTAGGCTGTGGCACTCCCGCACTTGATACAAGCCATTGGCTGTTGTGGCCGCCGGCGTGATGGGCGAAGACAGATTGAGTTGGTCTACCCGCTGCTCTCACTATCACCGTCGCTGCTGCTGCTCTTGCTTCTCCTGTTGTAGTCAACAGTCGTGTTGCTGCCGGGAGCTACAAGCTTCCCAGGCAGGTGGCAACCGTAGGGTGGTGGGGGTTACCACATTGACGTTCCCCCTCGGCTAACTGTGAACGTGCTTGCTTGTGGACCGCTCATGCTGGCCTCCCCATCCGAGTTGGATGCTATGATGGTAGGCGTCATAGCGTCTGTTGGAGGGGCCTTCCCCAGAAGTGCTGGCATCGGTTGCGACGTAGGTGCTCGCACGGTGATGGCGATGTTGAGCACTGTAGGGCTGACCATCGGACTCACCCCCTCGGGCGCCGGTTAACCAGGCAACTTTGGGCTATGGGCACCCGCTGGTGGCTTTCCTGGGGAGGTTGCAGAGACACCTTTCTCTGCTGTAGCGGCCCCAGACGCTTGATGGTGATGTCGCTGTAGTGGGTCGTCGGGGCAGCTGTATCCATTGCTTGCTGACTTTCTTGCTCTACTATTGCTGGTGGCGGGTTGATGACCAATTCTGGCACAGCGTCATTCCTCACACTCGGACCTACGTCGTTCTGACTCCTGAAGGGCACAGTTGTGTCCAGCATCGGCAACGCTTGGGTCCCAGATGGCGACCCCCTTGGGGGAGGTGCTGACTCATTTTTCTCTCTTTCACTTTGTTGACTGAGCTCGACAGATGTGTTGCTGTTGTGAGGCGTCGTGGCACCAAGTGCAACTTTGCCGGTGACATCTGCTGGTGAAAGTTGGACGTCATCTCTGTATGCCCTGATGGTTTTCTTGCCCACTCAGACTAAGTATGTTGTTGGTCTGATCCTCTTGAGCGCCTTGTGCGGGTCACTCCATTTTTCTTCTAAGCCCATGCAATAGTTTTGGCAGGCAACCGACTGTGGTTACATATGTAAATATACTTGCTGTCCTGCATTGAGCACTGGTGGTGGCCAGGTGGTGGTCGGAACCCACAGCGCATCGTACTCCTCTTGGCACTGCCGTTATTTGTGTATTCATCTGCTCTACTAGTGCCGCTACTCTCCGTGCAGCTGCTCTCCGTTGATTTTGGGCAGTCGTTCTGTCCTGGCAGGGTGAGATTATGCCCCAACAGGATGGGGGTGATCTGCCGGTGTCAGCATTGACAGTCCGTCAGTGGGTGAAGAGGGCGGCTGGCAGGTTTTTCTGCCCAGGTGTTTTGTTGCTCCCCATACAGAGCCACAACTGCATCTTGAGCTCCTGATTGCAATGCTCCGTGGGGTTTGTGCGGGTTGGTACAACGCCATCTTCAAATGGCGCACCCCCCACCGGGTGCAAATTTCTCGCAAATTTCCTCGCAATGAACTTTGTCCTATTATCGGTTAACCGGTTTTTTGGGTAACCCCAATGTGAGAAGAATTTGCCCTGTAGTGCCTTCTCTATTCTGTTGACTTGTACACTGCTGCTCGTTGCGTAGACTTCAATTCAGCGGGATAAATTTTGTGTCACCTCTAGAATGAACCTTTTCCGTACGGCCTCATCATGTTCAAACTGACGGTCTTGAACGATAGCTGGGTAGTCGCAGCTGCTGCTATTGCATGCCATCTTTGCTGCATGCTTTGAACTTATTGCACTGCTCGCATCGTCGCACATACTCCCGTGCATAGCATGTCAGGCCGGGCCAGAAGAAGTGTTCTTTTACATTCAGAATAATCTGTTTAGTTCCAGGGTGTCCTGCTACATCACTGGCATGCACATGCCCAAGTATATTGTCTCTGTAATTTTTCGGTACAAACAGCATCCACTTGAGTGGATCTTGTGGTGAGCAAGTTTCCAAGTATTTATTCACTACATACCACTATTCTACAGTTTGTGTCGCACACTTTGCTTTCTGTGCTTGCGTACATTCGAAATCTATTTGCGTGTTCTCTACCTCCCAGTATAGGTCAGATACCAAAATGTTGTTGTTTACAACACTCATTTGTTGGAGGCTCGCTTCGTGGAAGGACTCCTGCCTGTCTGGGGGTAGGATTTCGTCTCATTCTGCATCATCATGCACTATTATATCAGTGCTGAGTGCTCTGTACAAGGTATTTGGAGTTAATTTCTTTCCAGGGGATATGCTCAATGACAAAGTCGTAGGCCTGAATGAGCAACATTCACCGAGTCAGCTTGCTCCATGCTTCTCTCATACTCTGTAACCACACGAGGCAGCGTCTGTCTGTATAAAGTGTTAACCTTTGATATTCAAGGTAGGCCCGGTATTTTTTAATGGCCCAAAGCATGGCCAGACACTCACGCTCATTTACATCGTACAGCATTTTGGTTTGGTGTAATTTTGCGCTTGCAAAATCAATCACATGACACAACCCATAATCTGTGCAATGATACAGAACCGCACCCAGCCCCTTCTGGCTGGCGTCTGTCTGTAAATAAAGATGTTTGCTTGGATTGCACCTGGCCATGGTAGAGCACGACCAGAAACCAGACTTGATTTCCTGGAATGCTTCGTCCACTGCACTGTTATATGCAAACAGCTGCTGCAGTGATAACAGGCTGGTTAGTGGTGCCGTTATTACTGCGAAGCCTTATATGTGTTCCTGAAGCTAGTTAATAAAGCCATGACATTTTTGCAACTGTTTATGCGTGCTCGGCATTTGGTAGCCGTCAATTAGAAGTAACTGTTCCGGACTAGGCTTGTTTCCGGTCTCATCTAATACATGACCTAGGAAGTTTAGACTAGTCTTGCCTAGGTGGCACTTGTTTGCGGCACATGTGAGCTCGTTAATAGCTAACCTTTCCAACACCATAGACAAATGATGCACGTGCTCTTCCCAGCTCTCTGACCACAATAAAAAACCAACCTTACGGGGAAAAACCACCTTTAATAACAAGATAACCTATTTTCAAATAATCCTCGTTAAAATGTTTTGCATACCATTTTCAGGTGAAATCATTTGCTTTGAAATACAAGTAATGTTAGGTGCAATTCTGAGCGACATATAATCTTAATAAAATTACATTCACCAGGCACATTTTATTTGCTCTGCTCCCGGCGGGGCGTCGTGTGAAGGCAAGGAACGCGAAGCAGGCATGGCCGAGAGAGAGAGAGGATGTGCTTCATCTTTTGCTAGTCAACAACTTCCCCTCTCAGCGGCGAGAATGGTCTTGAGGGGAGGAAGGAAGGTGCGCCGCTGAAAGAGACAGAAAGAGGGGAGAGAGAGAGGATGCTAGGTCGCCATGCTTGTTGCTATGGGTAACCACTTTGCCTCTTGTCAGGGAAGTAGCAAGCCAGTCTTGCACTATGCCTCACGCCCGCAGTGTCGACAGACGTGTTAGGAAGACGACACACTAGACAGCGTGCCGCAGAGCAGTTATAAATGGTGACGCATGTGATGTATTTTACATCCAGTTACAAGACGTTTGCATAAACAACCACCTTAAAAATGACAGTTGCGGGAAATATTAGGTGAAGGGTCCCAAAATATACTTTGATCAAAGTTTCATGTGATAAACGATACAAGCAGTTTATGTTAACATTATTTATGTAGGGATTTCGGCGGGACCACAAAATATTGTTGTTTGGTGCGGTTTATCGATACATGTGATAATGATACATCGAGAGTCTACTGTAACACACCGATAAATTGAAAAGGAAATATACTGCATTAATTTGGGGCACTACAAATTAATATTTGAGATATTTGAGTTCTGAAAAGTATTTCAAGTAAATTTCGTGGTGTGCGGTTCAGAGAATCTGGGTCGTACTGTAAGCATCAATATAACAATGTCACCAACTTATTATTCCACTTTATAAAAAGAGCCAACTACTTGTCTAGTAATTCTTTTAATTCTGTGTTTAAGATACGGTAAACCCTTTTGTGAAATATTAACGGATGGCTAAGATCCATGTGCCCATGTGGTCGCTACTTGGCACTATGATAGCTACGTGAATGCACTTAGGATTTTGCTACATCCATTTGCAGGTGCTTACTTTATTATAGAACTAATTTTGAATTATGTGGCACTGCATAAAACACTTATTAAAACAAGTTACGCCTTATGGCGTTAAAAATCACTGCACTGACTCAAGTGTCTTCAATGTGGATGTTAGCCTGTGGTAGAGTGTGGCATAACCAGTGCTCTGCACATTATAGTTCTCTCTGGTCCTGCTAGATAGTGCACGGGTTGACAAGGGCTCATGTGTGAGCCGTGGACAGCGTCAATGTCTAAAAAATTTTTATAATTTAACTTATAAACAAAAATACAAATCCTTACCATTTGTTTTTTGTAATTTTCTCATGCATGTCTGTAACAAGATTTTCCTTTCAGTTAGTTTAAATCTACTAAAATCCGTGCCATTTTCAGTGTACCTCATTTTCTTGCTGAAATAGTGTGTGTAAAAGTTTTACCTTGGCAAGATGCTCAGAGTACTTACTCTGCAATTTTGGGACACTGCGAAGAGTTAATAAAACATTTACTTAAAATGTTTTTGGGACAGTCAAAGAGAAAAGTATACTCGCAGAGTAATGTTTTGGAATACCACCCTGAGTCTTGCATTATTTTATTCAACAGAATGTGTAATAGATTGCCAGCTGAGATGTCTCTGAGTGTCTCAGTTCCCATCTAGCCAGGTTAACATAGCTAAGTGGGACCCTCTACAACATCTCTTTACTTGTCACCCTTCATCCCCTCACTATGTTACTGCTTGGTTTCTTGCAGGTTTCTGTACTGTGCTGTTTGTTGCTTTAGCAACGTGACACAGTCTAGTGAAAATGTTCTTTTAATCAAAATGGTGTGGTTTCATAGGCTTTCCATAGGTGACTGTAGTAGATGAAGGCTTCATGACATGGATCATCATGGCACTACAGACAGCATCTGCTAGTTAAGCTATAGCAGAAATGGTGAGGTCTGCAGCTGATGTGTTCTCTGTTGCTTACTCCTTGTTCACTGCTTCTGTAATGGGTGCTGAGGTTCCAGGCATCACTGGTGGGAATAGACATTGGTGGGCACTGCTGTCACAACATGACAGCAGCATCCAAGCCGTCTTGTGATGTGTCTGCAGGTGTGTTTTTGGTGGCAGGTGTGTCACCTGAGATGCATCTTGGTGCCAGCTTTGTCAACGGCAAGGTGCAGATTCTTGCGGTGAACAGGTATTCAGTGCCACTTTCTCAAGCTTACAATAAAGGTTGTATGGCCATTGACGTTGATGATGGGATGTAACCCACTCCACTTTTGGGGTGAAGCCCTCATAGAAATGCTTTTTACTGGCAGACTGTCCATGCTCCTGCATCTTCACCAACAGATTTGGATGGCGGTGTCATGTAGTTATGATGTCACAAAAAACCACTTGCATGTGTAACATGCTTTTTGTAACATGCATGTATCAGTGCATGCTTGTGCCATTTTTGTTTTTTGCGCTGTCTTCCGACCCACTAGCACCACATGCCCACAGTCAAGCAAACTCGCTGGGGAGGTGGAGCTCTCATCCTTGAAGGATTGCAGTTGGTGTCATACTGGTCTGGAGATTCACATGAAACCATAACGTGAAGAGACACACCAGTATATGTTTGGGCCATGCTGTGTGATTCTGCCTGATGTGCAGAAGCAACTGGGTTTTTAGTTCTTCATTTCTGCACTTGGTGGGGTTTATGAATGGTTGATATACTGCAGTGGTGTGATTTACCATTATCCACTTTGTGCTTAGGTTGTGCCACTTTTTATCCTGTGAATTGTATCCCATTTTCTGTCGGAAAGGTATGCTGGTTTTGAGGCTGTGAACAATGTTGTGCACATGTGTGCTTGACATGAGATACACATCAGTCAGCATGAAAACTGGTTCATTACCACCAGAATGAAAAGTTTACTGTTAGTGGTCCATGAGTGCAGTCCCATCAAGTCAAGGGTTACAATTATAGAGGACTAATGAGGCGGGTGCAGTTATGTTTGTTGAGTCCGATCCAAGTGGTGGCTTTTGAAGTGATGCTAGACACATTTGTGCATAAATTTCCATGTTCCTCAGGAAATACCTGGCCAGTGAAAATGTTGCTGTATGTTACAGCCTGTCTATGTAACACCAGTATATTCGACAACATTACTTGGATTGGCATGTCAGAGGACAGTATCATGCATGTCATGCAGCACAAACATGCTATTGAGTGCCAGGCTGGCAGGTGCAGGTCTCAAGGTGGCGGCCCATTACTCTCCACCACTTTTCTCCTGGTACCGGCAAGACGTCTGGGGATGCATGTTGCCTACTACTGCCTAAACTGCGGCTCGGCATGGACTGGTCTGTAGCAGAGTGACAAGACAGCGGCCTGGCAGTATACGCATGGACCTAAAAACATTTTGCAATACCTAACTGTGAGACTTTTTACTGGTGACAACAGATAGCAGTGCTCTTGATACAGTGTGTGCTGGATGATTTATTTACTTTCTGTGTGTGCTGTTCAACAGAAGTCAATTGCTTTTCTGTTATTGAGTGCAAATTTTCTGTTAAAATATTTAACAGTATCGAGGTAAAATCCCGTTAGATAAAAGCAACAACACTGGAGTTGGAATAGTTTCTGTGGTTTGATGCATCAGCAGATTACTTGTTTGTTTTCCACATTTTCATCACATGAAGACAAAATTAATGTATTACAGACCCTTTGACCTTTAAAATGAGGAACTGGGAGGGGAATATAAATATATGATGTGAAGATTTATATTGCGGCGTAAGAAATATCTCTACGGGAATGCATTACTCACTATAATAATTGTTCGCAATGTTGGTAACCATTGCGGACTTCTTAAAATAATTCAAAACAAAAGCAAATAAAAATACACGAAAGTTGTACAGAGCTGTCATCTATCCAGCCAATGCTGAATGTAATTGTATAGCATATCTATAGGTGGTTGGCACAAAATCAATTGCAATATAACCTTTAGTTTTGAGGCTGTGAATAAACTTGTAATAAAGAATAATCAATTTAAAACATCTTTAATTTTAATAATGTTACATTAAATTACACAAGAATATTTAGAATAATCACTGCCATACAATAACCCAAAATAAAACTGAAAAAGGATAAAAAATATTTTTGTATTTTAGATAGTTTTATTCCAACGAAGAGTGATGCATGAAGTTCAAGCTAAACTATAACATAATTAAAAATAATGTTGAAAACTTTTCCCGCAATAACTCCATTTAATGTAGCATAAATATAGGCAAGCAAATTCTAACCAGTATTGCAGCGAATTATACAATGGGCAACAATTAATAAATATATTTCTTAAATTGTAACTTCAAAAGTATCTCCAGTGAAATAAGCTGCTTTTTGTTCACTTTAAATCAGTTCTTATAACCACTGACAATGTTCTGATTGACCCATTTGCTCTCTGTGGTACAGTTTGTTGAGTGTTGAGCGTGAGTAGTTCCGGTTTCCAATCCTGGGTAGGACAAGGGTGTGATTAATGCTCACCTGTATGGGTCACCTTTTCATAAAAAATGTCACTTCCAATAGGAAAACTATGAGAACAAAGTTGTGTTACGGAATTAAAAATACTAGTTAGGTAAATCTGGAAATATGTTTGCATTTTGTTTTATACTTCTACAAGTAAACCCTGGCTACTAGTAACTTAATTGATACTTGCAAGATATAGATTTTTAATATCACAGTTAAGCTTGTATTTTAGTCACATTGGTAATTAGCGAATTGAAAAATTTATATAATTTAACTTTTGAAAATAAATATATTTTTACCACACTGTAATACAAAAATTGTCTTTCACATTATATTTTATAAAATAAGCTACAACTGGAGATTGAACCTGCAACTTCTTGAGCAAATACATGTGAACTTAACTTCAACACAAACAAATTTACTTATTACTATAATGATAGCATTGGCTTTGAATCTGTTTGTGTAGTAATTTGGCAGGCATATAATTCTAATATTTTAGTTGTTTATGCTTTTCAAATAGGATTACATATTTGCACATTCTTTGTTTCATAATAAAGAAATAATTTTCTCATGGATGTTGCATTTGGAATAACATTTACTGGCAAAATCATATACAAAAGTTTATTACGGACTTTTAAGTTAGTACAAATAATATGATCGTAAAGGCTACAGAAATATTTTTACATTGATTACACCGTGCAGCCAAAGTCAGCATTATTTGGAATATCATCTTTGCAGTTGGCATTTATTTCGCACTTGATTCATAATTCTAGAAATAGTACATAAACCAACCTGTTTATATAAACTCTCGATGATTTACTGTGATTTTCGTGGGCTTTCCAATTTGAACACCTAGGCGTATGTAGATAACAATTTATCATAAACTACCATTAAACACAGCAAGAATGCTTACACACAGATTAATTGGGTGGAATTTGTAAACTAAATGGACATTATGCTGTAGTAATATGTTATTGTGGCGGCTTTGTTTAATTTGTGTTTTTTTATTGTATATTAAAAAAATCTGTGTGTAGGCTTTTCTTATACCATGGGTCTGTCCACTTTGAGTAAAAACACTTATTTTCACGACTTCGAGCAAATAAAGCTTTAAAACATTTCTATAGTTTAACAAGAAAAGCATTGGCCTATGGCCTACACCTAATGTTTAGTTTACTTTGTTAAAATGTATGCCAAAATGTATTCATGCGCAATTTCACCAAGTCTTACAAACCAAATAGTATTTCAATTTTAAAATTTGTATGAATTGTGGTCGTACATGAATATCATGAGCACATGCACTTTTGTAACACTGAGTATAACTTTTCCGTACCTCTGCAAATGTCCTTCATCCTTCATTGCCTTTCATATAACTGAGCCTGCCATAGCCAATAGCACGCCAGACCTGCGCATGCATCTCTTCCCCTAGCCTAGCAGGCTTACCCCACTTCCCCGCACTCAAATATGCCCAGACGTCTGCCGGTACTGGTATTTCTCTTGGGATCTCTGCAATATATACTGGCAGTCCAGGTACTGCTGCTGTGTTATTTTGATGCATTGATGTACATCATCCAGGTTCCAGTTGGTACCCTTAGCTGCAGAAATGGAATTTCAGGTATGGCTGATGTCATCTAAGCTGTTTTTAGCTGGGGTGGCAGCATGATGGTGTCCTACTTGCCCTCTTCATGAGTGATGGTGTCCCCATTAGATCATAGTCGTCTACTAGCTAATTTTTGGCTTTGGGCACATGTTCCACTTCAAAATTACATAATTGTAGCACCAGATACCAACACACTGGTTTGCTGCGAGCCTCTTGTGTGGAATATAGCTTCATAAGACACTGGTAATATGAAACAATGATACTCAAGAAATGAGGGGTTTTTATTAATGGCCCAAACTATGTCCAGATAATACTAGTTCTCACGGTAACAATGCTCGGTAGGGATGAATTTCATGCTGCTGTAATCAATCATATGGTGTTCAAATGAAACAAGACAGAATCAAGTGTCTGTTCATTCATATATAGGTGGCGGTTTGGGTTGTGATGCACATGTGTAGTACAGTTGTGGAACAGGCACCTAATTTCTCTGAAACAGGAATTATATTCTTGGATCCAAATGAATTTGCAGGTTGGTGAAAGAAGCCATACGAGAGGTACCACGTTGATAGAAAAATTGAAAAATACCAGATCTATGTATGTCACAATTGAGACCAAAGAATTTATGTAATTGTTTTTATATGTGTAATAGTCACTGAGTGACAGTTGCTCATCTGCAGGCCTGCTGCCGTTGTACAGGTATAGATGGGGAAAAAAATTATGTGTGTTAATTATATGTATATGCAGATGTTTTTGGAGATTATCTGAAGTGCAAGCAAATGTCATTTCAACTCTGCCATGTATGCTGACATTACATGCGTTAACAAAGACAAAAAAAAATTCACAGTAAAAAACTTGTAAAACCAAGCTTTTATTTATAAATGTACTAAAAAGAGAAAAATAATTATTAGTAGTTATACAATTTGTAGAACTTGTAAGATGTGGTCGAACAGCCGTAATAAACTTTACTACAAAATAATATGTTTGTATCAATTTATATTTAGTATATAAAAGCTTGGCATAATATAGAACGTATACCTCATTTGCGTAAGCGTAGTAAGCACGTTTATTGCATAAGGCTCTTGACTATTTGTGCCAAGTTTTTATATACTACAGTAAAGCCCCTTTATTATGACCCCGTTTATTACCACCACCTCTCTATTACGACCCAAACCCGAGGAACCGTAAAAGTTTTGGTCGAAAATGTCTAAAATTTGAGGCACGTCTAAAAAAAGATACAGTAATATCTTGCCAACCGCAGTTTCAGTTATGCGCAGATTTGTTTTTGTAGACCTTTTCTCCAATCACGGTACTTGTTTCAATTATCCATGGTTTTCAGTCTATGGAAAACTAGCCTTTACTGATGTTAGTGGTCGCGCATTTCTCAAGCTACCATCATAGACTTTGACATTTGTTGTCCCAAGCAGCGTGAAGCAATAAATTACTTATTACCAGAAGGGGACACTAGTGTATTGTCCACGGAAATGTGTGGGGGGGGGGGGGGGGGTTGCAGGCCAGGTCAGTAAGGATTTTTTGTCCTAGTGAAATGCCGCCGCCTCTGCCCTCCCTGTCTTTTTTCACTTCCGCTGTAAAAACAGCGACACATTACACACACTAAGTTTCCAATTCAGTATATGTATGATAACTTCATATTTAATTAAATGCCCTTTTTTTAATGATTATTTTTAAGTTTATGTGTGCTCATGCCTACATAATATGCTAATTATTTGTGGTTGGCAATTGTTTTCTCTTGTGATGTCAATTTTATTTGTAAAGTGAATGAAGATAAGTCTGTGCAAATAAAATGTGTTCTTATGTTACTGGTACCATATTATGGCAAGTGAGGCCGTGTGTGTGTGTATAGGCAACATCAAAAGTTTCTGATGAAAAATTTGGGATAGTTAATATTTTAAGTAGACTGCACTAAATATTTATGTTCCCGTAAACATTACCGGGCCCCATCGTGCCAGTGCAGAGGCCAACATGTCACCTACATTTAGTATAAATTCAACACATTGACGTGAATTGCATATATCAGTATATTTTCCCAATGCCTGGCTGCTGTCACAAAGTAAACCGACCCTGTAACGACTACAGTGGCGGCGGGCGGGCTGCCGCCGCCCACCAGAGTAATCTTGTAGCGACCAACTGACAGCTGCCCAGCCTGAGGATCTAGGGCCGAGTTTCAGCAGCAAACCGCCATGCCCATGCCCGGCCACGCTGCAGAGGATCTAGGCGCTTGCCCAGCTACGTACCCGGACAGACCAAATCGAGAGCACAGCGCGTACACACGTATTGCGCAATGCCACGTAAACTTTTTGATTGCTACATGCCGCATAGCAATGTATGAGCCACGAGACCTGCATAATAAATCTTTAATAATTTTATATTTTAATAATACATGGTCTAATCTTTTCACACACTTTCAATGGCCATGTTTTACTCTGTTTATGCCTTCTTTTTACGACAAGAGGTTGTCCAATATGCCTTTCTTGGGTATCAAATTAATCAGGAGACGTCCAGCTATGAAAATATACATATTTTAATTTAATTTAAAAAGTGGTGTTTAATGCGCTAGAGACTATTTATTATGACCCTATTCTCGGGAACCGTGAGGGATCGTAATAGAGAGGTTCTACTGTAAATATAAATTGATACAAACGTATTAATTTGTAGTAAAGTTTATTAGGGCTGTTCGACCACATCTTACAAGTTCTACAAATTGTGTAACTAGTATAATAATTTTTCTCTTTTTAGTACATTTGTAAATAAAAGCTTGGTTTTAAAAGTTTTTTACAGTTATTTTATTTTTCACTTTTACCAGTTTTTTTTGTAATATTGTTAAGCAATGCACATCTCTGGACAAACTTTATGTCTGTTAATCGGCATTCGTACATAATTGCTACAGACCCTGGTCATCATCTACAACAATCAAATTACTCAGTGACAGAAGCCCAACAAAGTCAAACTCTCTACATTTACTGTGTGTGAAGAGAAATTAATTTAAATCAGTATTTCCAAGACATTAAAGATTCTCATAAAATTTCCCCAACATAAGGGAAAAGGGATATCCTTCGGGAAAAAAAATAGAAGGAAAATAATTTTGTTTAGTCTTTAAAACAACACTGAATGTTCAACTACCTCCACCACCAGGCTTAAAACCACAACCAAAGATGATGATCAATAATGGGGGTCACCTGGAAACCCTTAGATTTGCTAATATAAAAGAAAAAAAAGGGGGGAATTCCTATTAAAATCAAAATATCCTAATGAAACATACTTAAGAAAAAAAGAAAAAAAAAATTTCTTACTATTTTTACCAAAGGGAAAATTTTTAAAATGCGACATTTTTCTCTCGCAGTGATTCGTGGACCCCCACAAATAAATTTGACAAAATAAAATTTTTTTTCCCAAAAAAATGGCGTTCAATTCATAGTTTTGGATGACAGGAATTTTCATTTACAATATTATTATTATTATTATTTTTAATTCACGTATTAGTAGCTTTCTTTTTCGTTTCTTTTTGCAAGCCTACAAATCTCAGTAATCAATTTAAATCCATTGGCCAAACTTTGTCATTTTCGTGACCGGAATCGTCTAACATTGGGAGCTCTCTCATTCTTTATAACTTATAGCATCGTGTTATGGTTTTGACATTTGTTGCTTTTACCAAGTACAAAATGGTTGTGACCAACTTGGAGTAGCTCTAGGAGAGGGGGGAGGGGGAAATTCAGTTGACCGATGCTGCAGCAGATGGAGTCCCTTCCAAACAGAACCAACATCCATGTGTGCTGAGGAAGAAACATTCCAGATCTTAGGATCTCCTTGCCTGTGTCCAACATGGTCAGCTGCTCCACGTCGAGCTGCTCGTCTTGTTCTTTTTTTCACAAAACTGTAACAACAGTTGACCAGCATCAGGCATAACAATATCACATCTGGCACAGCCAGTTTTAATCTAATTTCTTTAGGTCCACTCACATATTAATTTGTCTAATCTTAAAGAGGAGCAAGGTTCCAGCTGTTCTTATATACCAAAAATCGGTTTACAACTTGCCTACAATAAAATGTTCAGTTAGGATAATTACCCACCCAACATTTCATTGTCTTACCTAACTAGCTAAAAAAAACTAAAAGGGGCAATTCCTAACAACAGTTCAGGAAACACATGCACACACTCACACGACTGTCTTCAGGGCTTGTCAATCCACTAGCTGGCCTTGGGATCATCACAGCTCATGGAAGTCCTTTTTCACTCATCACACTGGTTATAGGTAGTGAGTCCTTTTGCTTCGTGAAGGTAGCGTCCATGGCTCGCCTCTTCCAGGTTCCACCAGGTTTGGGACCAAGGGGCGGAGGCTAGCCAAGTCCACCAGGAATGGGACCACCACCACTGCTGGACGACTGGCCCACCCGAAAGCCAACTTCTGCAGCCCAGGAACCCAGGTCATAGGCTCGAGCCAATGAGCCGTCATCTGGTCCTCTCTTTATTAATGGACGAGGAGCCTTTGGCTTGTCCAGAGCTTGGAAACCTCAGGGCAATAGGGGGAGCATCTACCCCAGATGTTCATCAAGACAGAACTAAGCTCTTGTGAGATGATATCACAACTGTCATCCAGTAGCTGCCTCAGCCTATTAGCAGGATGACAGATGCTCCGAACATCTTCACAGTGTGAATGATGGGCAATCTTCATTCATTTTTTTTTAACTTGCGACACATTTTTTTTCTAAACTACCTTATTCTAAATGTTATGTGAAGTTAAGGCCTGAAGGCAGGACAGGATTTTATTGTGTCTCAGGGCTAACCCCTTAATGCCTACAAGAAACGAAAATCACGTAAGGAGACGTGCATCGTGGCAAAGAGGGATTGGGCAGCCATGGCCTGCACTTTGGGGCCATGACTACCTCCCTAAGGGTACTTAGAGCTAGTCTTTACTATGAAGAACAAGGGAAAAAACCGCCAAGAGAGACGTAAAAACCCTTGCGACAGAGAAGTAAAAATTCCAAAAATTATTGCATGCATTAAAATTAATTTAATTAAATAGAGTGGTACAGGAGACAATGTGTTCTGAACATGCTCTTGGTTAGTAAAGTTGAAAATAGTAGTAGAGAGGGGGTGGTGGCTTTATTGTTCTTTAACTTGGTGCCGGCTGTAACCAGAGAGATATTTGGGTGCCTCTCTGGTGAGAGGAGTGGCGCTATTGGACCTCTACCCTCCGATCTCTTCTGTGAACCTGATATTAAAGGAGAAAAAGTTAGCTGCCAGTGAGTGTCAGCAGGGCTGGCTCTTACTGGTTTTTACTGGAACGTTAAAAGACAATAAGGACCTGTGGATAAAAGGGGCAAATTAATCTAGCCTAATTGACCTATAATACTATTCTAAATATAACAAATAGTAGCATACGTCCTCAGGAACATATGTATCTAAAATAATGCTATGCTACCTCAAAACAGCCAGTCTCTGTAACCATAGGCTGTGACAAAGCATATCTACGGCCGCATGCTGTAAGTGCATGGAGCTTTGATTCTTAAGGTAATGCTACGTTACCTCACAGCGAGCATCTCTCTGTAGCCATAGGCTGTAACAGAGCCTATTTCCACTCATAGTGCTACGAGTGCACCAAGATTTGCATAAGGGGGGGGGGGAATTGACTTAGAATTAAGGGGAGATCTCTCACCAATTGAAGCATATAACCACACGACGCTGCAGACCTATACCCCTTGGCAGTGGCGGCCTTGGAATCAGCTGCAGCACAGGGCCAAGCCTGCTAGCAACTGGCTGGGATGAGATGTTAAGTCTATGTTAATCTATAATATCCTAATTAAAAATTTTTATAAATGAAGTCACTTATAATATATATGGTTAATTAATCTAGACTGAGCCGTCCCTTCGGGGCTGTTCAGGTTAAACTACTTTTTAGATATAAGAGGCTGCACAGGGTCTATAATGATTGGCAAAGAACTTGCGATACAGTTCAGTTCAAACACAAGGAAAAAAAAAGAAACAACAGTCCGCCCAATTTATCTCCCCCTTTTTTTTTCCGACTGGAACACTGCATCAATCTGGAAGTCTTTTAAAGTCCTGATTACGATCACAGTTTATCACTGTAGACTAGATTCACACGCACATTGCCAAAATTAAGGTTTCATAAAACTTGTCCATTGCTTCATGTTATGTACTGCTTGAGGTTGATTAAAAGTCTATTGCCTGATCTTGCCCACCCCTCAAGCAAGTACAGGAAAGTTAACCCCAAATAAAAAACTAAAAATATATTTTCATCCTCAAAATAGAAGTACTCTCAAATACCTAGACCTATAGCTATAGCTAATCTCTATCAGCGGCACACCAACTTCTCCTGTCAATTAGGTTGATTATTGATTTGGGGTCCAAACTTTTCAGAAAATAAACATGGCCCCAACTAAAGTTCTTTACCTGTTATCAACAACAAAAATGTTTCTCTTAATCAAAAAGACAAAAACATCACAGAGTGCATTTCCTTAATCCCCAGCAAATAAATTAACATATTTACAAAGTCTTATACCGTTTTAAAACTTAACCTAGTTATTTATCCAAGAGAACAAACAAAGAAAATATTTGTATCTTTAATTGCTTATTATCAAACAAAACTGAAAGAAGGACAAGGCCTTATACACATAGCTATACTCGTCCTTTCTGATGTTATATTTGCAAAGCCGGGTTAAATAGCAGCTACCTGGTTTGCTCAGCATCAAAACTCAACTTAAACAACATCTCAAAGGCTTTTCAAAACTTAAACATAGCACGACGACTTTTCAAAACTGCTCAAAGTCTTCTCATAACCTATACTTAGTTTACTCAGCTTACAAATCACCTTTAACTTCTAAGGTAATTACTTCTACCTTCTTCTTCTCCTACTCAATTGGACTCAAAAGCTTACACATATAGTAAACACAATAAGAGGAAAACACATCAGTATTGTAAAAGTTATAGCCCTCTAGAAATGACAGAATGACTACTCCTCTAGGGATAGCCACAATAATATTTTCTGTCCATTCTTATCTAGAATAGTGGCCTTAACCTTGCTATCTTCTCTAATATGCTCCACTACAGGTCCCATTGAGGAGCCACTAGGTTCATCTGGAGTTGGACTCCCTCTTTTCTGTTTCCATATACTCTAAAATCTCCACAACAAGGACAGCACAAACAGCAAGGTTAACTAGACAATGATCAATGTGTATTAAATTTCTAACCCAAGAATGGTATCAAAACTTGCTGCCTCCACTCGGGGCATCACTCCTAACCCTATTAAATATAGGTTTCTAAAAATTATAACCAACAACACAACTATTACAAATCCAAGAGAGATACTTTGTAAATTTCTGATCCAAAAATTTTCAAAGCCTACAGGGTTTTCCAACATGATTTGAGGGGTGTGACTAATGCTGGTGTCTAAAGAAAAGTTGAAATGTGGGATTGCTACTGGCCAAACAGTCCTTGAAAGTGAGAAATACAATGTTAGTAGATGTGGGATGGGCCGGGAAATGCAACTTTTTTAATTTCGACCAAGCAGCTGAAATTACATGAATAATTTTAAATTCTGTTTTTGAAGTATAATCACTGGGATACATTTCGCTAACCCTCATTTCTCCATTTAAAAACAATTTACAATCGTAAGGCACTGCTACATCAATAGCACCTGGGTGCTTACTTTTATCTAGTAACCTGGTTTCATTTCTATTGATTGTGCACTGAAGTTCCAATTTACCTCTAGCATTGGTTAGAAAATATCTTTCTGAGCCTACTTGTGTAATTAACAACTGTGAGCCAGACTGACAACTGAAAGCACAAACTTCAGCTAAGTGTTCAGCATTTGAACCCTGAAAGACTGCTTTTGGACATAAGGCCTCTGTTACCGCATCACCTGAATATTTTAGTACAAGACACAACTGATCCTGGAATGATCGACAATCCTGTAAAGCCCTACCCCTAATGGTTGTTAACTCATCACCGTTAACCGCAAGAAAAGTGGTTTTATGGTGCAGGACACAAATTGAATTTTTCCACAACAAAATCAAAATGTTTCCAACCTGCCACTTTTCTAATTATGGAGACTTTTACTTTTAAAAACAAAGTGTGTTCAAAAATCTGACAAGAACTGATTTTTAAGTGGTAATTCACCAGTACTCTTTTAGTAGGGATAGCTAACCAATATCCATCTTATCAACTACTTGGGCTAGGGTTTCTAGTTTCTTTTTCAACTCTTCAGGTGAAACCAAAACTGCAAACATTTTCTTTTAAAATTTTATCCGACCTAAATCTCTAAGTGGGTACCATCACCTTAATATTTTCTCAGGAAGAAGGATGTCTCCAAAGACTGCTCCCACTGGCACAGGTTCTACAGCATCCATCACCCAGGACTCGTTTGCTGTCTCGATGTCCTGCAGCTCGGCCTAAACACCAAGGTCTCCATCCTCCAACGAGATGTGTACAACATGGAGGGGGGTAAACACTTGAACCGATGGGGATACACCTACAACAAAATTTTACAGCAGCATCACACATTTCCAAAAAAAAAGAAAAGAACGCAACACTCAATGCAACATATATTGAACATAACAAAAATTAATTATCACCTGAACAGAAAGCTGGTTAAGCAGTGGGGTGTTAGTGATGCCTCACTAAACTTCCACATTTCCACATCCTAACCAGCTGGAGGGAGGCTCGGGTAGGGATACCTCAATCTTCACCTCCACCATCCACTCACCACTTTTCTCATCAGTGGTAAGCAGCCCTCTCCTCAGTAGGATGTACGGGAACCGCTCCTCATGCCCCTCTGGCCAGTCGCCCCCATCACTATGACAACCAGGCCTGCAGCCAACTGAACTCTGTCTGTGTCAGGACCTAGATAATTTTGCGGCTGGCTAAACTTACCTGAAACAAAAATAAGCGAACACAACACAAACACAAGGTTGCCGCACAACCTGAGCTGCCCCTTTCCTTTCATCTAAGTCGATCAGCTTTCCCTAAATTCATCAGTAGCTTTCTAAGCTCCACACAATAACAACATGAGTGGCTTTCTAAGCTCCAAGTCTTGTGAGTGGCTTTCTAAGCCCAAAGAAAAAGTAAATGTCAAATTTAAAGAAAGGGACAACCCAAGGTGCCAAGACAAATCTATTCTGCCCTGGTAATTCTATGTAGTACTAGTTGCCTAACTAGGCCAGGGATTTTTCTTACCAAATTTTCTCCCATGTGTCTGCCTTAACATTGCCTGTTCCCATCAATCAGAGGTTTCCCTCAGTTCTAAAATTGCAACACATCAACACATCTTAATTTTTGCCCAACAACAAAGGCCTAAATAATATTGCCATAATTTTACTCAATTCCAAAGAAAATTCTAAGTTTTACCAAAAAGGAAAAACAAACTCGAGCTAGAGAGAGAGAGAGAGAGAGAGGACACCCAACATACAAAACAACTGGCAAACAGACTTGTAAGTAATTATTAATAATATTAATCATCTAAAATTGCTGAATTAATTAAAATTAACAAATTAATCTCAACTTAATTTAGCGTCTGTCCACTTTTTCAAAAACAGCAGTCGTCTAAAGGTCTACTGCTACTCAACAGCCCAATAGCCTCACTGTGCTACTTCCCAACATCCCACCAGATATGTTGGGAAGTGGCACAGTTACACCTGTGTAACTTGCGGTGGAAAGGTGAAAAACAAACAAAATACACCCTCACACCAACAAGCTACACAGCGTCCGACACCAAAAATGTGATGGAGGAGGGAAGGGGTCAACTTCTATTTCGCCGGAGAGAGGGCAAAATTACCCGACGAATCTAACTAAAAAATGTGATTGAGTCTCCACCAAAAAATATAGCAGGCGACTCCAACCAAAAGTGTAGCGGAGTAGGGAAAAGGTGGGGGGAGGGGGGTAAGGGACATCCTTTATAAAACAAAGTGGAGGGAAAATAATGTAGTTTAGTCTTTAAAACAACAACACTGAATGTTCAACTACCTCCACCACCAAGCTGTTAATAAAAACCACAATCAAAAACGATGATCAATAATGGGGGTTTTCCTGGAAACCCTTAAATTTGCTAATAAAAACAAAAAACGAAGGGAATTCCTATTAAAATAAAAGTATCTAAACAAAAAAAATACTACTTAAGAAAAAATAAAAAAATCATACTATTTTCACCAAAAGAGAACATTTTTAAAATGCAACAATATTATTGCATTGTCATTGGGTTTCTATATGTATACCAAGTTTCAGCTCGATAGAATACCTAGAAAATTCAGGTCAAAATTCAGTTGCAAGATTTCACCTGAACGTACAAATAAACTAACAAGGCAAGTTAAATAAAATCTTGTAATAACACATATTTAATAACCAAACCTTATACTGAAAGAATTGGTGACAGTTTGCCAGAACACAATATCCTTGAAACAAATCTTATCACGGAAGTAACTCTATACTCTAAAGTTCTCCAAATTTAAAACATTGACAAGATATTAAAAACCAGAAAATTTGCACAAAGAGACTAATTTCACACAACTTAATGAAAATAGTTATCAAAAAATTCAAAATTCACATCACATGATATTTAAGGGTGTGATGCGGCAGCCAGAGGAGAGAGGGTGATATTGGTTAATATTAGATTATGGTTATTACCCAGGGTGCCATCTCACAGATCATGAGATGAACAGGGCATGGTTGACCACCCAAAGTGGCCAGTCTTCTCTCTGTGACATCTTGTTAATTGAAGTAGGAGGGGGGGGGGGGGGGGGGAAGACCACTCTCCAACCCAATGTACACATCACACCTTGCCTATCAACCCTATGTCTAGGTTTATATTAGGCTGCACCAAATGCCCCTAGCTAGGTTATGCCAGTTGGCACACTGATACTTAGTTCGCTTTAGCACCAAACTAGCTGAAACACAAAATAATAACTTGTAGAATTGAGTTTCATGGTGATTTACTGACTCTCACAAACTACTGTACAGATGCTGAGTTAACAATACAATTAGTTTTTTGCATTTATGGCTGGTGAGCTAATAAAAACTGAGTGCCCTGGAGGTCGCAACAGACGCGTCTACCCCCCTGCGAGTATGAGAGTTGCACTGACATGATGGGTGTGAGCCAGCCAAAAGGGTGGGTGACTTGTGTGCACTTTTGGGAAAATAATTATTATCTTAGCATTGTGTCATTACCAAACAAAGCAAGGACCCTCGAAATTTACGCATCGAGATAAAATAGTAACCAAAATTATAATGGACGTAAACACACTGATCCAAGAACACAAGACATAAACAAGGACATTGAAATCCCGTTCCGAATGTCTGAGAGTTTCCATATTAAATTGTTAGGTCTGCTAGATAAAAAGAAAGGAAATAGAACACAAACCATACAATTAAAAACACTTTCAATTAAAAATAATAACACTGTTCTAGGCGAAAAT
This sequence comes from Dryococelus australis, assembly GCA_029891345.1. Taxonomy (NCBI): domain Eukaryota; kingdom Metazoa; phylum Arthropoda; class Insecta; order Phasmatodea; family Phasmatidae; genus Dryococelus; species Dryococelus australis. The sequence continues at coordinate 197,568,327 of CM057009.1, forward strand.
GGCACCCATGCCGGCCCAAATAAAAGACAGCCTCAAAAGTTATCTAATGGGGAAATGAATGTGTGTCAGATAGTCGTGTGAGGTGGGACAGTTCATGTCATCGGCCCCCTCCCTGCGGGTGACCGTCTGCCGGAGGCTCTGACGTCTCCTGGATGTCACACGCAGCAGAGGGGGGGCTGCCTTTTGCCCTTGGCGTGGCCAAATGTCATAGTGGCCGTGGTCAGTCCATGGCATGGTGCAAGGGTCTGGTCTGGTGTGGCTGGTGCGGCACTGACGTCCATCAGCACCAGTAGGTGGAGGGTACTGGGGGGTGCTGTCAGTGGCAGACTCGGGCAGGCACATCAGTTGTCGCTTGGAGCACGTGTAGGTGCTGGTTGTTGGTTGTGGGGGTCGGTGGTATAGCCCCTATAATGTGTAAGAATACTCAAGAAAATTGTACAGTTAATTTAAACCTATTCAAATGACATTCAATATAATTTACATATAATACAAATATGTTTTGTTAAAAATCAGTTAACCAACAGCAACATCTTACAAAACAAAAAGTCTTTTGGTTATGATGAAGTAATACGCGTGAAAAGTTCTGTAATAAACATATTATTGATGTGATTAGTCATGTATGTAATGGAATTTTGAATACAAGAATCATTCCACAAATTTTTCAATGTGCTGTGATCATAGTGTATTTTAAAATGGGAGAAAGGAGTTTATTAGAATAGTTTCCTTATTGACAACTTCTCCAAAATTCAAAAAAATGTACTGCGTTAATAAATTATATTATTGCTAATGCAGTTTCTATTCCTTGCCCAAATTTAGTTTTCTGAAAAAGAGTTTGTAAATGTGACTGTCTTAATAAGACAAATGTAGAGTTGTATTAATAATATGTGAGAACATTCATATTCTGAAATTATCACTTGTGTATTGGACCAAACAACTGCAAAAATAAAATAAACATAGATCTAAATATATAACAAATAGTACCAGTTATAATGTAGCATTAAATGGTGACAAGTTCAGCATTAAATAAGTAAAAAGGTAAGTATAGATTGATAGTACATACTTGCTGTGGTAATTCATTTATAATCTCATTTCAATCTATGTATGAACTCTTCTACTGTAAATATATCTTCAATTACCAGAATATGGCCTCAGCTTGAAAAAGAAGATATATTAAAATGAAATATTCTTCTCTTCTACATTAACAAAATGCAGTTATGCCTCTGTTTACCGAATCCCTAATCAGCGGACTTCGTATTTACTGGACTAAATCTCAAGCCGCAATTATTTTTATCGTAGGGTGTGAAAAGCATTTATAAACTGCGAGATACGTGCATGTGTGAATAGCTGTTGGGCAGGTAAGTTGGAAATTATTTTTAGAATTGTTCAGTGGTTCAGCTGTGAACATCTACTGCAGTCATGATCATAATTTGTAACACACGTTACATTTTTTTGTAGGTTGATGCTGATGGTCAGGGTTTGTGTTTAAAATGTTTATTATAAATATATAGTGAGATGAAATAGAGACTGTTCTTCAAGTGTGAATTATTAACTCTTGAATGTTCCTGCCCACTATATCTGATTCTGTTTACTGCACCAATTTCATATGTCATGTCTTCACATGACTTTGCTTCTTTGCAGCGAGTGGGAAGTTCTGACATGAAATAATAGTGTATAAAATAAAGCAAACAACCCTTAATAATAAGTGTCTCGCAAATAAATTTAGGTTCGGTCGTTGGTTGCCGTTCACAGGATGACGTTCACTTTAAACAGAATTGTTACGAACTACACCAAATCATAACATTTTTTGAATGTGAACTAATTTTTAAACCGTATTCTTGTATTACACTTTGAAATCACAAAGAAATACATATGGAGATTTTATTCTACAATGTAAATGGTTACCATCTTGTCTGCTTGTCACTTGTAGGACATGGAATGCGTCACTGTACACCAGCAAGATAAGCGCACACACTTAGACGGCAGGGGGAAGTTATTTTTTGACTTATGCAAAGGCATGGTTACATGATCGTATGATCGTTGAGCATGGTGTTGCTCAGGTGTAACATAGTCTAGGTTTATTTTTAAGGAAATATCACTTGCAAGTTATTATAGCCATTCATGCATTTAATTTAAAGATTGTGCACATTTTATGTTTTGTGTGAAACGGCTTTCATCTCACAAGAAAAACTAAAAGCAGGTGTTTCATTGTAAGGCTAAACATCACAGCACTCAAAATGCCATAATTATAGAATGGTGGCTAAAGTGCTTAGAATGAATTTTAACGAAAGCAGTAACATAGACAGAATGTCTGCCTGTTGTGACACATCATTTTTAGCTTCCTAGCAGCTGTGCGCGAGGCATGAGAGAGAATTTGGTGGAAGATTAATAACACAACTGGAAACATGTCAGCATCAGCATATACAGTCTGAGCCTGGTGAGCTTGTCAAAGTGTGGTATGCTTCGGTACATGACTAACGGCACCACTATTCATATAATGCACATAAATGGTGATCAGGATGTGTACTCTTGGAATTGTTGAGAAAAAAATTTGCAAGTGGTAAATGGGTAAATATGAGATTTAACTGTCACATGCTCACATTTACAGCACAGGGTAGGGACAGTATGCTGCCTATTTCTGTTTCAATATTATCATCTAAGCCTGAGAAATTATAAAAAGCAGAAAAGAAAGATACAGGAGTGGAAATGTTTACAGGTCATGAGACACAAAATAAAATTTAAATTATCACAAATACTCTTCAGCCAAGACTCAGAAAATGTGTCAACTTCATAAGCTCACACTGTTCCTTCCCTTCCTTTGGACAGCTAAGAGTCTGTCGTAAATTACCAGAAATTGCAGCTCATAGTCTCTCCTGGCTGCATAAACATTTTTGCCACATTAAAAATATTAACGTTTAAGTGAGTTAACAACCAATTTATAACTGTACATTTTTTTTGGTACTTTGTCATTTACAGGACTTTCTGGTTTGTCAGACTTTCTGGTTTGTTGGACTTTCTGGTTTGTAGGACTTTTGGACTTTCTGGTTTACCAGACATCCCCCCAATTAGTCCAGTAAACAGAACTTTACTGTACTCACTCAAAACAAACATATAATCACTTGTACATTACTGTACATGAAAAAAATTGTAAAAATTAACTACCAGAAATCATATTTTACAAAATTGCAGACTGCATTTACTTTTTTCTTTCCCCTCCCTGCCATTCTCTCTTTGTGTCTTTTCCTTTCCATTTTCCTCACAAACTTCCTCATACTTTATTTCATTATTTCCCAAAATAGAATTTCATAAGGACATCCGGGAATTTAAAGTGGAAAATTGTAGTTAGCTCTCACTACTGATAACTTCCAAGCACACTACCCCTACACCTTATATCATTGCACCAAAAAAATACACAGATAAAGGCATCATGCAGTACTACTATTATCATGCACTCCCATCGCTACATAAAAAGTCATAATGCGGTACAAAGAATCCCTTTGGACTGTGGTGCAATCCCCTTCGCAACCATATTCCCATGAAAGCCAAACAGCAAAGAAATAAACGACTGTTGTCATCCAATCTTATCCCTCGGTTGGCATAAGCCTGTGATGGGTTGCGCATCCACGAGGTGCAGGGCCGCGTGATGTGTGTGTCACGTGATGTGTGTGCTATGCATGCTGAAGGTGGGCTACGGCCGACAAGGATAAGGGCTCTTGTTAGGTTACGGCTTCCATTAAAGGTTTATGTAAGTGTTTTGCAGTGCACTCCTGTGTATGTTCTGTTATTATTTTGTAAAGTTTTTGACATACCCGTTTGCATGCACTCCTGTACATGTCTTGTAATAACAGCAGCCGAGGCCACGAGTAAAGACTTTTGTTAGTGGGTAAGATCTCTCTTGTTTGTTTGCTGTGCACTTCTGTGTACATTTTGTAATTTAGTAAGTAATCTGTTGTATTGATTTTGCAGTGCACTCCTGTACACGTTCTTGTAATCATGGTTGCCCTTATGCTTCATATCCGTGCACGTGGGCCGACAGGGCCTGCACTTCTGGCTTGAGCTAGTGTTCCGGCTTCCAAGAGCCTTTCTGCAGTCTCTCGTTGGAGCTCAAGCTGGAAGGACATGTGCTGCTAGGCCTGCGGGGCCTTCATCTTTGCTTTCACCGATCTAGTCTTTCCGCCTTTTTAATAGTGTTCAAAACCTTTTTTATATTACCTCGGCAGCTGGCCTTGGCCCTTCCTTCAATTCGGGTGGCCCTTCCATCAATTCAGAGTGCCAGTAACTAATTATTTGTGCCTACATGCTTTTACTGTTCATGTAATTGAGTGTAACATCATGCTATTTCAGGTCAGGTCTCGTGCAAGTGTTTTATTCATGCTGTTCTGTTACATAATATACGGTTTGATTTGCTTTTGAATTTGTACCCTCCACAGTTTAATGACTTTTTAATTTGTAATAAATGCAAAATGGCTCTGAATCTAACATATGCATGGTTATGCTTATTTGCTAAGTTAATTAGTCATCCCCCCTGTAATTGTGTTTGGCAAGCTCAGTGGCCAACAACGGTGCTGAAGAGTTGTGTATCAGGGTTGATGCAAGCCATGTCACCACGGGACCATGTGCGAAATCATGGCCTGGCACCCTGGGAACATTACAGCTATGTTACCACCATCATCTGCTGCCTCACCAGTTAACACCATTAACAATGTTTTGCTTAGCAACGTGTGGCTGTTCTCGAGCAATGCCTTGAAACATAAGTACAATGTTTGTGAGATTGAGTAACATTGTGTGCACATGGTCTCTCTTATTTTGGTCTCTATTTCCTACCTGTTGCACCGGCACCTAGACTGGGCTTGGAGTAACAGCAACTGTATAGGCTGTTCACAGTAAAGTGAGCACTTTTTAAGGCCCCTTTCAGCAGGCATTAACTACTAATAACTATATTTTTTTGCAGCTTCAGACATTAACTTTTGTTAGTGGTGAAATGTACACGCGCTGTATTAGTATGATGGCAATGTCTATATTAAAAAGTGACAGGAAGTTAGAAATCTAATGAAAAGAAAAATTCAGCATGGCCTTAAAAAGTGCTCGCTTTGCCGTGAATTGCCTGTAACAGCTGTTTGTTTCCAGGAAATCACAATATGAAACTGCGGAAGGACATGGGCCCTTGTGTGTGCAACCCGTGCATGTGCCCTTGCCAACTGTCAGGGAACCATCCGCTGGCATGAACAGCAAGGTGTGCATGTGGGTAGGCATTAAAGAAGCTAATGGACTGGACTTTGATCAGGCATCTGAACCGTGTGGCCAGTGCTCCATGTTGGAATGTCTTGACCTGACAGGTAAAGTGGCGTGCTGTATGGTGTGCCACTGCCATAAACACAGTGACTGTGCCAGCTCAGGTGAAAACCTATTATTCACCCGTGAGTTCTTTGCTTGAAAAATCTCTTTTGCACCGCGCACCCAACTTAATGTAGTGCCAAATTGACACCTGCTGCTTGTGACATGCAGTCGGGGCCTGATACCATATTTCCCACTGCCAGTTTTCGTGAGCCACCCTAGGAGGCCTCAGGGAATTCATGAGGCAGTGAAAGGATAAGTTCTTCAGACATGGCATTCCTACAAAAGACTGGTCCAGACGCACTGTGAACCAGTTCCATGACAGTGCCAAGGATTAGTGGTCGCGCACTGGCGTGTTCGCGATGCTGTGGTCAGAGTACAATACTGGTTCAGTGACGCCAAGACAAGAGTCGTGTGCTGTATGAAACTGTGTTGGCAGCAGGCAGAAGACGAGTGCACAAAGGCATTTATCAGGCAAAAGGTAGCTCCTGTTTCATCATCTGCACAGAACGAGGGCAAAGAAGCTGCCGTCAATCTGATCCTTGATCTCTTGCACCCCGAATTTCGTCAACACTTTCGTGATTCGACACACGGAGCGTGAAATGCTTCATCCGCCAGGCGTGCACAGTGAAGCATGACCTGGAGGAGAATTACATACGCCGCACCATGCTCATGTGCAGAGGGCTCCACTTGGGGCCGATCCCCAAGATGCCCAAGCCATCGTGAGGTACACTGTACCGTCACCACTCCAGCCACCAGCACCAGGGCCGGCCCAGCCTCCAACAACATTAGAATGTTAACATGCAGGTCATTACAACAACTGCTTATGAAGTCACTTAACCTAATGTTTACACTTCACAACTGTTTTGTTTATAGTAATATAAATCTTATATAGCGTCTTTGGTAGTAAACTTTTTGGTTCATTGCATAAACTTACATGGTGTTATTAGCATGTACTTAACACAATTTGCAAATGTGTAAGCTTCATTATCACATGGTGCAATCATAACCTTTTTGTGTAGTGCACGTTATGAACATCACACACCAATTCTGCTCATTAAGCATATTTATTCATATTTTACACAACAAAAATTATACATAAGTATGAATTTTTTTGTTTTCCATAAATTTTCCACAACTTTTGGAATTTCAAAATTTCATGGCAACAGCTAATAATTAGCACAACTCCATGACCATGAATACACATTCGTGACAGTAAATAAGGATCTTGCTGCTTCTACAAATCTTTTTAAGTAAAACCATATTTTAAAATCATCTCAATTATATATTGATTAAATAGCAAAAATTTTGAATAGAATAATAAAAATCTTATAAGCAGCATTCTTGTGCAGTGTAATTTTGCATGTGTATCTTATTTTATGTTAAGTTTTCGGAAACACTCTTTGACTAGAAATAAATATTGGACCTGTGTGGTGCAGCACGTGAGGATAGACGTACATAATTCATATTTAACTATTTATTAAAGTGTTATATGATCATTTTCATGATTATGGTTTCAAATACTGTTCAAAATTGGCATCGGTACTACAGTGATAAGAGGATCCCATCATCAGTCTTGTAGTAAATGCATTGCAGTTTTTGTTTTGTTGGCTCAGAATTTAGCTTTTTACAAATTCTTTCCTAAAATTGATCTTAACTTTTGTTTTTTTCACCAAATACATTAGCTAAATGTATTCACAATTAAGTGCTTATTGCAGTAAGGTTAAAATTGTTAATGTTCCACTAAGCTAGTTCTCTAATGTAATAATTTTCAGTATTGTGGAACAAACATAGATTTGTGTTGATTTTTTATTCATTCCTGGAACTATACCATTCAAGTGATAACTAAACATTTTCAGTGCATATCAAAGTGTACTGTATATTAATAATTTTTCTGTTCATATGTTACCAACTGTTCAACTTTTGCACAAATCTTTATTGTAGTTCAAGTTATTGCTTGTTGGGTGCTTGTCGTATGTTGAAACTTCTGATGCTGGTGTCCGAATTACATGCATATCTGACGTCAACCTTTTGTCTGTTGAAAAAAGTCAGTGCAAGGGTATGAGAGATTATCCATAAGATATCTTTCAATCAAGTACATTAATACCTTTGATAATATAAAAATTTGTAAAAACTAATAAAATCTGTGAAAAAGCAGGCCTTCATTAAATGCTACAAATGTATAACTTTAATGAAGTGTGCATGCAGAGTTTTGTACGCCTGTTACAGAGTAATATTGTATTTGCTGACAGGTAATCCAATACAGATTTTCAACTTACAGCATTTTTCTTTTATAATTTTTGCCATACTGAATTTTCCTTATAATAAAAAATATAAAAAATATGATTTGTTTGTTACAAGTTTTTGTAAAGAACTCACATGATTGATCCTTGTTAACACAAGGTATCGTGTGTTCAATTTATTTAATTTAAACATCTTCTGACTTTACTTGCATTTTTGTGCAGCTACAATCAATCTTGATTTCACAAAATTCTGCCTGTAATGTTTCTTTTTCTTCCTTGGTTTCCAAATATTTTTGCAGCCTGGGTAAAAATGTGAAGTCAGTTTCCTCAGAGCACTGGCATGTGAGGACCTCATATTATGGTTAACCGGTAGCTATGTATACAACATGGTTCATAACTAATTCAATTAGTGGACGTGTTTCTCCAGCTTTGCTGTGCTTCAAAACAATAGCCCCTCAGCATATTTCCAAACATCTTCATTCTTCTCTCAGTAAGATTACTTTGCAGATGTATGACATATAATGTTGTAGGCCTTATGTTTAGTTGCCAGAGTCATTATTACCTTTGGTAGTTTGTGAATTAACTGTCCCTATTTGATAATATTGCAATAGGCTAGTCTTTTTCACCAATTAATATTTTAAGCTTGCTTAGAAGTGTCCTGGGAGGAACTCTGACATTAGGATACAGCTTTGTATATATTGAAAACAGTTTAGTAATAACAAACATTTATCGAAAGCCTTTTTTAGGTGAAGGTTTTTAGCCAAAGTATATCAACTGATAACAATTATAAGGGTAAAGCTGGGATGATGGCTTAAAATTGGCCTTGTAAGTTTTCTTGAGGATGTTTGCTTTTTTTGACTAAGGTCACAAGAATTAATAACTTGTTTTACTTATGATTTCAGGTGAATTGAATAAATTTCTCTCTTTATAGTTTGATATGTTTTGTGTGTGTCAATATGGCCTAAAATTTGATACTGTTCAAATTTGTCATTGTTACTACAGTGATAAAATACGATCCAATCATCAGTCATGTAGTAAATGTATTGAAGTTTTTGTTCTGCTGGTTCAGAATCTGGTTTTTTTTATAAATTCTGTGCTGAAATTGATCTTGACTGTTGCACCATATAAGGTGCAAATATGTTTACACAATACAACAGTGACTATAAATAAATCATGATTACACATTACTAAAGAACTTATAAAACTTTTCACGTCTATTACGTACTCTCTTAACTATTTGATACTCATTGCTTGTTTTGAAACTGGCTTACAGAGCCCACAAAAAATTTGCATTATAAAAATATTAGTGAGTTTGATTACAAGTATGTTTCAAATGTATCTAAACCTGACGTAAGAACAATGAAGGTAGAATTATTACATATGACACATTTAGGGTTTTCATATGGACAAACTAAAGCCTGACTAGATTAAAATACAATATAATTTCCTGGTGCACTAACCAGAAGCAACTCACAGGTCTTTAAAAGTTTTACCTTGATACGGGCAGCAAGTGCCGTGACATTAAACATGAATCGGGTACTAACATAATTTCTGGGAAGGCTAAGGCCTGACTAGAATAAAATTCCAGAAACTGTAACTGGCAATTCACCTGATACTAAAGCCATTTAAGGCATTAATTCCAGGAGCGGTGCATAATATTGCAGTAAAATCTACACATGAAACTGTTTCGTTTGCAGGCACGGTAAGTCCTGATCAGGTAGTGATACGCACAGCGCCAAGTTTTAAGCCTCGTGCTTACAATATATGACCCTTATCATAAAATTCTCTTTAACTGCAATGCCAGCCTTTTTAAAGCTATGTTGCTGAATTATAAAAGATACCCATTTCAAAATGAACCGCATATGAAGGTGTTACACCTAACTTCGACATACGAGAACCCTCAAAGGGATGCAAACACTAGAGCTACGCAAAATGACCAAAAATATATATTTTTTAGCCTAGAGCCATAAATCACACACAGTATAAGAGTATATTATTGAATTGAAACCTGGCATATGGTTTTACATACTTGTTGGCTCGTTCATGCAAATGACCAAACTTTGATGTTGGTTATATTTGGACTCAAGAGAGTACTTCCACTACCAACTCATTGATTAATTCTACCAATTACTTTATCCTGAGAATACACACACAATATTCAAAATTTAACCACATAACCACTTATACCCTCTGAAAGGTGGTGGTGAGAGGCTCTGTAAACACCTTCGCAAATAAAAATTCCATATTAAAACTTTCAATTAAAAATATTGCCTCAACACAGGGGAGTTTAACTAAACTTTGCTTATCAAAATCCCTATACAATGTAAAAATAAACTACACACACTTAAACGTGAACTGCAGTGAGTTGTTGATGAGGCCACAGTTCCAATACAACTTGCTAACGGGACAACGTGGGCAATCAGCACACTCTAAGCCATCGAAAAGGCAAACTAAACTAACTTCACCGTAAATTGAAATAAACATCAAACAGAGTCCTGAAGGGACTTACGGAACCCTTATTACACATCACAGCAAACCAGCAAAATCCAAAAATATTACGTGATGGAAGAACAAACTCCCACTGTAAATTTAAAGTGCGTCGTCAACTCACCACATATTTCTGTCACCCACTATCACTCCCTTGTCGGTTACAATCCACTTGAATATTTTACCAAATCAAATATATTACAATTTGTTCCCTAGCTGCTGTAGTTTTCATGTGCCAGATCCAACAGCCACATCAAATCACAATATATGATGGTAAAAATTAGGTTTCCCAATACTCACGCACTGAGGTCATGAAGGCTCGTAGCAAAATGCCAGAATGATACTCGGATACGATTTTACGTATTCATTGACTGTCACATGAGGGGAGGAAGGAAGCGGAGTAGGGGAAGCGGCAGTAGAAAGGATGGGAATCAAAGGTGTTCATAGAGATCGGGCAACAGCATGGCGGGCTGTGTGAGCACAGATACTAATCAAGGTGCTCACTTGAGTTGAGCAGTAAAGTACAGTACTAAAAGGCGCAAGTAACATGCTGGCGTTACTCTGTGTTTTTTCACCAAACTTTTCAGTAGTTCTTTCAGTTTTCCATTGGACTTCATTGGATTTGCTTGACCACATGTTACAGCAAATTCTCTTGATTTTGTGTGATGGTTTCACAATGCAAGGAGCTCCATTGGAAATGTGGCTCAAATAGTCTGCAACATTGTCAGGCCTTTTAATATATGGGATGAGTTCAGACGGAGTGGGTTAATTTTGAGAGGTGATCCCTTATGAGAAACAAGCAAAAATGAATTTGAGCTTTTTTGATAAATTGTGAATTGGGGCTGCTACATGCCACTGAAAATAAAATTTCATACTACACAATTTGAAATTAAGCAACAATATTTCGAACAGTGTTACAGGAAAGGATGACTTACAACGTGTTATGAGTGTGGTGGTGATGTCATCCCCCCATCGCTATGTACTTAAGGTTTATCACCCGGTTTTGGCAGTTACATTCGAAACACTGAGATGTAATGCACATTTACATACGGTATGTTAATGAGAATGTGAAAAGCAACAAAATATGTGGTCTTGTCAGCACTCGCTAAGGCTAACCTTTTTCATGATATCAGCATTTGTATATTTAGAGGTGTACATAAGAATGCCTGAGGGGGTATGTAAACTGACATACAGTGTAGCATAATAATCGGGCATTGGCCACATGTAGGTACCGATGGGGTGAGGTTTCAAGGCATCAGAGGATGAGAGGTTTAGGGTGTTGGAAAAATGGCTTGTTGATCTTATACCAGGTCGGGCGCCAGTGCGGTAGCAGGAGTAATTCAGGTCGTATGGTCATTAGCCCTGAAGTGGTCTCTTTGATGCTCCTCCATTGCTGATGGTGATGCTGATGAACTATATCCACAAATGCCTGGGTTATTTTAGAATGTGAGCCCCCTTCAACATTTACTCACTCCCGAGGAAATCGTTGTAGGCCATTTACTTGCCTGATAAACTTATGTAAAATTCAGTTGAACTCATTCAACAGTAATGCAGTAGTTAAGAGGCTGAAGTAAATAAAAGTGTGTATATCTGATGACACAAAATTTTATTCATGTAGCATCCCAACAGGGAACTGACGTGGTGGTTCTCCTGTCTAGCATGGAGAGCTCTGATAAAGAAAACATGGTGCAAAGCCTACATGGTTTAAGTTGTAAAGTATTCTTTGGCCATGCAGCAAACAGACCGAGGTGTGGGGTGGCACTTTCTTTGGGTGAATTTACATGACAAACAAAGTTCCGGTATGCTAATAACAACTATTGGCTCTGTATGATTGGCGAAAACCTATGATGTCCCGGTGAGGCCACACATGACGTCCACCCCTTGAGATGGTGAAGATGCTACTATTTACTTGCTAGGATGGCGCAGAGCCCGCTCACTGGCTGAGCGTTCCTGCATGTGTCACATGATCACAACTAAATATAAAACTTATGGTGTTAAATAAAAATGAAGTTGATATTGCAATACTGTTGGAATACGAACAACTAAAAACACTTTACACTTTATCAAAAATGCACACACACAAAAATATGAATAAATATTAGCACTTACAGCTTTCATCGTTGATATAACACTTAACCTAAAATGTCAGGCATTTTCAACGAGATTTGGATTTGCTCCTAGTTCATTGTTTATAATGTTTATTGTACAAAAATGCTTCAAGATGGATTACATTCATCTTAAAATTACGTTACACTAAACTACACACATTTTTTATGTTAAATTATAAAATGTGAGGTTAGCTTGCTACATGTTCAATACATTAAGTACGTTCTTTGGTGGCTCGTGTGTGTACCTAACCTCTTATGTGTAAAATACTGTACAATACTAGACATGTTACTAACTAATACTTAACAACATAATTATTTTTAATACGCTTTACACACAACTATATCCCCAATGCTGCATGGTCATATTATTAACAACATTGCACTGACATAAATGGAAGCCCTGCATGAAATATGGTGATAGATATTGTGCATGACAAATACAAAATAGAACCTTTCAAAATAACTTAAATTAGCACTGACCAAAAATAATAATATATAAAGTGCTACATCAAAACACTACATTAACTCTTGTGCTTGAATTTATATGAAAATGCTGTACCGTACACACTTGACATAGGGAACTTATGAAAACAATACACTGCACATAAATAATTATATAATAACCCTTCACATAAAAATGCATAATAAAATATATAGCACTAACACTGGCTTGAAAGAAGGCAGTGAAAATAAATAAAATATAAGCAAACACTTCTCACATAATATAAGAGGCACCGAGAACATGCTCGCAAATATTACTCTTCAATAATAAAACACACATACTGAAATAAAATAAACATATTTAAAAAGGCCATGGAAACAAAAAAAATATAAATATAAATTTACACTGATGCACTGCATTGGTGCACATATGTGCAACATAGGCTTGGTGTACACATTGTTGTCCTCACGTTATGATGTGGTGAGCTGAGGCATTATTGCTGGCAACATGGTGAACGGGCTAAGGGCTGACAGGTAACACATGTAAAATGCACCTCCCCGAGGCCATTCAATCTTCATGTTAGCAGTGCTCTATCTGCTCAACTGCAACAATTGATTGGCAGCCAGAGTTTCTCCCGTGGCTGTGAGTTGTAGCTGCTGTAACGAGCCCTCTTAGAGCGGTGGGGAAGGGAGTGCTCATCTGTCCCTGACTCGTTGCAGCTGCTGCTGGCTTGATGTGCTCGGCATAGGTCAGAATGGTGGACGTCCCCAATATGCTGTCTTGATGTGCCTGACCGAGGTACAGATGGTCCCGATGATGATGATGCCGACGTATGGCATCTCAATGGTGTCACGGCACCATCAGGTGGGGCCCGCACCTGACGATCCTGGCCGTCCTCACGTGGCCCACCTTTCTCATCATGTGTGACGTAATTTGCTGGCAGCTGGATGGTGTGCAGCTGACTGTTGCTGGCATTCGCTGTGTCAATAGCTGGGGCCTCTGTGGATGCAGTGGTGTCAGGCATTGCAGCTGTGCGCGTGCTTTGTCATGATGATGTATTGCTGCTGTATCTGTCATAATGATGTATTGCTGCTGTATCAGTGTTGGTGGGCTGTGCTGATGAAATTCTGCCTCTATCGTCACCTGGTGAAGGTGGGTCGATGCCGAGCGTCGCTATGACGGCGCTTGCAAGCCAAAGGGTGTCACGGTGAAAGATTGCCACTCATCATGTATTGAGACGCACCATGTATAGGCTATTCACTCTAAAGTGAGCATTTTTTAAGGCCCAATCTGCATTAACCATTAATAAATATATTTTATGGCAGCTTCAGACGTTAACATTTGGGAGTCGTGGACTGTACACAGTGTGTTCATTGGTCACACGGCTATGTTTATATTAAAAAATGGCGGGAAGATAAAAATTTTATAAAAGGAAAAATTACGTAGGGTTTTAAAAAGTGCTCACTTTATTGTGAATGGACTATAACAGACGTTGCCTAGTACCTGTGTGATGGTGTGCGGGCCGCACCATTTTTCGGCGAATCCAGCGCAGAAACCTTTCTGCCCAGTTGATTGTGGGTGTTCACAGACATAAACACATTGGCCAGGCTGAAGTAGAAGGGGGGGGGGGGGTGGAATTTGGCACCCACTGTGACGTGTAGCGACGCTGATACTCCCTGGCCTCTTGTATCGCCTGCTCACGTTTCCTCTCTCTACTCTCTTCCTCCACTGGACTGCTGGTACGTTCCCTTGCCCCGCTGGTGAACTTGCAGGGGAGTGGATGTTCATGACCTTGGAGCAGCTAGACTGGAGTTTTGCCAGTGGTCAGATTAGTCAGGGTGCGCAGCGTAAATAGAGTGGTGGCACCTGTTCCGCCCAGGACGCATGGTTACCACCCATGTGCAGGCCTAATTGTGTCTTAAGCTCTTGATTATGCCATTCAGTGGGATTTTAATGTGGATGATTAACTGCAGTTGAGTAGTGTCGTACATCCCATCTTGTGCAGAAATCTCGCCACACACTGCCTGTAAACTGGGTTCCGTTGTCGCTCAGCAATGTTGTGGGTAGCCTCAGGGTGTGAAAAATTAATTTTCTATCACTTTACCCACTGTTCGTGCCCGCACGCTCGAAACTGGGTAGGTCTCTACCCAATGCGAAAATTGGTTGGTGACGACCACGATGAAGCGTTTGCCTGTAGATGTGCATGGGTAGGGTCCCATAAGGTTGAGTGTAACTGTTTCAAAAGGCTCTGTAGGTACCCAAGGCTGTTGTTGCTGGTTGCCATTAGTATGCCGACTTTTGTATCAATTGCACGTGATGCACTCGTGCACAAAAACTCTCACGTGCACTGGCATGCCAGGCTTATTAAAATATTTCAATATGTTGTGCCGTGTTTGGGCTGCGCCCGGATGATCTACAAGATTATTAGAATGTGAGTGCTGTGGCTGAGACTTATGTGCACTACACGTCACTGTTGATATTAGCATGGCATTCTATGCAGCCATCAACTACATGCCAGTTGTCATATGTTTGTTGCACGCATACAATTTTTCACTTGTTCGCAGTCGGACACTCTGTTGATGATATGTTCCTATAATTCAGGCTGGGTGGGCATGGCTGGCAACACTGTGATATTGGCACATTGAACTGCCGGCGGAGTGGCATGTTTACATGTTGTGGAAGGGGGTGGGGTAATACACTTTTCCACTCCTCCTCATCAAGCGCTATCGTCTCACCTGGTGAATGGGATAGGTGGTCAGCTATCTGGTTATACTCACCAGCTACATGTTGTACCTTGGAATTGTACGCCTGCGGTAAGAGCACCCAGCAGGTAAGTTTGTTGCAGCTCTCCCTTCATGCTGTGCAGCCACAGTAGACAGCGGTTGTCTGTGCGCAATGTGAAGAACTGGTACTGGAGGAGTTGCGGTACTTTTTAAAACTCCACACTACGGCCAGACATTCTCACTCGTTGACATAATGCCACTCTACTGGACTGAATTTCACACTGCCGAAGTTAATAATACGCTGCTTGCCGTCATCTGCAAGCTGGGACAACACTGCCCCGAGACCTTTCTCACTTGCGCCCGTAAGAACATAAAGATGTGGGGTTGGGTTATGTCGAGTCAGTGTGGAGCACTCTCGGAAACTCCATTTCAGCTTAACAAAACTATCTTGGTGTGTGCTTGACAACATGAATTGGACGTTCGGTGACATCAGGTCGGTGAGTGGGGCAGTGGCAATGGCAAATTTTTCTATGTACATAACAAATTTACCAGTCCAAAGAACTTTGAGAGTGGTTTGCAGGTGGTGGGAATAGGATGGTCTTCTATGAGATGTAGATGTTCTGGAGTGGGTCGGCTGCTGCTTTCATCCATGGTGTGGCCCAGAAATTGAATGTTCTCTTTCATGATGTGGCATTTTCTATTCGCGCACGTCAGACTGTTGATGGCGAGGCATTCGATCATGAGCGATGACTGATGGATATGGTCTTCCCATGATTCAAACCATACAATGACGTCATCCAAGTATTCTATAGTACAGTCACCCACTAGTCTGTCTAGCACATGCACTATCATGGATTGGAACGTTGACGGTGTGCAGTTCAGCCCAAATGACATCATGCAAAACTGAAAGCGACATCCATTGGGGGCAGTAAAGGCTGTTTTGTGGCTGTCTTCTGGCCGGACAGGAAACTGCCAATAACCACTGCGAAGGTCAATGGTGGTGAGTACCTTTGAGCGCCCGAGGGTGTTCAGTGCATCCTTGATGTGTATATAAGGTGGTGGTGCGCTGTGTATGACCAGGTTCAGGTTGTGTAAATCCTCGCAGAAACGCCAAGTCCCAACTTTTTTGGGTGCTAAGGTGATGGCTCAATAACCCCTTCTTGAAGCATTTTTGAAATCTGCTATTTGATGATTCTACACTGATGAGGGAAGTACCATTGTGGGCTGTCATATACTAGCGTTATTTGTCATGAGTGGTATGCTATGTTCTGCGACTGTTGTACGTCGTAGGGGGTTGGCTGTGGTGAACACGTCCCATCTTTCATTTAACAGGTGCTGCATGGCCTCTCTGTATTCCGGTGGCACAGCGTGGTCTAGGTCATCCAGCTGTATTTTTGGTATGTTCCCAGCTGGTTGGGGGTCCAGGTTGTAAACAGTTCAACGCTCCTTGTGCCCGAAGTGTATCTGTCACGCTGCGGGTTTGACCACAGTGTTCTGATCGATGAGCCACAGAACTCAAGAGTATTACATCTTCCCTGATGTAATCTGATACGAAAGCGGTCATAGCCGTCTCAATATCTCTGATGCGCACATTAATGGTTACTTCACTCACTACCTCGCCATTATCCTGGTGGGAGGCTAGTTGAATTACTTGCTGTATGGGCCGAACATCACATGATGAAGTTGTGCGATGCGGCTGTGTCTATGAATGCTCTGCAAGGGTGATTTTTGATAAGGATGGCTATACGGATGAAACTTTTGTTGGAAGCGGTGATTTGTGATAGCAAAATTTGCTGTCTATCGGGTCTGGTGTAGACACTGTTAACCCGGGGTGAGTGACCTCAGGTCCCTCTACCCCTTTGGTCTGTTTCTAGGCGTTAGATGGTTTTTCTCCCCACTCGGCATGTGATTTTCCCACATTGGACACTCATTCCAGTGAGGGCCTCCACACCATTTGCAGGGGTCCAGGGACTGCCGACGTTCGAACCGTTGGCAGTGCAGTGCTAGTCGCAGTTCGGTCTTCTGTTGTTGATTTGGAGGTTATATTGTTAGTTGATATTGTTGTTGTCGATCTCGTTGATATGGTTTCGCTTGGCTGTGCACTTTTAATTTTGGTTGGTCCATGTTCCCAACGTGGATGCGTGTTGTCGTGATTGCGACAAAGTTTTTGCTGGTATGTTAACGTTGAACAGCATCATTGTTTCAATAAAGTCCTGCTCTGTGGCATGAATCACTAGTTCTGATGTCGCACGGTATTCGGCCCATGCGGAGCTTGCCATGACTTAAAAAATGTCTTTAGTGAGGGCATACCACCCAGAACTCTCACTAAAACTGATCTTGTGGGTAACCAAATTATACAGGGGCTGCTCCTCTTGCTCTTCCATGATCACACAGCTTCGTGCTCATAGAACGTGAATGTGCTGCTAAATTATTCCCACATAATCTCATAGTGTATGATTCCCCGTCACCACATCCATCACCACCGAAAAGCTCTCCAATGCAGTTTGGCTAGTCTTCTTGGTCCACTCCATAGCGACTGAGTCTGCCCTCACAGTCCCAAAGGAAAGCGATGAGGTCTTCACTAGCAGATCTGAACTACGTTGGCAATAACTGGAGTTGTGCGGATGTTGTGTTTTGCTGGCCAGAGCTGCATCGGGTGATGTTGCAGGCTATGGATTGGCAATGTTTTGATTCATTGTCACTGATAATGTTGTTGGCATTGCATGGGTGTTGGCAGTCGGAGCTGGAATTTCATGGAATAATGGTGTCGAGTGCGCAGGGGGCGTGGCAATGGGTACCATCCCCACATACATGACTGCAGGTGGGCATGGCAAGGCTATTTGGGGCACACCCTGATTTTTGCTGGCCTATCCGCAAAACACTCCGCTGCTGATTGTTATTCCTGGCAGTTGTGACACTTCATGTGGTTGGTATGCCATAGTGAATCCATGGTCTGTTCTACTCTGGTGTTTATCAGCTGCCGGAAGCCTGGGGTCGATGTGTCTGGGTAGCAATGAGCACAGTTGATGTACTATTTCTTCTGCAATGTGACCCGCTCGCATGGCGAAATGCACCACTTGTGGTACATTCTGGTACATCTGGTACTTACGAGGGTTGCTGTGCCCTGGCAGTCACACTAGCTGGAGTTTGCACAACACTTTCTGAAAGTTCTCCAGAAATGTGAAGATGACTGTTTCTGGTCAGTTCACGGCATTGTGCAAGTGCAGTGTAGGTACACATATGGGATTTCTGAACCCCTTTACCTGTCATGGTGTTAAACAACGTGTACACACATCTTCTGGAGGGCATAATGTTGAATGCGCCCAAACCTTGTTACATATTTCCGCATTCAACTTTTCTACCTCCTGCTGCAGCTGGCGTGCTGCAGTGGGGTCACGGCAAATGCAGTTGTCTATGATAAGTCCAATAAAGGGTGATCAGGGTTTGGCATGGGACGTAAGCATCTCGCACACAATGGTGATGGTTCGCCATTTGTTGTATGCCAGTCCAAGCATCCATGGTCGCAAATGCAGCACGGTTGGTGCGTTGAAGTCGTGATGCTTTGTTGTTGTTTTCTGCCGGGCCACGTGGACTTGTCAGCTCGTGGCTGTCACCATGTGGCGCAATACAGAAGGGGTGGCATCACCGGCACGGTGAAGGAGATAGGGCAGGTGGCATGCTACCCCTCTGCTGCTGGCTGACATCATGGGCTGTGGCGATTCATGGTGCATCATGTGCAGGTCCTAAGATGGCAGACTTTCTCTGTGCTCGTGAATAATGATGATTCCTGGTGCCAAATTTTTCTTGTTGTCGTGCTGGTGGTTTCTGGCTAAAATTTCTTGATGTGATGATTTCAGATGATAGGAATAGTACAGGAAGTTTGCCAGTAGCGAGTATATGGGGACCCACCGGTCCTAAGGAGCCTATACTTATGAACACGTCAACATACATGGGCACAAAGGTACATGAACACTGGAAAATACACGGACATGGGAACACTTCAAGGAATTGACAAGATACATAGAAAACATTACATCCTGAGAGTGGCAATGCAATGGAAAATTTTCAGTGCTGGATGATGTTGCAAGGGACTTGAGTGCTGCATGCAACACAAGTAGGGTGCACTTTGGAAGATATCATAAGGCGCTGGAAAATTTTAGGAATTTTGCTATGCTGATAAGGCCACACGGAAGGGCGACACTTTGACGAAAGTGACGTCCTAGAAATGAGTACGTTGCTAGGCAGGAATGTATTATGAGTCACAGTAAAATCATGGAATGGGTGGCTGATGTGGAAAGCCCCATTTTGGGCACCACTTTGACGGGGTGAGGTTTCGGGGAATCAGAGGATGAGAGATTTTGGGTGTTGGAAAAGTGGTTTGTTTATCTTATACCACGTCCGGCGCCAGTGTGGTAGCATGAGTAATTCGGGTCATGTGGTCATCGGCCCTGAAGTGGCCTCTCCGATGCCCCAACGCTGCTGATGATGATGCTGATGAACTATATACACAAATGCTTGGGCTAGTGTAAGCCCCCTTTAACGTTTACTCACTCCCGAGGAAATTGTTGTAGGCTATTTCCATGCCTGATAAAATTGCGTAAAATTCAGATTAACTCATTCAACGGTAATGCAGCCGTTAAGCAGCTGAAGTAAATAAATGTGTGCAAATCTGATGACACAAAATTTTATTCATGTAATACCCCAACGGGGCACTGACATGGTGGTTCTCCTGTCTAGCATGGAGAGATCTGATACAGAAAGCATTACCCGAAGCCTATGTGGTTTAAGTTGTAAAGTACACCTCGGCCGTGTAACAAACGGACCGAGGTGTGGGGTGGCGCACTCTCCAGATGAATTTGCATGACAAATTATGTTCCGGTATGATAATAATAGCTATTGACTCTACATGATTGGCAAAAACTGATGATGACCCAGAGAGGCAGCGCACGACGTCCACCCCACGAGATGACCAAGGCGCTACTACTTGCTAGGATGGCATTGAGCCCACTTACTGGCTGAGCGTTCTTGTGTATGTCACGTGATTACAACTAAATGTAAAACTTATGATGTTAAATGAAAATGAAATGAACATTCCAATGCTGTTGGGATAGGGACACATAAAAACACTTTACTCTTTATTACAAATGTGCACTCACAAAAATATAAATAAATATGAGCACTTACTGCCTTCATTTTTGATGTAACACTCAACCTAAAATGTCAGGCATTTTCAGTGAGACTTGGATTTGCTCCTAGTTCGTTGTTTATAATGTTTATTATGCCAAATTGCTGCAAAATGGATTACGTTCAACTTAAAATTACGTTCTGAAAATAATTACAAGACAGAATTACCAGTTCAGTGAATACAAACTGGAGGCCCCCGCAGGCCATGCGTCATGCACCCATCTGGCTTGAACTCCAAGGATAGACTGCCCAACGGCTCTCGGAAGCAAGGACATCAGCTGACACTGGAATTGGTGGTCACTTACATGGAGAATGAAGTGTGATCAGCATGGAAGGAACACAAAATTAACACTAGTATACAAAAATGTGTACAGGAGTGGATGGGCAAACTAACTACATAAACATTTTAAATACTAACAGGAACCCTTTTTCACTGTTGTCTTCGGCTGCCAGGCCTATATTCATTGCATTCTACACCATGTGCAGATTAACCAAACACATGCCACACACACAACTGACCCTACGCCTAGTGCAACCTCGGTTCATGGCGGGCTTATGCCGGCCGAGGAACAATCTCGGATGACAGGCTACAATAGATGAGTGTTTTAAATATAGGGAATGGCATTCACTGGGTTATTTATTGAGACATTAACATAGATGAGCTGACAAGTAACTGTGGTTTAAACATGATGTGCAGATCACATTTCTAAATACATGAGGTGGTATTGGCAAACATCAAAATGGACATCACAAAGTTACATATGTGGCTTGTCTGTAATTTATTTAGTAAAACTTTGGAAAAAAGAAGCAAAATAATTGGTGGGGGCATCAAATTGTATCTAACAGAAGTACTACTAGTGTATTTATTCCATTTGAAATTTGGCTTTCACCAGAAATAACCATTAAAATTTCCTACATACTTTCATGTGTCAGTATGTAGTTTTGATCAGCTGTTTGTCAGTTTCAGATCTAAATTTCTAAGTTAAACATTATGAATGACTAAGCAACACTTTCCCACACAGCGTAGAACAGACTGACTGGAAAGCATGCTGATCAGTAGGCTGCTCATACATTTTAGCTTTAAAATGACACATGCATGTATGTGTTAAATGCTGTCTGCTGCATCCCACCCAACTGACCTGTTACCAGTGCTGTTACTTAAGCATGTAAAACATTCTAGTTTGTAGCGTTTGACCATGAGTGACATTCTAGCATGTAACCTGCCACATGTCACCCACCACATTTTTAACACTCATCTATTATACAACTTTAATTTAGATAGCTCTTCAGTCTGGCTTCAATCTGACGTACCATTTCAGTACTACCACTTTCAGTTTGATGGGCAATACCTGAATACATTTTAGGCATTACATTGAGTGAAAATGTGGAAGGAATACTGTTCATTGCTACATGTATAATAGGAGCATCAAACACATCTGCCTTTCCTACATTTGTCTGGCTGGACAAGTGTATTTCATTTCCATCTTTGTGTCTAGGGTAGACTGAACTTTTTAGCAAGTCTTCTGCATTTTCAAGTGTTTATAATTTTCGTCTCATGCATTCAACATGTTTGAAAATTGTGAAACTACCAGGTCATCAGCATTTACAGATATTTTCATTTTAATTCAAGATATACAACCATTGGGGATATGTGGGGATGTCCACGTTAGGTGGACTATCCTGCATAATTCAATCTAAGTATCTGTAATTTCTATAAAATAATTTAATTTAATATAAGTACAATAAAGTCACCATAATTATTAAGTTTAAAAAAATCTCTTACAAAATGTGTGTAAAAAGTGACAATTCTTGCATACTTTCATACAGAGATAAGACGTTGCTAATGTAACTAATGAGCCTACTTTCCTCTACGTGTGTGAAAATATTTTTAATGAAGTTCTTATAGATTTAAGTAGTCCTTAATGTCTTGT
Source organism: Dryococelus australis (assembly GCA_029891345.1). Taxonomy (NCBI): domain Eukaryota; kingdom Metazoa; phylum Arthropoda; class Insecta; order Phasmatodea; family Phasmatidae; genus Dryococelus; species Dryococelus australis. The sequence continues at coordinate 197,590,776 of CM057009.1, forward strand.
TGACAGCAATATCATTTGAGATGAAACCAGAAACACATACAACAGTACAGAGACAATAATAAATACACGCATGAATTACCCAAGACCAGAACCCAGAAATTTCTTAAAAATAAGCTAGAGTGCAATTAACTTCATCACTGGGGTGAGATTCGGAGCATAAATTTTAGATTTACTCAGTTAAATGTTTTGAATGATAGGGTTTATTAACCTAAACATTTAACATAGCCACCATTTTGAAAATAAGAGTTTGAGCAATTTAAAATATGTAAGTTAACATGCCCTACTATAGCGCAACGTGTGAGAAGAATTTGGGGGCAATTGGTCCTCAAGATATGGCATGTAAACCTTATTTTCTTAATCAGTTGCTAACTTTCAAAATTGCTTTAAAAAGAGGTTCTGTATACAACACTTCTAATAGATACTGTCAGCATAAGAATTTGATTGAATTTGGTTAAATTGTTATCTATAATGCCACACTTACCAAATTTTTATACGGCACCCATTTTGAAAATAAATGCCTGACCCCACTTATATCATGTAATTTTACAAGGCTTTCTGTAGCACTAATGGTGTGCAAAATTTGGTAGACATTATTTTAAAAGTTCCAGAAATATAGAAAACTGTTTAATTTTCCCACCTGGCACTATTAAAAAAAAATGCTGGCAAAAGAGTTGATGCCGTCCACGGCTAGCAGCCTAGCTCTTGTCGACTCGCACATATGATCTAGCAGTCAAGGTAAGAACTATCAGCAGCAGACGGTTAGCCACACAACGTACTACCGGAGGCCAACACCAGCCAGACAGGAAAGTGAATCAGTATAGGATCTTTTCATGTCACAAGGTGTAACTTTTCATAACGTGTAATAAGTGAAGTGTTACAGCTATCAAAATTAGCCCCACAATAAATGATCACCCGACAAATGAATGTTGCACGATCCTAAATGAACTAGCGTCACACTAAAGGTGCCAAATGCCGACCACGTGGCCACGTGTATGTCGGAAATCCTTTATCTTTTTGCAAAAGTGAATAGTGTGTTTGGTTCATAAAAATAAGGGAATTTAAAGACTGGCATTGAGCCATTTTATTATTTTTAATCATTAAAATGTGTAAATGTTGCTTTGATGTGTATAGTGTGACGCGCATCATTCAAACGCTGCAAAACAAAATTACATAAAATTATTTATTAAAATTGTACATTAATTTGTGAGGAACCAAATAAATTTCAAAGTTAAAAGGGTAACCATACGTGTTTTTCTCTTTCAGGTCAGAAAAAGACGTAATTTGCCAAATTAATTAAAAATATATAAATTAATGGAATGTAATTTTTATAATAAGTGCCAATGTAAGTGCCTTGTATTATGTATTGATTGCTATGTGCTTTATCCAGTGCTGTGTTTTGCATCATTCATTTTAATTATTTATTCAAGGGATATTTTTTGTTCTGGCGTGACGTCGGTTACAATTTCACCCACACCACGCCAACCCTTTAGTCTTGGTTTAATGGGTGTCAGGGCAAGTCGCGTTCTGCACACTTGGAGGTGAAGCAACTTTGTACTATCATTTAACTATAAAAGACTTACATTCTACAGGAACCTTTTTCATTTTATCATGCACCTTCGAGTTTACCTCCCTACCGGAGCAGACTCCTGGCCCCTTTGGGATACAATTACTTAATTATTTTTCCATCACATCTCCGACAATTTTTCTCAGTGTAAGTCTATGCGGGGCTTTTTGCCGCATATCCGTAGTAAATTTCAGTCCTGTACCATCGCATCATCAATTTTGAATAATCAGAAAATTTTATTCACCGTATGTGTTTGTGTACTTTTATTCTTGCGTGTTGACGAGATTTAAGGTCAACGGACCTTTATTCTGAAACCTGCCACATGTCTATGACCATGTAAGTTTCTTTGCATCGTGTATGTGTGTTGGTTTGAAGATGTATCTCGGTGTTTAATAAGGCATGTTGGAAAGCCAGAATATCCCAGCTCGTGTGTTGAATATACAGTTTATGCAAAATCATGCCATTCTCATACATCATATTCAGATGCCAGAGGAGACAGTCATTTTAGCCCGGTTTTTTCGACCACGGCCCACCTCAAGAGTCTCGTGTTAACCCTAGCAGATTCCCCTCGTTGGTAAGCTGGCGCCCATCGGACATTACAACTCGTGTCGAGACCCTGTTACCACCTTGTATAGCACTGAATCGCCACACCCAGACTTGGGCTTTACTCCGCCGATCACCACTATGCGTCAGAGTATCTCTGTATTCATAATTGATGCTACTAATGAACACTGTGTACAAAATTTAATTGAAATTTGTTGAAATGTTTCACATATATAACATATTAATCTAAATTATTTATATTAACACCATTAAGAAAGGCCTGCTGCACCTAAAACATTTACATACACTAACTGTAGCACCACCTGCATGAAAAATTTGGTGTCACTGAAATATGGCATAAACCCACTTTTTTTTCTTCAATTGACAATCTTCATAAATAGATGACAAAAGTGTTATGTATTAGCACATTCAATGATTGTCGTTGATACCTCCAGTACACAAATTTAAGTTAAAATTGGTTTCATACTGAGCTAAAATGTTTAAGGCCAACATTTTGAAAATAATTGCCTTACCCACTCAAAACATATCAGTTTACATGGCCTGCTGAAGTGCTACTTGTTTGCCAAATTTGGTTCAAATATGTTGGTTTACTCTAGATATATAGCATAACAGTTTTATTTGTCGTGTGTTGCTATCTTACAGAATGGTGGACAAAAGAGGCTTTGTGTGGGCATATTTGATGTTTGTGATAAATAATGCTAGCATTCAAAATTAGGTTGGATTTAATTACACAGTTTTGACAATATAACATACAAATATAAAATGGGTATATAGCTGCCATTGTGCTTGACCTACTTAAAACATACATATTTACATCATTTGCAACAGTACTACTTGTTTGCTGTATTTGGTAGGAATATATAAATTGTTTCCCCAAATATGACTTTGAAATGTTACTTATTTGTGTGGCACTATCTTACAAAATGGTGGACAAAAGAGGCTTAATATAAACGCATTGTTTGCTAAATTTGGTAGAAATTGGTGTATTGTTTCCAGAGGTATGACATATAAACTTTATAAATACATGTGGGGTTATCTTATAAAATGGTGTATAAAGGGGTTGTTTTTTTAGCAATATGATGCTTGTAATAGATACTATCAGCATACCTAATTGGTTCAACTGTACTCAATAAAGAGAAAAAATTTAATGTGTATATCTGCCATTTTGAAAATAAGTGCCTCATTAATTTTAATTTGCATATGCTCAATGACCTACCATAGTATCACCTACACACCATATCGGGGGAGAATTGTTCGAGTAATTTTTAAGATATTATGTAAAAGCTGTTTTTTTCATGCAGTGCTATCTTCCAAAATGGCTGAGCAACAACAATATCCACATCTAAATTCAATGCTTACACAATGTGCTGCATACATACATCATTTGGTTTAAATTGGTTGAATGGTTTCCTAGATATAGCATATCACTATAAATATTTATAGGCCGCCATTTGTAAGTAATTGTCTAGCGTGGTTGAAAACTAAAAAAATTCAGGTTTCCTTACTAAGTTCTATATTGTTAACATGTACAAAAATTGAAAAAGTGGGTCACATGCGCGCGCTCGCTCCCTCACTTGCTGACTCGTTCGCTTGCTCACATAGAGGAAAGTGATTTTAAAAACATTTTTTTCTTTTGTTGGGAATGGAAACTTAAAAGGGTTCAGCACATGGGGAATTTATGCTATATAGCTACTACCACTAAACAGTTATCACTACTAATAAACATGCTTCTATGAAAGTATTGAGGTGTAAGGCCATTTAATTTTGTTATATTTAATTTTAAGTTTTGTATCTTTGTTTTGGTTATATCATTTGAAAGAAAAACTAAAATAGGTAAAAATAAAACCATTTTATTCTTTTGGTCCTTCAGGTCTGCAATGCAGGTGAACAAATAATGAACTGTAGAAACTGTTTAGCCATAGAATTATAGAATTGGCAATACTTTAAAATTTATATAATCAGCCACAGTTATAATTTGTAAAACAGCATGGGATAATATGTTAAAAGTATTACATTTTTCTCTAAATAGCTTTCTCAAATTTGCAATGTTTATACTGTTCTCTGTATTACTTTAAAATCCGTAAGGAATTGAGTGTATTAAAGTTAAAAATAACTTTCTTAATTTTGTTTAGGTGAAGAGATGTTTGAAGATGATGGAGAACCAGCAGCCAGTAATGAAGGAAGTCCTGTACTCAGTGAGGTAATCATTCATTAAGTATTGTCAATTGAATAAAACTGAGAGACATTCAGGATATAATCACATGTGAGGGAAAATATCAGAGATAATTGCCAGTGGGATTCATAAAGCAAAGAGAGAGAGAGTGTGTGTGTGTGCGTGCACGCATGCGCGTGTGCGTGCACGTCCGTGTGTGTGTGTAATTTTTTTGTGTGTGTTTTTGAGCATTTGGATGGCCAGCTCTTTTATGTAAATTACCCTCTGATACTTGATCTCAAAATAACAACCATATCGGCTCTGTATACACTTTTAGGTAAGACCTTATATCTCATTGTTTATTTCGCTAAGGAAAGCAATTCATAACAAAAAAATAGCTAAACAAACAAAGTTCAAGAGAGAAGATCAGTAGAACCAAGACATAAGATGTTCAAAGCAGTCAGAATGACAAAAAAAAGTTTGGAGTAGTCCCATGCACATGCAACGATTATAAAATGAATGAATTTACTTGATGCAGAACCTGTTTTGATAGTGCCATTAGCGCTGGTCAAGAACTGGAAAAATGGTCTCAAACTACCATGCCACGATCTGGTGAGCAGATTACATCCCAGGAGGGATGAATATGTAGCCGACATGTTAAGCGATCATTCCAAAAAATGGAACAGCTGGAAAAGTCAAAATCATGTAAAATAATAATCTTTTGCACACATAATTCGAACACGAAAGCATGAAAGGAATAAACCACAAACAAACTTGCCCTAAACAACGGTTGAAATAACAACTAGATCCAAAGGATGTCTGCAGATTCTTGTAGATATAAAAAGTTAGCGAACTATTTGCTGTATGTCAAGTTGGAGAAGGCCTTAACCTTGAGCACAATGCTATATAAGGCCGGGAGTGCTTCAGTCTCGTGTGAGTAATCATTACATAACTCGACAATTAGAAACTTGCATAAAAACTAACCTAACAAATTATCTTTTTCCTTTTGTTAATTTAAATTGAAGTTTGCATCATATAATTTACGTAAATACTTAATAGTACATATTAAATAAATACATTTTTGAAGACAACATAGAAACACATGTCAAATACCAAAGTGAATAGTACAAGTTTTTAAGTTTATAACCAATGTTTTACATGATATCTTCAGAATTAACAAACAAATCAAATGAGTATAACTGGAGCATGATAGAGAAAAAAAATATATTGGTGAAATACCAATTATTTCACCAAGAATTAATAGTATTACTATTAAAAATGAAATAAAATATAATTAGTGCCAACACAACTGGCACAAAACATTTTACGACATGGTAACTTTAAGATGATTATATACTGTTGTGAGCTTGTGCAGTTTAACTGCATGGTTTCATTTCTATTTCGGGGTTTACATGTAATGTTTCATGTTAATTTGGAAGCATAATTAGTTATAATTTCGAGGACTGTGAGAAAAGGTATTATATTAAAATTTTATTTTTTCATGTTACACAATTTTTTTTTTTTTTTTTTTTCGAAACCTTTTCTGACTTGGCCAGATAACTTTGCTAGTATTGTGCATGCTTTGAAAACCAAAATTTTTTTTTCAAGAAGTAATGTTATCAATGGAATAAACCTGATGTTAACCTCACTGCTCCACTCAAGAGTAAGACCTTTACTGCTCTGCTTCTGCATTGTGAACGCATGTCCATGCAGCCTGTGCACGAGCCCTGGTGATTCATGTGGGAACCAAATCATGAATCGGTTCACGACTTGTTGGAGTTCTGACCCAGAACGATTAATATTTTGTGTGTAGGCAGTGTTAATCCAATCGCCCACAAAGTAGGATTAATGTGTAACTAGGGGAAGTGTTATCTCCATAAATCCTCTGATAATTAGAGTGTAAATTTCTTTTCAGTGCAGACCCACATGGTCATGAAATCACTTTCATCCATGGCATGCAAATGCTCGTAATTATTATTTTAATTTTTCGTTGATTCTGTGTAGTAGTGAATAATTATAATATAAACCAAGCAAAAAACTCCAACAGTTCTGGCTTCTACCTTCTCAACCTGACAAAATTAAATTCTACTGCTTTGTACTCTTTGTGACAAAATAATTCAAAGTACTTTTGGTATGACTTTTGGCAACCTCCAAATTTTCGTCTTTAATTATTATATGTCTTCATGTGCCTTGTAAGTCCACTCTGGTCTATGCAGTATAATGAATCATAATGAGTAATTAATATTGAGATGGACTCAGAGACTTTAGTTACAGAAACTAACTTCTCAGAGTATTTTCCCCTATTTATTTCATTGTTTCATGTGTTTTTGTGCCTTTACAATGCGTGTGTTATGTTTATGTTTTATGTAAATTTCCCTCTTGGAGTTGGTGGGAGATCGCCAGCTAGTGCCTGGTCGTATTGCTCCCACATATTAGTCATGACTTAGAGGGCATAGGGAGTGTATGCACATCACGGTAGACTTAATTTTTGTTTTAAAATCATGTAATTATCAATAACGTAATGTAGCATACAAGAACCTTTGTTTTATCTTAAGTAGCTACATTCCCATCTCCATCAGACTTGCCGCCCCGGAGACATATTCCATTTAATTCATCTACATGCCTAATGGTACTTTACCCGTTTTGGCCTATGGCAGGCCCAAATGCCACGTGTGTATAAGTCTTGGGTCATTGTATATGATGTACAGTGTCTTGTCGCTTTCGTCAATATAATCATTCCTGATCCAAGTTTCTGGGGGGTTTTTTTTCCATTAAATACGTACGTAAGTACTTTCGGGACCACTTCACCTTTACGTATAGTGCTCCTACCAATGTTGTACGAGTGCATAGGAAACATTAACTTCATCGAGTTAGATGTGTGTGCTGTGAGGGAGACCGCCCTGAGAAGAAGAGTCCACGTGCTCATCTGTGGTATAGATGAGCTGGCAACCTAACAGTAATTATTCAGTTGTGCTGGACATAACATTCATCATAAAGTTGCACATCATGTGTAAGGATTTATCTTTAATCTGTTGTATGCTCACCCCAGAACCACTTCAAATGTTGCCAACTAGTGTGGTGTAAATTTGCACATTGCGCAAAATGAGTGTGTGATAAAGAGAAAATGTGAACAAAAGTTTTCCTATTGGTCCAGAGGGCAAGCGGGAACAGAGATTCGGCTGTCATATTGTGCATGTAACGACCCCCTTTGCTGGGCAGGAGTCACCCCTGACATCACCACCTGCCTGTCACCTGGCATGTGTGGTGCGGGTCCGTGGGCAACCCCACCCCAGACCAGGCTACTTGGATTGGTCAGGGAGCCCTCGCATGCACATGTGCCAGTGAGCGAACGGAGCAGACGTTCCCCGCAAAGATATCCATGTGATGCATTGACCACAAACAATTGCAACATGGCATTCATACCACTTTAGTGGTACTCAAGCAGATTGGACAAGTAAGTTGGAAAAATTTATCACTGGACCGGTATGCGAAGTTTGACCAGCAAGCATCCTTCTGCAGCTGCTTACCACAGGGAGGAGGTGTATTGTTCAACCTGCCATTCACCTCAATAACAAAGGTACGATGCTGCTCACACCCACTGTGCAACTATGCTGGCAAAGACACCATGTGCTGCGATAATGTCAGCTTGAGACATACATCAGGTGCTTATCAGCGGCCGAGTGGCCGTCCGTGAAGAATGAGATGTTCAAGTGCCAGTACTGTTCCACTAACCAACCCAGTCAACCCCCTGCAGCCGAGCAAAAGGCTCCTAACGAGTTCCTGCTGCTGGGTGATCGTTCAATGTGAGTGTGTAACACTAACCTGCGTAATGGAAATGGACGCACAGTTGCTTGAAACCAGTGTAATAACAAATATCACCCCAAATATGTGATGGACAGTGAATGGACTAGTTTTTGCTATGGAACTTTCTGTGTAATGTCAATTGGCTCACGCACCTAACAATCTGGCCACGGCAACTGTGAACACCACTTGCATCATAAGCGCGCCGCCATACAGAGCAATTACCCAGCCACAGGTAGGAGTTATGTACAGCGCTTTACACTGCAGCGGCCACTGCCAACAAATGAAGATCTGTCCTGCACGCACCGAGAGCAGACAACCAGTAATACGCCAGCTCATTTCCAGACGCTTCCAACATTCTCAGGTCAAAGAGATGAAGATTCACGCGCCTTCATTGCCGAGTGCACCAACAGACTTAATTGCTATGGCATCGGCGAAGAAGAATGGTCGAGCGTCAATAGGCAGCCAAATGACAGTAGATGCTCAAAACTTGTGACGCTCAGTCATGAAATGTAACATTACGTGGTCCCAGTTCATCATGAAACTCACCGCTTGATATGCTAGTACCTATATGACACTAAAGCAACAACTAGCGCTATTTACAGAAGAGCAGACTGCGCACAATAACCTATAAGCCTTCATCTGCAAGGTCAGACTCGCTGACAGACATTACCGACACCTCTCTCTAGAAGACTTTTGGAGGCCATTGTGGAGACAGTGTGACCAGAACACACGTCTGCTCTTTACTCAATTGTGCTCAATGGTTTTCAGTGGTTCATGAAAACTGCTATAAGAATCACATGTGACTCCACACACAGATGCAATCAGTACCCAAATTTTCGTGACAGGAATCCTGGGAGTGACAGTGCTTCAGACAACATAGACAGTACTTCAAAACGCATGGGCGCGCTGCGCTGCACCAAAAATTCACTGGCCTGAGTGACATGCCCACCAGCACAGCTGATCCCGTGTGAGACCGGTCCGCACCCACTCCGGGCAGGAGTGGGACAAGTGCACCGCCCGCTTAGCCACCAAGTGCTGCCAACTCAAACATACAGCGCACAGTACCTAGGTGTCACGTGCTGCGATGAGCAGTACCACTGGCACAGTGTGTGCCCCAATCAAAAGCTTACGGCAACGGAAAAGTCACAGTCAGGGTAGGAGAGCCAGGTGGCCCCTTTTCTCCATCCATTCACCTACAGCTTTGCCCTCAACTAATATAAACAAACAGCCAGTGGCCTACTTGTGTCACACAATTTTGTTCGCTCATAACTTGTTAGTAATTCAGACATGCAGGCTTCAAACTTAACTGTCTATCTCGCCACATTAAATGGTAAAAGTGTGACTGTTGGTGAAGTCAAATTATGTGTTGGAATCAGGGATGTAGAAATGTGTGTTTCCACCCTAGTATCTCGTGAAATCCGTGAGGATGTTATTTTTTGTGTTCTGTGATTCAGTACGTCTCATCAACTAAGGGACTGGCAATTCCACTCCTACAAGCTGAGGCAGTGCCCCTTGTGCCACCCCACCCCCTGCTGCATGTCAGCATAGCTAGCGCTATGTCCGGAGTCTTCACATCATACTAGCGGTCTCCTGGGGGTTTGGGGGGAGGGGGCATTTGATGTCGCCCTCACTGCTCCACTGCTGCTCCACTTCTGCATTGTGTATGCATGTCCGTGCATCCCATGCACAAACCCCAGTAATTCATGTGGGAACCGAGTCATGAATCGGTTTACGACCTGTTGGAGCTCTGACCCAACACGAGTAATCTTTTTATGTTTGTGCATGTGTCATGGGTGTGTGTGCGCAGAGTGTCAATCCAATCATTGCCCCACCAAGTAGGATTAATGTGTTTCCAGGGGAAGTTTTATCTCCATAAAACCCCTGCAAATTGGTGTGTAGATTGCCTTTGAGTGCAGACCCACATGATCCTGAAATCACTTTCATCCACAGTGTGAGTGCTCATAATAGGTTTTTTTCTTCTTTTTTTTTTTTTTACTTTTTCATTGATGGTCCTGTGTTTAATTGGTTTTTAATGGGCGTAAATTGTAGTAGAATAATTATAATCTAGAAGAACAAAAACTCAGTTCTGGCTTCTACCTTCTCAATCTGACAAAGTTAAAGTCTCCTGCTTTGTGTTCTTGTGTTAATGTAATTCACAGTACTTTTGATATGTCTTTTGGCAACCTCCAAATTTATGTCTTTAATTATTATATGCCTTCATGTGCTTTGCCGGCCCACTGTGGCCTGTGTAACGTAATGAATCATAACAGGTAATTAATGTCCAGACAGACTTGAATACTCAGAAACTACCTTCTCAGGATATTTTCCCAATTTATTTATGTTTCTTATATGTTTAATTGTGTTTTGCAGTGTACATATTGTGTTTATATTTTATGTAAATTTATCTCCCTGAGTTGGCGGAAGATCGCTGGCTAATGCCTGGTGTGGCGGGCACCAAGGGCCGCACACACCAGTAAAGGTTGTCTGCACTATACATTCCTTGCGAGCCCCCTGTTTGTAGAACAAACTGTGATTGACCTACTGACGTCCGGCTATAACATATTTCAAGTTTTCAGTTGAAACTAAATAATTGTACAGTCCGGTAAGCGATTTAATATACACTATTGTGCCTTTCTGCAAAGGCATTAATGAAGTTTTTTCTATTACACTCATGTTTTCCACAACACCCTTCGTATCTTCTAGGATTTGTGCTTGTTCTAGAAAATGAATGCTAAAAGCACTGTGCCGTGGTTTTCTAAAATATTTAACAAATCTGGAGTTCATAACATTATACCACTCATCAACCAAGTAAAAAAACTTTGAAATTTGTGGTTTTTGGGGGAATTTGCTTTTAAATAAAGTTGCTGTGTGGTGGGAAAATAATTGCGTAGCATACTTCACTTTCTGTTGTGCGCTGCCACTTATATTGAGATGCACTCTGCCATCAAGTTTAGGAGTTAGTAAAAGTTCTTTGTCGTGAAGTATTTGCTGTAACTGTCACTTTCATACTTCGGTTCCATATGGGAGCCGAATACCGTAGTCCAGAAAATTATTCCTCAGTAGTTTTATTAAATGTGGTATGTCAGCAAACACCCACACTTTTTGCGTCACATCCACTGGATTCGTAAAAGAAACTTAGTTAGTAGAAATTTGTAAGTTTTTCCACAAACTTAGATTTCTGCCTCCCATATCACTCACAATGGCTACAACTTTAAAACCAGAATCTTCAACTTCTTTTATTACTTCGAACAGTTTGTCTTTAGTAAAATTTTTGTCAAAGTCGTAGAAAATAGGTTGTTTCCATTTAGATGCCAGGCCTCTCTCTATTATAACCTGGGCGTTGGAATGAGGGCCTGTTATTCTAGCCTCTCTTTGGTCGTAACTATCATTTCGTCGAATGAAAGAACTGTCAAATGCTCCCAGGAAGACATCGATAAATATCTGCCTTTCAACACTGAAAGTAATTCTTTTTGGATGCCAGGTAAACACTTCAGGTTGCGAGTCCATTTTCGAATAGTTGATAATCCAGGAACGCCAACATTCTTCCACAAATATAAATATGCCTTCCTTGAAATTGAATTGAAGAGTTACAGCTGCAACTATGTCATCATCTTCCCACCATATTAGTTTTTTGTTTTTGAAAATCAGCCTTTCTATTTATTTTGGCGTAAATACGTCTTTCAAAAATTTCCCGTAGTTTTGTTTTGCATATTTTGGGTACTGCCTATGCTTGATTTTTATATTTATCAATTCCTGTATCAGAGACTCAAATTTATCTTTCAGATTTTTTCAGACGTATTCTTTTGCTTTATTTCTTCCTCTAAACATGATACTCGCATTTGGAATAATTTCATTTCATTTTATAAAAAATGTATTCTCTGAATGACGCTTATGTATTGTACTTGAACCTGGTTTACACATTGTTTGTTCATTCATTTCCTGTGTTACGACATGAATCCCATTATTTTTGTTTTCTTCGCCTTTAGAATTTTCTGGATGTCTTTTTCTTTCTTGCATTTCTGTTAGGTCAGAAACTAATTTCCTTTTCACAGTTTGATTCTTTAGTCATTTACTGCTGATAAATGACTTATTTGGCAGGTATAACATATATCTGTGCTCCTTGTAAAAACCTATATTTTCCTACCACAGTTTTCTAAACCACAGTGTTTTTGAAAAACATAACCTCAGCAGTTGGCAAGAGATTACTGACAATCTTAATTATAAATGTAATAGATTATGACATAAATTACAGCAATTGCAGTTTTTCATTTCTAATGTGTTTTTTTAGGGGTTGGACAATACCATCTTTTTGATACTCGATACCTTTGAGTAATAACATTTTTGTAAACTATAATTTCATTGTTCTCAACCAAATTATGATAATGTTTAAAATCAAAGAAAAATCACGCAAGATAATATTACAGATTATGGAAGAAAAATTGAAATTTGTATAATTTCGCATCTATGGTAGGCCTGTCAAGTATTAAAAAATTGTAAATATTTATATGATACTAAAAAACATCAGGCATGTCAATTTTCAAACTAAGTAAGCTTAAAAAATTTTATTAAAAAAAAAACAAGTACTAAACTTTTTCATGGTTTAAGGCAGATAGAGGAAATGTGAGAATTGTTTATCGCCAGATAAAAAAAAAAATGAATAGAAATTCTTCTGCTACCGTAAGTAAGGTTATTATTATTCTGTTTGTAGTTTTGCGTTAGTAATTTTTACAGATTGTGCACATACAAAACACACAAAATAAATATAAAATACCAGTTGTAAACACACATGGCACGTAAAAAATAGAAATATGTACTTACATTCAGAATACCAAACATAAGTTCACTAATTTTGACAGGTCTAGAAACGTAGCATGGCCACAATGTATCCTTGTGCCACAGCTGCTCTGTGCCTTGGTCTATGAGTAAAACAATGAGTGTAAAATGCTATGATCAATGTATCTTACCATTCCAACCTAACTAATTTTTTAAATGGCAAAGTCACACTGCTGTGGCTCTGTTAATTTTATTGCCAGTGGATTGGGTGAGATTGGGAGATACTTTAGTTTAATGTCTTTCATTAGACTGCATTTTTTTGCACATCTTCTTATGAGACTGTATCATCTTTAATTACATATTGTTTTAGTAGATGAGTCGAAAATTTGCTCGTATGAATGAAACATTCAAATTATTATATAACCTGTCAAGTTTTAACCACACCGAAAGAAAACATAATAAATATGTAGTTTGTACCAATTCGAATATTAAACACATTCGTGATGTAAATATTTACGGCAAAGTTCGTTTTCCATACAGTAAAAGTGTTATTTTTATAATGCAAAAAAGAGTTGAAATGGCGGTTTTCTAGGCCACGTACATTTCAAACATTCTAATAACAGTTTCAAAATATGTTGTATACAACACACACTTTCAAAACATGTTATTTACAATACACCTCACTTATGGTTCGTAATTCCTATTTGCAACTCCCGAATACATGTTGTTCTATTGCAATCCTTACTACACATTTCTCTGCCAGCGATACAAAATAATTAGCTGAATCATTAAATAAATACGACACTTGACAGGCTTTCCGAAAGTAGTAAACTGCAGAACGAAAATAAACGGTGCCTCTTTGTGACAATAGGGAAAATGGCACCAAGCCATATACACGTGTCAATAAAAAGCATTGAATAAAAGTATCAATATGCATGTCACGATACACAATACTTTCGATACGGCACAGTATCGAGGGATATTAAGGTATTGAAGTACCGAATGTCCCATCTGTAGTATTTTGTGAAAGTGAAACCGGCTGAAACTGACATTTTTGCAAAAAGTTTTAGGCATGAAAACACCCGTGCTGTATATTTTAAATTTTTAAATAAGGTGTAGCACTCTTTTTCTTTACTACTACACCATAAAATGAGTGAGAATCTCAATAGGTAAATTGCCGCTCTAAATAATGCACACAAGTTAAGTGCCTTGGATGCAGAGGCAATAAGGCATGTGATGAGCATACCTGGGTCACTCGTAGCCTTCCCATGATTGTAAGACATGGAAATACCTTTAGCCAGGTAGAAATCTTAAGCTTTTGCTAGCCTGGTGGAACTCCTAAGCTTTTGCAGATGCAAACAAGATTGATCAAGCTCATACAGTACAGTGGTCTGCACAGTAGAGATAGTGTGTTCTGTATAAAAATTGGCACATTTAAGAAATAACTTTTTAAATGTGAAGCATGACACATTTCAGCACTTAGAGGAAGCACTCTCCAAATGGCCGACTTTTCCCCAGCTGAATAATGGCAACGTTCAATGGGCATGTTAACTCCATTTATACCCAGCAATGGAGGCAGGACACAAAGAACTTCCAGACGTTGACACAGACTCAACACACCTCCAACCTCGGGCTCGTAGCTTTTACTGTCACTCCGAATCTCCTATAAGCCATCATGTCATTACCCCTGCCTAATTGAAACACAGTTATGCTTCACCACACCCACTAGAGCGAGTGCGCACATTTTAAACTCCACACCACTATAGAAAGCATGCCAATCAACAGTCACTGTCTCCTCGAGTGCCTATGGACCAGAGAACTCGCCACCATGCGCAGAGAGGCAGGCAAGATAAGGATCCAGCGCTCATGCATGTGACGTCATAAGCTCCACCCCTGAAAGGTGGGGCTAACCCCCCTGCACCCCTCTGAGATCCTATGGTTGGCAGAAATTAGTATAAAAAGCCACGTGAACTGGGGCTCACTAGTTGCTCATTGTCTCATCGTCCCCCGGCCGAGGAGGCCGGGGGACGATGTCTTGCAATGCCCCTTGGCTGAGAAGGCCGGGCATCCTGAAAGGCTGGATGCCCTCAGCTGTGCCGTTTAGCTGTGAGTGAACTTGGATGACGCTAACTGCTCTAGAAGGTGCCACCACCAGAGGGTCTCTACTTCTGCAAGCACCTCCAACCTCCAGAGTCATCTTCACCGCCAGCAGCTACCAACCTAAACCTTCCTACCCCTCTACCTCTCTCCTGGTAAACCAAGGTCACGGATACATCATTCCTTATGGACATCCTCATAAGGCCTTAGCCCGGCCATCTTTACCAGTTGTGCACTATGAAGTCCCTTCTGGACACTCTAATTAAGGTTAGACTCCCCAGGCCCTCTAAGATTTTGCATAATTTAATCAAATTTTTAACAACATAATCAGGTTGACTCCACCTGAACTGCTTTGATTGCACCTCTGCAGTATATTTATCCATACTTTTAATATTTATATTTAATTTATATAACATATTATTATTAAATACTTTTCACTGTAATTATTTATTTGCAATTTATGTAATTGTAATAAAAACCATATTGCAATTCAATTCTAGGACCTTCTCAATTCTAGGGAATAGTAACCTTGCTGTCCCCAAGTGTAATGAGAGCTTGGTGACTAATTATTGAATTATTGTACTACTTTTGAATATGTAAGGCAACGCTGGCTTCACGAACCAGCCACACAGCAAATACACTTAGCATTGAGTGGTATTCCGAGTTTGGCCATGGTAATGCTCAGTGTATTAGATTGGCTATCTTCAGGGGAGTCCTTCACTGGGAACTCACTACACCCAGGTATTGCGACTGTCTATGTGTCCCTGCGGTATAACCCTTCTGGCTAGCGAATGGCTAGAAGGGGTTACGTGGTGAGACATATTGGGCATAGCAGTGTATCTGTACGAACACAGTAGGACCAGTATTATAACTGGCTTCATCTTACGTAATGTTGGTTTTTCATTGCCATTCTATTTAACAGCCTCGTGCAGCGAGCTTGAAAGACTGGAATAAAGAACAAACTTAAGAGGACTCTTAAAGAACTCGAGTCAGAGATCAATGCATTGAGTATTTCTGAGACGACTGAGAATAAGTCACTATTTGCTTTAACCTACAGACTAAAGGGCTGACTGCCCTATGAGTATTTATTACTTTTACACTGTGGATATTCAGTAGCCAGAGTAGAACCATCTGATCTTACGGAGGAATACATAGCCATACCCCCTCACCCTACCCTTCCTTCTACAATCAGTACGAGCACGACTCAGACACAGTGTCACCCTCTGTTCCACAGCTGGCCGCCGCAGCACAGTCGATGGAGCAGAGGAGAGCTCCACTTCCACCGACTCCACAGGTAACACATTGGAAAGTTGTGCCTACTGCAGTGTGTGACTTTGTCCTCTCCCAGAAATGTACATGTCCTACACACTATACTGGCTTTCTGCCAGAAAGGGATTAGCTCCCCGTAGCATGATCACCGCAAAGTTTATGTCAAAATATTTGAGGGCCACCACCACTACTCGTACCCGCCTAGTGTACGCTACCACACTTAAATTCAGGTTGCTCATTGGGGTCTTAATCCCCATGTCACCCCCAGTACACTCACCATATAATCTCACCTACCGACGTGGGAAGCAACCCACAAGTTATAGCAATGCCCGGGACATGTGTGCGACTTCCATTGGGTGATTACTTAAATGTCCAATCTGCTATTTAGTGTAACCCAGTTGGTATTCAAGAATCGTAACCTGAACCTGCCGCCCCAGCGGGCGCGGCATTCCGCCAACTCCTATGATACAAGGAGTAGTCTCCCCTTGATCAGGTGTTGTTTAATTCATTTTAAACCCATAGTGTTTCAGATGGTATTGTATTGTCATTACAATCTTACACAATGTGTGATATTTGACGTATCAGTGAAATATAGCTGTGAAAAGTTGAAAATAAACATAAACTACACAATGTACTAAAATAAAAATTATGTTGTTTTATTTTACAAAATTGTGAGGAGCATAGACATAACTATGAAGTTTGTACATATTGTACAGTAAACATAACACTGAATTTTTTAATGATTATCTGAATTGGAATTACATGCACTTTATAGACTAAATTAACATGACATAAGGATTACAAATATTGTGGCACTGTGCCAAGAGCCTTTAATGGTAGCAGGTGTTTCTGAAAGAAACTCTCGATATTCAGTTGTGTGGTTATTTCATGCTTCTTTTGGATTGTTTCTCATACCGGCCTGAAATGCAGTTCGTTGTCTGCAGTCAAATTGACAATGCTAATCATTGTATCTAATACATCTCTGACACTAGATACCGTAACTTTGCAAATGGTTAGTGCAGTCATTAAGGAATGCTTTTTGATACACTGTTGACAGCCCTGTGAATGTTGGTAATTACTGAAAGCATGCTGGTGTACATAAACCTGTAGGCATCACAAGTGGTGGTGGTGGTGCTATGTGGATGGTGGTTGAGGGTGCTGTCATAAGACTGGGTGGTGTGGGAGGTGCTAGAGCACATTGTGTTTTCCATATGAAACTAGTTGGTGATGGTGCATTGGCGAGTGGGTTGGTGTCCCTTGATAGCCCCTGAGTTGCAACTCAGTGATGTTCACCATTGGTGGAACATTCTGATGGAACGGGTAGGTTGCATTGCAGATGTTAATAACAAGGCCAGCTACACTGCGAGCGTGCACTGCATTCAGTAGAAGCTGCTGAGTGAAAGGGTATTCCACTCTGTAGTAAATACACACTGCTTGTATGTAAGATGGCCATAATTGTTTCATGCTGCTGTGTAGGTGCTGGCATTGTGGCACTCTGCATGGTAACATCTCTGTATGAGCATAGACCCTGTGTAGTCAGTAGTCCATTTGGTGTTGAAGGGGATCAGCTGTTATGCACAGTCTATATATCCATTTTGGTACATACATGCTATGCAACACTTGTTTCCAACCTCTCAATAATAACAGTTACAACACAACCTTACACATCAAAATTGCCATTTTCAACACCTCCCCAAAATTGTGACATACCCAGGCCAGTTACACAGAATTGAATTCACAATAGAGAAAGCTCTATGTCAGCACATCAGCTACTTGGTTGTGCAAATATACATCCACCAATTTCAGTACTTAAGCCTGCACAAGATTTTTAAGAGAGTAATACTTTACATTTATGTGATCTGAGAATTTTGTCTCAAAAGTGCTGGCAATCTTAATGCAGGATCGATTATACTCAAAGAAAAGAAACTGCACATCTGACACACTTATGATTTCTACCAAAATCTTACCCACAGACAGACATTCAGCAGCTGCAGAGGCTAATGCAATGTATTCTGCTTCTGTACTAGAAAGGCTTACACAATGGCTGTATTTTACTGTTCCACATTACACTGTTTGCCGAAAACTCTAATAAAGAAACCTGTTACACTCTTTCTGTCCTGTCTATCATTAGCAAAATCGGCCTCTTCAAAGGCATCAACCACTGAACCATCAGATTTTCTATACTGCAAACATAAGTACATTGGTGGTGCGCTTTTTGTGACCAAGTTCACTCTGCAAAAATTGGCACATAAAATGCCTAGTTAGTTTTATTGACTTTTCTCAAAACATGCTTAAAATTCTTAAAATGAATAGTTTCATAGCAATTTTGAAACTTGCTGAAATATGATACTGAAAAACTTAAATCAGGCTTACTGCTCATCATGAAACACATTAGGCACCCTTTAAGCTCCTTATATGGAAGTTCTTCCCTACATGTGTTCAATATGCAGTTTTGGTTTCATAGGGATATCGGAATATTTACAATCAGTCATGCTAAATATCCTCAAAACCTGTCAATTAACTCCTCTGGCTAATTTGCATTTTGTTATCATGACACCTAATTCTAATCCCAAGAAATTAAATGTGCTCTTATTATTGTACATTTACTTCATTTCAAACGCTTTCATCAAAATGTGCCGTTTAAAAATTTTAGGAACATTTTAAAGGTTCATTAGTTTTTTTAAATTCCCGATACGGTATATTTGGTTTATTTTATATCATTTATATAGACGGAATATATGGAATACTCAAAGTAAATTCGGTATCTATTAATTTCAGGCTTTTGTGGTCCTTACAGTTTCATTTAATCCCTCAGTTAGGCATGGTCCTTAATTTAGTATTTCAAGGATGTTTACTGTCACGAGGTAGAGAGTATGTCATAACAAAGGAATAGATAAGAGTTTATTAAAAATTTTGATTGGTTTAGTTTGCCATACTTTCAGTTTACAGGTGAATTTGGTTATCTGTAATTTATAACTTATCGGTAGCATATTTGGTTTCAGGTAGGGCAGTTTCTCTCTTCGAGTCATTCATTATATTAAAGGTTTCTAAAGTGTGGTTTAATAAGTATAGGTTGGTACTTAAATTCATTTTGAGTCATTGGTGAATTTATTTGTTTCTTAATTTTAATTGAGAAATTTCAAAAGGCGATTAAAATGTTATTTGGGTTTATATGTACTTGGAATTAAATTTGCTTAATGAGCAGTAGTTTGGGAATTTTTAATTATATTAACTCAGTCAATCGGTGATAATTTAAACATTAAATTGTGCTCAGCCATTTAGCAAGTTAGTTTCAGTCTCAGTAATGTTCAGGTAGAGCCGACGGCCTGGCAAGACGGTTCGCAGCTCGGACAGCATGGGCTGTGTCCCACGCGTGTTACAGACTACAGAATGCAGCCGTCTGTGGTTACAGTCACGTCTCCATGTCTAATTTTGATAAGCGCATCCGCACTGCAGGTTTCAGTCTCCCACGTGGCAAATTTCTGCAGTGTTTACTTTTGTACACCGTGTCCCCATGGAAAAGCATCCTAAATGATGCATGGAAACTGCCTTTAGGTCATCTTTATGCTACCTAGTGTTGCGGTCAGAACTAAGGTAGTTTGTTTCTTCGCTGCCGCAGCACTATCTCTCGCGCGCTTCACTGTGGCCGATGCCATCTGAGCGCGACATTCATGAGGCTGCTTGAGACGACAGACCCTCGCCCTTTCTGCGCTCCTGCTGTGTTTGACTGTATGCTTGAAGGATGTAGTCTGTTTCCAGGATTGAGCTGACTAGGATGTAGCCAGTCTACCAACTTGTAGTTTTGTTATGGTAGTGAAGATTTGAGTGTTATTTAATGTTTTGGTGATGTATACTTCAGTGTTCAGTGCAATGATATTCTACCCCCACCATCTATTAGACCCTCCCAGTTAGGGTAAGTTTGGGTCTATTTTTGTTAAACTGTGATTCTCGTGGATAGGACCGATAGTTAATTTTTTCGGTATTAAATTTTGTGCAGTCCGTCCTTTGGCTCCATCTTTTGGTCTATGATTTTCTCTTCAGTTTGCTCTCGTGATTTTTGCTGAGATGTTTAGGATTTCACCATGTTCCGGTGAACGAGTTACACCACTGTTGCATGCAGCAGCAATCAGATGCTGTGTTACTGTGTTCGGGATTGGACAAACTAAAGCATATATGACTTATGATATAATTTATTACCCTTGTTTCCTGATAATGTCATTTGTTCTTATAAGTATGATTAAATGTTGAGATTTAACATTGCCGCACTTTAAAATTGAGAGACTTTATTTTATTTATTTTGTGACGTACAAAAGTAAGGCATTAATTGAGGAAATAAATTGAATATGATGCTATAACTTTAAATTAATATCTGATGTAAGAGGTGCCTCCTTTTTATGTATTTAACCCCTTCTTAATAAGTTTACCTTTTGTTAATTTATTAGAACTGTTATGATCAAAGAATTTAAAGAGATGATATGCTGATGTTCAATGAAACTTGTTTATTGTAAGAGAAAGAAAGAATATACGGTTGCATCACCATTTCTTTACATGCCTTGTTTCCTTTATTTATTCAGTGATCCTCTGCATAACATAATTTTCTTTAACCATAGTTAATTAACTTTGTTGGTTATTGCCAGTAAGAAATTGTGCTACTTGCCATTATTACAGCATGCTTAATTTTAAAGCTTTTGACAGAGTAGCAGATTTGTTTTAACCAGTGGTTTTCGGCTACAAAATGGTAGCATTCGTGTGGTTTGTTTGAAATCTACAGATTGGGGTTTCATTTCCATCCGCTACATGTAACAAAATGGTAGCAGATTTATTGTTTTTAAGCAGTGGCAATGGTATGAAAAGCAATGATATTGCTTGTTTGCTGTCTGAAAAAATCCTTAAATCATCTATATACACAAGAATATAGAGAGTACCTTTCATAAACCGGGGTCTAAATTTGACCAAAAGAAACCCATATCACATAAAGTTTGTCTCTACCTTTATACCAACTTTGAGGAGACTGTTTTAACCCATACAATGTCATAATTAGTTTACAACCAATGTTCCCATCATAAAGTTCCAAGTTTACACCCATAGGCACTTTCATGTAGACTGGCTCATCCAGATCACAATACAGAAATGTGCACTTCATATCCAGCTGATCCATAGACCATCCTTTCAGTACTGCAACTGAAAGGAGAGTTCTTAATGTTTTCATCTTGGCAGCAGGTTCATAAATCTCTTTCTCAGTCTTGGATCCCTGGAAACAGCCTCTTGCAACCAGTCTGACACTCTTTTTCCCTCTTGACTTCTTTTTCTGAAAACACCCACTTGGAATCAATTACCTTTACATTAGGTGGACATTGTCAACTCCCATGTGTTGTTTTTTTCTAGTGATGTGACTTCTTCTTGTATATCACTCAGACACATTTCCCGGTAGGGACATTCTTCTACATCTGTCATATCCTGAGGCATATTGCACAAGAAACTGGCACAACATAATGCAATATGTGCAATATTGTAGTCTTCGTGCCATTTAGGTGTTGTCCTTACCCTTGCGGATTTTCTAGGTCTTCCATTTGGTTGACTGTTGTTGTGAGATATTGCTTTGCTGTCTTCAAACTGTCCCCTGAGGGAGTGATGTCTTGATCAGGTAATTTGGTATCCTCACCTTCTGAGTCCCGTTCAGCTGACTCTTGAACATCTTGTTTCGGGGTATCAACCTCCTCAAAATGTCTCGTCTTTTACATGAGCTTGGGTCTCTGGCTTCACATTTTCCCGCTCCAGGAATCTTACATCCCTGGATACCACAATATTCTTTTGACCAATGTCAAAAGTCTGTTCCTATTAGATGCATTTCCCACCATGATTTACTGTTCACACCTTTACTCCAACTTACGTATAGGTTGATTATATTTAGCAAATAGTTTCTCCCAAACAGTTTTATTTTACTATAGTTAACCCCATACCACAACTCAGCAGGTATATCGTTAGTCACCCAGGTTAAATTTTTAGAGGTAAGTGGCTATGCGAATAGCCCCCCCCCCCCCCCCCCCCCCCCCCCACCACACTCTCTCTCACTCTCACAACACACACTCTCTCACTCTCTCTCTCACTCTCACAACACACACTCTCTCACTCTCTCTCTCACTCACTCACTCACTCATGCTCTCATGCAATCACGCACTCGCTCTCTCTTGCTCTTGCTCTCTCGCTCTTAGTAACTCTCCTATCACACCTTGCTTTATTTAATAGTCCTATTTATCCGTTCACATTTTCCACTTAGTTGGGGTGTGAAAAATAGGTCCACACATATCATTAGAAATAACTTCCAAGGTCCTACTTCCTCTGTAAAAAGAATATTTAAAAGGGTGCCTAGTAATTTTTCCTTCAAGGCAATTTGTACAATCTTGAACACCATCCATACATTTGATACCTGTCTTCTCCTTCAATTTACGCATTGCTTCATTATAGAGGTGCCCCAATTTTTCATGCCATGTTGCATTGGTCATTGCACTCTTCCCTAAAGTGGTTAATTCTAAAACATATAACTTCCATACTCTTTCTGCCTTGTGAATTGTAACACAATTTTGCCTAATTGTGATATGTCTGTACGCAAAATTATTTATAAAATCCAGCTTCTACAACCTTTGAAAAAAATAAAAGATTGTATTTGAAATTTTCTACAAGTAACATATTATTTAGAGTACACTGGTCAAATGCTATGGTTCCCCTCTTGGTAGCAACATTCTTAAATGATCAATCAGCAACAACTATAGAAATGTTCACACCTAGTGTTTCTATATTGATCGTGAATGGCTGAAGCATTCACAAAATGTTCAGATGCACCGGAATCACACAAAAAGTGTAGAGTTATCATCACAGCTTGTACTTAGTTTTGTTGTCACTATACGACGAAGCCGTAAAAAAACGTATTTGTGTCCTCAGCTTTGGTGATGCTTGCCTTGTGTTGTCCTCTGCTACATCCTGGTGATCTTCTGCTGGGTCCTGGAGAGTGTTTACTGGGTCTTGGAGAGCCTGGAGAGCCTCTACCCCAGTCAAGGCCTGGTTCGTTTCTTCTTCTCCAACAATCTTCTTATGTCCTGGAAGTCCACAATTACACTGACAATGCAAACATCATGGGATATCACTATGTATCTGAATGACTCAGGGTGCCTCCGCTGCAGAATGATGTTGCACTGCCTAAACCGGTCTCAGATGTGAACAGGTGTCGTGTCATTCGGATTGACTGTTTACATGCTTGTGGCAAGGCAATATGAGTTATCAGAGTTTGAATGGGGCATGATTGTGGGTGCCAGAAGGATGGGACATTCACTTTCAGAAGTTGTGGAGACCTTCATTATTCCTTGATCCACAGTGTCATGTGTACAGGGAATATCAAAATCAAGGTATTACGATCCACCGTGGGCAATGCAGTGGTCATCCAAAGTTACTTGATGATGTGACCGGTGGAGGTTGGTAGAATTGTCCGTGCTGACAAAGCAGGGACACTTGCTCAAATCATACCCATGTTCAATGCAGGAGGTGTCAGACGTGTATCTAGCAGATCTGTGCAACGTGCATTAGCTTCCATGGGGTGTGGAAGCAGAAGACCCACCAGAGTGCCCCTGTTAACAGCACGACTCCTGGCGCAATACCTTACTTGGGCTCGTGAGGTTGGTAATTGGACCCTGGAGGACTGGAAACATGTGGTCTGGTCCGATGAGTCGCAGTAAGGTTTTTTCGGTCTGATGGCTGGGTTTGGGTATGGTGCAAACCCAATAAGGCCATGGATCCCAGTTGTCAACAAGGCACCGTGCAAGCTGGTGGTGGTTACATAATGGTGTGGGGTGTGTTCACATGGTATGGGTTTTGTCCACTTGTCCATGTATCCACAAAACTCAATGGTAACCGCTACAAAATTCTCCTTGGTGACCATTTGCAGCCATTCATGGACTTCAGTTTTCCTGACAACGATGGAATGTTCCAACAGGTTAATGCACCATCTCATCGGGCTGCAGATGCCGAGGACTGGTTTTGAAGAACATTATGGAGAGTTACAGCAAATGGAGTGGCCAGCACATTCCCCTGACATGAAACCAATTTACCATTTATAGGACATGGTGGATAGAGCCATTCACACCCATGATCCTGCACCTAGAAATACCAGGGTACTTTGGGCAGCTATTCAGACAGTATGGCTTAACATCGCTCCAGAAGTCTTCCGTCTACTTGTGGAGACCATGCCACATTGAGTTATGGCACTTCTTGCCGTTAGAGGGGGCCCTACACATTATTAGATGGGTATCCCATGACGTTTGTCATGTCAGTGTGTAACACTTTATCTGAATCTTCACCATAAAGACATTATTGCCCTGACTGACATTGCATTTTTCAGTATTTATGTTAACCGTCTTACTATGTTTCTCTAAAAATCTCTCCTTAATGTCATTAACTACCAACTTGTCACTATATGTTTCAGTTGCAATAACTAACCCCTCATAACTGTCAGGACGTGTTGTCAACAATTGACAAGTCAAGATTTCTTCATCAGTGGTCACGCCTGTTAGCTTTAACTCATGTACAATGCGTTCAAACTCAGCAATAGGAATAATTTTTTCCACAAAAACAACTGTGAGCTAACCAATTTCCTCATATTAATACGTTTCAGAACATTTATTATCTTTTTCGGAGTCTTACATTCCTTAATGTGCTCCAACTGCAAGTTTGCTATTCTTCGTATGACAGTGTGAACTGCCATATTTTCACCTTTTTTCATCATGTCTACTGATTTCTCTTGTAGCCTGTCATATACCTGATTGGTATGTTTTACTATTAATTCTTTTTCCACCAATATTTATTCTATTTCCTTTTCAACGAAATAGAGGTATTTATTTTTGTATTATATCACCTTCAAACAGTATAGCTAATTGTCGAAACAGACGCAGTTAAATATGCCAAGCTTTTGAATATCGTCTTCCTTTTCGGCCTTTTCTGCTGGTTCCATAACCCTTGTTATATTAAAGGATGAATCAGTAGATGCATTTAGAGGTTATAACTTGCATCTTACTACTATTAACAGGGCAGCTCTACATACACTATACAAACATTGTATATCTCCATTTCGGTACATACATACTACACAACACTTGTTACCAACCTCTCAATGTTAACAGTTAAAACAAAACCTTACACATCATAATTGCCTTTTTCAACAAAAAAAACATCCATTTACAATTTTTCAATCAATGTTTGAGCCAATGAAATCAATGCATTTTCTGCTAAATGGGTTGAAAATTGGACATAAAAATAAAGTTTTTAACTGTAAGTCCTCGCACAGTACTGTGATATTAGCTAACTAATTTTTGATATATTGCACAAAAATTAACATGTGTGCATCTATAAAATGTTTCAAAGACATGACAATTAATACCCAAGTGAGTTATAGTATTAAAAAATAGTACCACGTAACAAATAAAAGACCATCTTCTCTGAACTTGCTTGACTGTTATTCAATAAATATTTATTTTAGATTTTATGACATATATTTGATATACATTAGAAACTTATATATATATATAAATTATAAATATTTAAAAGTATGTATACCTACTAATTTTGTTGAAGATAAGAAGGGTTGTGCATAGCAGGTCTCATGTCCCCATAAATAAAATTTCTCTAACTTACAAAAAATTTTTTTTGGATATTACATGGAATGAAAACAATTAATGTAAAAATTTCCTCTGAAATGAGTAGTTATCTGTGGTCATACATGCTGAGGCATTATGCTCATGATGAGTTCAAACTGACAATGGTTTCAAACACCACTTCAGCATTACTTAAAAATTTCTGCTGATCACATCTGTATTGTAATGGGGGATAACAGTTTAATTTAAAACTAAATGCAACACTGCAACACAAATTAAGTTCCAGTTCAAAATATTATTAACTAGTGTATATTTTCAAATGTAAAATATTATGTTACGAAATATGTCCAGTTTTGCTGGCTTAGTAATTTCAGAGTAACTGGGTTTTACATCGTTAATAAAATCGTACACAGTATGTTTGAATTGTTTATGTGTTTTATAGACGAATAAAAAACTGAAAATTGAATGTTAACCAGAGAATTGAAGAAACACACCAAATTTTACGTGTTTATAAATAAGTGGAGACTCTGTAAATGAAATGATCGAGATAAATAATAACCTTACTGTAAGTAACAAAAGCACATACTTACAAAACTTAGTTTCCTGTTATCTGCTGGAACACAGAAAACTTGAGAGGACACCTAAATCAAAACAGTACTATTTTAGAAAAATTTTTCACAAATAATCCATTCCTTTTTTTGCAATTCATATGTCTTTGGTTATATCATGATAGAAACTTTAAACTTCCTTAAATGTTCATCCCATTTGCGCTTACAAAATCACTAAAGATGGACCTGATGATAAACTTTTCAGTTAATTTGTTGTTTGTGTTCTCACAAACTTTCACAGCTGCTGTTCAGCATCACAGATGTGAAGTTTTATTTCTGCATGTCTCACAGTAAAACTAGAATGCTCTACTGAGAGCATGTTAAACTATTAGGCTTTGGATCATGTCTAGTTGTCCAGTAGCACATAAAAGTGCAGTAGTAGGTCCTGTGCCTTGACACCAATGTTGTTCCATGCACCATCAGAAAAATTAAATTTAGCATATTTCAGCAAAAAAGTTAGACTTTTTATTCACACTTCAGATGTAATATTACCACATTCAATGAGTTTGTGTACTGACTGATGCATTGAGTGTAGGCAACCATGCATCACTGCAGATTTATTGGTTGTGCTATGTATATTGAATTGCTCGTCACTAGTGCACCATTCAGATTTTGCTCACTTCTTGCTATTGCTACATGTGAACACTGAAGCATGTGTTGACTTCCTCTAAGTGGTTTTATTTTTAGTCAGGGCTACTGAACACGCTCAGCTCACTGCCTCCACTGCATGTGTGCTTAGGAATGGTGGTCTGGAATGGTTCAACTAGAGGGGTGGTAGATGTCATACACCTGTACATGCCTTATTGGGTGCTCCCTCACCAGAGGAGTGCTGGATGCATGTGTACCTGTTGCTTGTCTGACCTCACTCCTTGGAGAAGTAGGAGTGGTGATGTGCTTATCTCCATTGGCTTAATAGGTCTCTTGGTATTGTTTGGACAGAAAATGTAGAGAAAGTGACCACCTCGTTGCACATTAAAGACCTTGAATAAAGTGCCAAAAAGATCATTTTGAAGGTTGGTTGGCCAAAAACAAAATAATTTAGGATGAAATGAGGGGGAGGGGTACTGTAGAGTGGTGGTGTTTTGGGATACTGTA
The DNA here is from genome assembly GCA_029891345.1 of Dryococelus australis. Lineage (NCBI taxonomy): Eukaryota > Metazoa > Arthropoda > Insecta > Phasmatodea > Phasmatidae > Dryococelus > Dryococelus australis. The sequence continues at coordinate 197,618,340 of CM057009.1, forward strand.
CCAGCCAGGGTATGAGGCAAGCTTGAAATAGGGATTTACCTGGTGCACCAAAACTCTTGAGAGCCTGTGTTCGATATTAAGGTCATGTGACAATGGCCCTGTGGAGTCTCAGAGTTGCTGGAGGTTCTCTGTGTTGGTTGATGAAATTATGTTAGTCCAAATTGGCCTACCTATTGGTAGTAGCCCCCCCCCCCCCCCCCTCAAAACACCAGTAAAGCCAGTGATGAAACTGTTTTGGCCACAAGTGTGTATGCTGACATGTTGACGACTGCTCAGTTATGGTTTACGGCTGCATCGAGTCTGTTCTCTTTCTGTGCAAACTACAGGCGCCTTGCCCTAGCTCCAATGTAGTGTACGTATTCCGGTTCACAAGCTTAGGGTTCATAGTTATGAGGGCTGGTGGATGCTTGGTACTTCTGGCTCGGTCCAAGGATTACAGGGCCTGGACATCTTAGTAAGTGGGAAGAAAAGTCTCCTGGGATGGCTGGCTCTACTGGTATTGTGTTCCTGTGTTCCCTCTAGGCTTAATGTTGTTCGGTTGTAATTGTGTGCTCCGGGGTAGAGACTGTTCAGGTGTGGCCCATGGACTGCAAGTACCTGGTGTTTTGTTTGGTTGCCAGAAGAGTCCAGGTCAGTAATGAAGGGGTTCGTTCACATGTTGTTGCTGCATGAGCTGGATGAGCTCCCTCTGCTTTGTGTACACCACTTGAGCTAGACATCCTTGGATCATCAACTCTTGGGGTCCATGTGCTGCAGTTACTTTACTTTTACTTTCTCATCCTGATGTGGAGAAATATATCTGTATTATTGGGGTTTGAGAGTGTTACAGAAATCTTTCAACGGCAACACGGAAGTGTAAATGTTTTCCCCTCCTGTGGTAGATCAGGATTAGGTAGAATACTTGTCGTCTGAACTTCTGCACCCGGAAGCGAATTGCAGTGGAACGTACTGAAGCGGATCCAATGTTATTACCCTCCATTAGCAACATAGAACAAAGGCAGTAGGCCATGATCTGAATTCTTGTGTTTCGCAATACACTAAGAGTGCATTTACGAAACAGATAGTACTTATTGGCATAAGAAATTCCTGTTCCTGAAAATACATGAAAAGATTACTTATATAATTGTATTCATATATTGTAACATGGCTTAAATTTGAAATCAATATGATATATTTTCATGCATGTAATTTTTCACTGTTTTCATTTTGTTGAGAAATATTTATATCCAGTATATGAATTCAGAAACTGTAGTGTAAGAGCTAGGACTATCTGCACCATGATTGCCTACCAGATTCTTGTATTTTTCTTGGAAATGAGAGTGGTTTCTCATCTGTTCTTCAAAAGTGGATGGTGTCATCCTTTTAAAGTTCTGGAACTAGGGTGGATCGTCAGTTGTCATCTCCTTCATTAACTGATACTAAGTTCCAAGCTGGTGTTTTCATGCTTTCCTTTTGTGTACACACCCAGGACATTAATTTCTTTATGTAAACTTATCTTGTGCCAGTATTACTAGTGCAGTAGTGATTTACCATATTACTTTCATTCTAAACTGAACTGGTGTAAAACAACACTTACTGCAATATCAGTATTTAGTGTAAAAATTGTAATAAACGTCAATGCACTTTGATCCTCAAAGACATGTTTCACATATAAATGTTCCAAATTTGTGTCGTGTCTCAACACCATCAGCCATATCTCTGACACTAGAAATTTATTCACTGACGGAAGTATCAGATATAAATGCACCATAAGGCCTAGTTAAAAGCCATGGGAGGTATTGAGACCTCTCCTTGGCATAAAATAAGCAAAAAATGCTTCATAATGTTAAGTTTTTGTAGTTGCATGACAAATTAACAAAAGAATGGAGGTGCAGAGAGGATCACATAATGTGACACTTCCACACTGCTACTCATTCTAACATTGAATTCAAACTAACATCATGGCGGCAACCCGGGCAAAAGCTTTCGGGGCTGTCACCAACCTGAAAATAAACACAATTAACTTGAAGAAAACAAATAACCCTGAAAAATTTTGTGACTGAAAACACATGCATACACTTTTTGCTCAACCATTATTAAATCAAATGAAGTATCTAAAAACTATGAGGGTTTACTCAATGTTAAATCAATATTAACACTTTTTAATAAAGTTTTGCCATTTTAGCAGTTTGCTGTAATGTGGGAAAGGACCATACTGTTGTATGGGAATTTGCCTTCCCTAACACTGACCTCTCCGTGTGCCTGTTAATTCAAGATTATGACTCAGGGTTACATCGGCCCATGTGGTGGCACATGACTGGTTATTATTACACCATGCTGATGCTGTATAAACATGCCTGCTTGTGGCCACACTGCACACATTTTAAATTTATGTGAAAATGAGGACTCCAAGAAAATACTCTCCAATGTTCTGGCATGAAACTGCCTTTAACTCTGCTACATAGACACTTTACACTGGGCACATGACTCAAGAACAAAATGACAAATATTCACTTTTCTCCCAAAATAAACATACATTGCTGTCTTTCTAATTGTGCCCATGGACTCTGATTATGATGTTGGTGCTGGGTGGTTGCCAGCTGGGATATTAACGTACATATAATCTGAAGCAGGCAAGTACTGAATGTGTACTTGCAACATCTTCACATGATCATGTTGTGCGTGCAGAAGAGAGAGGGTTACAAATGAAATAAATTATTGATACTAACATGTAGCTGTCTACCAAAAGGACTGAAGACTTCCAGAACATTGTCTCCCGTCCGTAACTGCTACAAGACTAAATACATGGTGGCTGGAAGAAGGCTCATGTGCGCATCCCTTCAGCTGTTACACATAATGTAAAACCAGTGAAATTATTAAAAAAAAATTGGCCTTTTTTTTTTTTTTTTTACAATTAACTGACTATGACAGTAACAGTTTGTTGCTGTGACATCCCTGTATATTAAATTGGTCTCCAAATTACAACTCCTAGAGGGTTGGAAAGTAGGAGCTCTGATGCCAAACTGCATAATACCTAACAAGCCTCAGATTGACGACCTGTCCATAGTGATGTCTTTCTCTGTACACATTTCCTTCTCCCTTTACTCTCATTATACGTCGCCTGTAAGCTAAGGGATACTCTTCCATTTTCCCTACTCTGTTCTATTACACTGCTCACTCCAGGGCTAGTCTCTTTCCTAGTGGATTGTCTCAGAAAGCTGCCGCAGGCTAGTTAGGACCAGACTAATGGCCCAAGCACCCAGGTATGGTGACAAGCCTGACCTCTGTGAGCCTGGTCCTGATGGTCTAGCAGCTGGGGCTGGTCTTGCGTCAGTTTTGGCTTTAGTCGAGGTCCACACCATACACGTAAACACATGGGACTTTACAAGAAATGAAAATGAACACGGTTCCTCTCAAAATAATAATTATGCAGGTAGTCTGAAATAGCACATGCTCTTTGGAACTGTGTCCGAGTGACGTTTCCTTTACCAGATTTTCATCCACGTAAATAAGAGAATGTACAGTGCAATTCCAACCATAACTCTATAGTTGTGCGGGCCTAGTTACCATGTAGTCAGACCGCAGTTGCCGGTGCTCACATCCACCAGGCAGGCCATTAGAATTCCACCCAGATTCATGTTCTCGTCTATGTTAGCCATGCGGCTAGCTGGCGTCCATGAACACACATCCACTCAAACAGTATGTCTTAGTGACTGTGAGCACCACGCTTGGCAGGGTCTTAAGCCCCTGATGGCGACAAGGTACATAGTACACCACCTGTTTGTGTACAAGGTGTTGCTGCAACCATCATGGTTACAACCTTACACAGTAATTCTTAGGGGCCAATTATATTGGTTGAACATTTACATACACCCAGGCCCCCTTTATTGTGTTAGGTTATCTGGTTCCTTGTAGGTGTGATTTCCTCTTCACACTCCACCTGACTCTGCAAGACAGACTGCAGCTCCTACTTCCTCCTCTCTGTTCTTTCCTTGGGGCTTTCCTTGCTATCACCCATTTGTTGGGTAGGGCAAGATTCCTTCCCAGAACCAGCTGTGCTTTGGATTCACCTGTAGCTCATTTAGTGTACTGCTGCAGGTAGTAGAGGCAATTAAACAGTTCTTCCTCTCACCTCGTGTGGTTCCTTTTCAGGCACACATATAACTGTAACTTCGCCTCCTGATTCCACCTTTGGGCCGGTTTGTGGTTCCCCACCTACTTTTCACACAGTCCTTTCCTTTTTTTTCTCTACAAACTGCCCCCATTTGATCATATGATCTGCGAGTACCCCTACCATTGAAAATATTCTCTTTCTAGGATTGTTCCTAGTGTCACTGCTCACACATTTCCTACCTGATATCCTTTCACCCACCATGTGCACTCAACCATTACTACCAACAGGAATCTTTTACTCCAAGGTGTGCAGAGGGTAAGTTCTCATTACATCCAGGGTGATGGTATGAAATGGTTCTGCCAGTGTCTGAAGTTGCTGTTCCATTCTGTTCCTCTTGTGGCTTTCCATTGTTGACACACTTGGCACTCTCATGTGTTTGCTTGCATATCTCACACAATCCTGGGCTAGTGGTACCTCTTGTCAACTGTTGGTTTGGTTTTCTTTGCTTCTGGGTGCCCTGTCAGGTTGTGGCCATGGTAAAATACTAGCACTGCCTTATGTATCTCCTATAGAGCATATAATTTCTAAAGGCTGCCCTGTCCAGGTACCTTGTGCTGCATTGAGATGTTTACCACTCACCAACTGCTACATATTCTGTTCCAAAATTCTTCCTTAACTCACTCTGTGTTGGCCGAGATGCTGTGCTTGTATCACTTTTTGTTCTAAATCCTCCAGTGTTGCTGGTAGTTCCTCCTTCATGTAATTAGTCAGTTCAAAATGTTCACACACCAGTTCCTCTATTTTGGTGTTGGTGTCATCATGACATCCCATTGTTCCTCATTGTGTGTGGTTTTTTCCAGGTTGGGGTCACATGGTGTGTTTGGTAGTTGATTGTTTTTCTCCTGTAACTTATATGCTAGATGTCAAAATCAAAGGCCTGGATAGACAATGCCCACTGTATTAGGTTTTCCTCTGCACCCTTGGATGATTTGCATCCATGTCAGTGGTTTGTTGTCTGTCCGTAGTGTGAACGGTTTTCCTTCCAGTTTGTGTCTGTGGTGTACCACATGACCGCTAGGCACCCTTGCTCATTACTATGCCAGTGCTTCTTTACCTGTCGGAATTATGTGCTCACTTGGTCTACCACCCTTTTGTCCCTATGGTCGTCTAGTTGGTAACGGACAGCGCCTGACCCATTTGAACTAGCATAGGTTTGCAAATATAGGTGCTTCTGGGGGTTAATACATGCTTGCGTACAACACTTTGTATGCATATTTCATGCTGTTAAATGCCTGCTGGGCTTGCGGGCTCCATTTATATTGTTGCAGTGAAAAATCAGAGATATGCTGATGGTGGCAAAATTTGGAACAAAATTGCTTAGCTGGTTAACCAGGCCAATGAACATTTGCTTTTCAGTTTGGGGTAGTGGAGTTGCTGCTGTTTTTGTAGTTGTGTTGCATGCATAGCTAACCTCTCTAGCAGTAAATCCAAGTGGCACCGACGGTCATCCCATTTTGCAGACCATACAATAATGTCATAAATAGGCTACTGTGAAATGTCCCATGTATCCTTCTAGTGCTTTAACCAGAATATTGGGAAAAAAAGGGGGGAGGGGGCACTCTTTCAGCTTATATGGTATCACATAAAATTGGAATCTCCGCCATAGAGTACTGTAAATGTAGTCTTTGTATGGTCCTCGGGGCAGACTGGAATTTGTCAGTACACAAATTTAAGGTCAAAATTACTGAACAGTTGCTCTCTTCCCATTATGGTAACAGCCTCAACACCACTTATCAATGAAAGTGGCTGGAGGACAGTGACTATTCACTGGTAGAAAATTATATGAAACCTTGAAGTGCCCTCTTTCTTTTAAACTAGTGTCGTGCAGAAATTATACCCACCCTCTGTTCGATCACACCATCTCATAATATTTCATTTACCAGTTATATATTTCACATCAGTGTCATAGCTCATAAGCATGTCGTCTGATGTAGATTGGCTAATAATGGGTGATGGTGACACGATGCATGGCCAGTGGGTTGCCTGCAGTGGGTCCTTCGTTGGTGAACACCTCCTTATACCGATGTAGAATGCATTTCACGGCCTCACAGTGTGTGTCAGGTATGTTGTTGTTGAACTCACCCAGGCTGATGCTGTCTTGGGTCCTCGTGTGTTGTCCTGTGCTGTAGGCGCTCTTCCGCTCCATTTTGCCCTTTGACCACATACATGTGCGCCAGTCCCATTTATATCACTGCATCCTGATTGGCTAGCTAGGGCTGGCCCAACACTAAGTACTCACATGACTTCCACTTCTGTTTGCCTCACGATGTTTCCCTGTCCATGATGCATAGCCAGCTGCATAATCCCAGGTTGCTGTCATATGTCATATTCCAATATCAAACATGATGTTTCTTAAATTTTTGCACTGTTGACATTCACAAAGGTGGCCACATTTTCACCACTCAGGTCTTGTCCTGTCCTTGGTGCCAGATAGTTGGCTGCACGGTTTGCATCCCCTGTGCATTACATTAACAGCTAATCCATCTATTAATACCTTGTTCGGACCTGGTTGGCATGCCTCTGTATCCTTTGTTTGTTTGGCTTTGCATGTACCACTGAGGTTACACGAGCATGGTTTTGGTTACGTTCTGTTTTTTCAGCAGTTCGTTATGCCCCATGACATAGTTTATAGCCATGTGCTCTCTTCCATGGTTTTGGTTACATTGTGTTTCTTCAGCAGTTGGTTATGTCCCATGACATAGTTTATAGCCATATGCTCTCTGCTGCTCAGAAATTGTGTTTTTGTTCACATTGACATGTCACCTAGTCCCTGATATGTATAATTTGCCAAATGAAGGAGCACCACTTTTTGCTGTATGGTTATTTGGCTCCTGTAATACTGGTTCTCAAGACTACTTATTCCCTCCATTTTTTCGCTGGGTAGCTTAAGATTATGGTGGCACTCTCAGTTGTGTATTGGTGTATGTCACAATTCGAGTATAGGCAACCAGTATACAATGCTGATGCATTATAACCCTGCCCGCATTACTGTTACAGCCACACTGCATACAGTATGAAGTTATAAAGAGTAAAATTTGAGAAAGTTCTATTCAATACTCTGATAAAAAACTGGGAATTGTACTCCCTTACCACATATATATGTTACTTTGTGCATGTGACCTTAATGCAAATAACTGATATCCATCTAATGTTGATTGTAATAAGGGGAGAATAATTTGCTGTTCCATTTTGTGTTTGACCACAAAAAGTTTTCTTTTGGGGTTATGAAGGTAGTGTGGTCGAGTCACGTAGTAGGTGGCAGGCTAGTGGGCACATTCTTACAGCATTGTCGCTGTGTGGCTGGGCTTGTCGGCTGCCCTGTCTATGACCTTGCGGTGTTGAGGAGCTTGGCTCTTTACTACAGTGGGGCAAATGGCCACGAGAGAACATGACATGAGCCACATCACATGGATAAAATTATCAGCTCAACATGTGCAGTTATGTTTCATAAAGTCTTAACTTGATTTCAAGAATTTTTATTCAAACACGTTCTGTTTGGCTGTTCGGCAGGTATTCTGGGGGATCTCCAATTTTCCCAGCCCTTTCATTCCGGTGCTGCTCCATACGCACCTCAATCACCCTCAGTGGCTCTCAAGACCTCGCTGCTAAGAGCCACCAAATCTCTTTATTCACTCACTCAACCATGCTGGTAAGGGGTTTATAATTATTTGATTTGTATGCTGTGGGATGGTGCTCAGACAGACTACAGTAGGTGATATACATTTTGAGATGGTAGTTGCTTCTGCATTTGATAACTACAGCAAACCAATCGTTCATCTGGTCTCTTGTGTATGTGAGTACTTAATAAAATGTTAACGACACTGACATTTGAGAACTGCATGAGAGTTGTAGCATTCAGTACTCAGCAGTGACTTCAGATCCTGATTAAATATAGAGGTTATCATAGACAAAAATTTTTTTCAGGTATTCAAGCTTAGCAAAAGAGATGGACTTAAACTTGGTTTCATGTTTGACATGTGTAAATTACTTTTCATTATGTTTTGAGACACTGTTTTTCTTGCTTTGAAGGGAAAATTATAAATTTCTTATTTTGCTTGGTCAACAAAAAATATGCAGAAACATAAAAAACAGTTGTCTTGAAAAGTGAGGTCTTAAGTTTACTGATTTGCAGGTAGTAGAGTGTAATAAAAATAATAAAAATAAACCATTTCCAGCTAATTCTCTACGTATAATTTTAATTTAACAGACAAGCATGTATATTATAGTTGGTTAAAACATTTTAAAAACACAGAAACCCTGTACTTTTGAGTAATGTACTGTGATATGATATAACATTACATGTAGCTCTGTGTTGTATGTGTTATGCCACATGGTTGGGCACCATTTAAAACCATGTGGTGGCATTGTTTTGGGTTGAGCGAGTTTTGAGGGGCGGTGAATTCTGGGTTAAGGAAATTTTGTGAGAATGATGTTACCAGACTGGGTGCCAGACACCACCGGTTGGCAGCATCAATGTTGCTGGAGATGTAGACTCTGGATACTCTGAGTGCTGCGGGCTGTAAGTCAGGTTGTAGTCTTCCTCCAATGATAGTTGCCCCTTTTTGAATTACGTGTTGTGTTTCCTAATGGTAGGCCTCCTAAAGGCTGACCTACATGCCTTAAACAGCATTGTTAAAATTGGTTACACTCATTACTGCACTGAGGTTACGTGAACGAGTTAGAAGGGGCCCGCACCCAGAAATGCCCGAAGGCCATGCTCTAAAATAATATGAGCAGTTTGTGAACAAAAGGATGTATTTAACATTGCACATACATTAACTGAACTCGTTAGTACAAACTTACATAGGTCCTGGCTGAGACCTGCCAGCTCAGTTACACAGCGAAAAATGGCACGAAGCTGACATTGACAATTACGTGGTGAATTTACGCTTCTCCAGGCGATGCAAGTACTGGAGAAGAAGGGCCGGTGCCTTTGGTTGCAAATAAGAAGCAAAGGTTCTAGTGATTGAATAAACTATTGATATACTACATGTTTTGTTGCAAAGCATTGATGTGCCACTGGAGTGCGCAATGACATGAACCGTGCCCTGCTGAGACTCAAATGCTACTGATAATTGTGTTTTGCACACACTTGCTTATAAACTTTAAAATATATTGAACCCTTGCAAAAAATATGTTATAAAATACTCTACAACAATAAACCATGCAAAATAAAGCCCTTGCAATTTAATGATATGAAATGTGGATGAATGAAAGAAATGAGACACCACACTTTGCATGAAAAACATAACAAAATGCAATTAACACTTGCAATGGTACTGTAGGGGGGCATCTTTCACTGTTGCCATATATAATGGGTCCAGGCTTTTAGCGGTTAAGCCCTTTTGGGCACCCTACTTTACACTTGCTTGCACGTTATTGTGATGCACTGCATTCACTACACTCGCCACACTAATTGCATGGATTACACTGCAAGACAAAAGCCATAGAGTGCTGGCTCCTGCTATGGTGATGCTGAGTGCATGGTCAGGCAAATGATCCAGAGGGTACATATGCGAAATTGCTGGGAGACAGTTTTCAGGCCATGCACCATTAGGTACAACAGAGGCACTCTCTCTTCCCCCGGTACCTTAGTTGTATGGCGTATGTGCCTCTTGGCTGGCCTGCATACCGTTTAATGGTGGTGGTGGTTGTTGCTGCGGGCAGCTTGCCTTAGTGTGGAATGCTGTGGCGTGGCAGCACGTCAGGCCTGCCCGGGACGTCTGTGACCAATGGCATGACCGGCAGAGGTGGAACGACCCGGCAGACTTGCTGCCCTCGCTGCCGCAGTCACTACTCGTGCTTGAACTCCTGCTGCTGCACTGCCGGCCCCAATGCCTCTGGGAGAAACCCAGGCGGGCAGTGACCGAGGGGTGTAGATCACCTCACAGTGTCCCCTCAGCAGGCGGCGGTGCTCGTGCTGTTGTCCTACTGTCAATGGCCACCCCCTCACCAGTGGCTGACAACCCTGGCAATCATCTTGGTGCTGCCGACAAAGCAGGGGTTCTTGGGATGTAACCTGGTGCGGGCAACATCGGTAGGTGGGGGTGGGGGGAGTTGGACACCTCTGGTGTTTGAGGTGCCACGACGATGGGTGTCGTGGCATCCACAGGTTGTGTTGTCACCAGAAGTGCAGGTGCCTGCGGTGATGTTGGTGGTCAAATGGCAGTGCTGGTAGGCAGCACGCCGTCGGTGACATCTGGGTGATACATTGGACGTGCCGTGCATGGTGCCGGTGTGCTGGGCGACGTCAGGCTTTCCACCCCAGCTGGTGATCCTCTTGGGGAGGTGGTGACGCACCTTCCTCCACTGCACCTGCCCTGGTACGCTTGACAGCGGTGTCACCATCATAGGTCACCGGGGGGGTGCTGCTCCTGCTTCGTCAGGCTGTTGCTCTGTGGGTGTTGCTAGTGTTGGGACGATGACACCAGGTGGTACCATGCCATCCCTTACATATGGATGTATGTTATGATGACTCCTGGTGGACACTGGTTTGTCGGGCATCGATGTGACGTAAGTCCGAAGTGAAGAACCCTTTGAGGGATGTGCGAATGCACCTTCCTCCTTCGAGGCTGCTTAAGGGAGCTCAGCAGCAGTGCCGCTGTCATGGTGCCTCACGGCACTTGGTGCAACTTTGTCGGGGAAATCACCGGGTGAGAGTTGGATGTCACCCCGATGTGCCCTGATCCTTTTCCGCTCAAGCTGGACCAAGTAGGTGGTGGGTCCAATGCTCTTGATCACTTCGTGCGGTCCTCTCCATTTTTTCGTGAATTCCGTGCGGAAGTATCTGAGTATGGGAGATTGTGGGTTACGTACAGACTTATACCATCTATCCTGTGTGCATGTCTAGGCAGACTTTCTCGAAGGGCTTGCTTGGTAAGCATGGCTGCTGTTGAACTCTGTCCGCTCTCCATGCTTTGAATTGGTTGCACTTGACACTTTTGCACGTTTTACATGCCGACCTGGTAAGGCCGGACTAAAAAACAAATTCTACCTTATATTTTGCACTGTTTGATCTGTTCCCGGGTGCCCTGCCACACTACTACTATGTGCTAACTGTAGTACCATCTCTCGTGCACACAGGGGAACAAATTACCTCTATTTCTGTTGGTCAGTAGAGAAACATAACTCGAGACGGCCATTAACTACTCGCCAATGCTCGTCAGTTTGTGTCGCACATTTGTTCTTTTGTGCTCGGGTGAGTGCGCAACCTTGCTGCACTTGTTGTACCCTACAGTACAGCTTGTTCACTAGTATGTCATTGTTTATAACATCTAATGACTGCATACTCACCTCATGCAGTAGTTCCTGTTATACTGGCGGCAGTATCCCTTTCCATTCTGCGTCGTCTTGTACCATGACGTTGGTGCTGGTGGACCTGGACAGTGCATCTGCCAGCTGATTCTCGCTCCCGGAGACACACTCAACAATGAAGACATATGCTTGTATAAGTAATGCCCACCTGGTCAGCTTGCTCCTTGCTTCCCGCAAGTTACGTAGCCTCGCATGTTATGTAGCCATACCAGACATTGGTTGTCTCTACAAAGTGTGAATCTCTGATATTTAAGGTAGGCCCAGTATTTTTGCATTGCCCAGACAATGGCCAAGCACTCCTGCTCGTTCACGTCATACCTTTGTTCTGTTTGGTTAAGCTTGGTGCTGGTGAAATCAATGACTTGGTAGGCCCCATCGTCATACTGGTAGAAGACTGCCCCGAGTCCCTCTTGGCAGGCGTTGGTCTGCATATATAAATGTTTATTTGGGTTGTACCTTCCCAAGGTTGGGCACAACCTGAACTGCTGTTTGATTTTTACAAAAGCGTCATTGGCGGAGCTGTCCCATTGAACTTCTCTGGATTCAGCTTGTTGCCCATGTTGTTGACCATGTGACCTAGGAAGTCCTGACTAGTCTTTCCAAGGTGGCATTTGGTGCTTGCACAAGTTAGTCCGTTGATGGCTAACCTCTCTAGTACTATTGACAAGTTGTTTAGATGCTCCTCCCAGCTTGATGACCATACTACCATGTCGTCCAGGTAGGTGAGTGTAAACTCCCCAATGAGACCATCCAACACTCTGTCCATCATCGCCTGGAAGGTGGCAGGTGCGCACTTTAACCCAAATGGCATTGCGCAAAACTGAAAGGGCCTCCTTTTGGGGGTCGTGAAAGCAGTCTTTGCCTGGTCTTCTAGGTTGACGGGGACTGGCTAGTACCCACTTTTTGGATGTAGTGATAACATTATTTTGGCCTGGCCGAGTGAGCTAAGCATGTCTTTCACACTAACATATGGTGGTAATGCGCTTTGTGGCACGTGGTTGACTGGTTGAAAATCTACGCAAAATCTCCAGTTACCATCTTTCATCGGTGCGAGTGTGATCACAGAATTGAACTGGCTGTTCATGGGTTCTATCACTCCATCATTAAGCATTTCCTGGATTGGTTTGCCAGATAATGCACGCTTGATGTGGCAGATAGCTACATGGTGGTGTGTAAATAGCCCCTTCTTGAACTAAAGGAATTTCATGCTTGAGGACTGTTGTTTGACGCAAGGTGTCGTGCATGGCGAAGATGTCCCTACACTCTTTAAGATGCCGTTAAAGGGCTGCCTGGTGTTAGAGCGGTGTATTATCAAATTCCTCCAGTGACACTGTGGGCTAGCTATCAGCTGGGCGCAAGTCTATATTGTAAACAGTATACCGTTCTTTCTCACCAAAATTAATGCGGCAAGCTGCGGCCTCTACAATCATATTCTGCTCTGTTAACCACTGCACTTCAAAAATTGCGTCTTCCATGATTTCCGGTGTTATTATTGCGGTGGTAATTGTTTCTAAATCCTGCACTCTTACAGTTACTGTAGCTTTCCCTAATGCTGTACTGCTGTGTTGATTAGTGGCTAATCTGATCATGTGGTTGGTGGGCGTGATATCTTCTGAATGCACAAACTGAAGTTGCAAAAAATTTAGTGAAGCCGCGGTATCAATCAAAGCATGATAATGTTGACCGTTGACAGAAACCAGTATGCAGATGAATTGTGATTAACTGCTACTATTCTTGTTTATGAGTGCTTGTTATGGTATCATATTCAGTTGTTTCGACGGGACTGGTCATCAGGGGCATCCGGCTCCCTTGCCCCTGCTTTCAGTTTTCTTGACTGTTGCTTGCATTATCTTTTGGTGCATTCAAATGCGGGTTATTCTGGCACACATTATGCCAGTGATAAACCTCACCATCACAGTAGTGTCATGGACTAGGCAGTGGCTTGCTCGTATTCCACTTTGAATTTTTGCTATCCACACTATTTCCTGCACTGTTGGCCACTGTTTTTGTATCCTGAATTTGTAATTTTGTCCCGATGTTGTCTGAGAAATTTTGATTTCTGATTGTTTTAATTCTCACTTTCTCCTTTTGCACTTTCATGTGCGTGCTCATTGTGCCATCGTGAAGCACCCTGATTGTGACGCGGTTGGTATGGGTTGCTTTCGAGGCAGATCATGGCTCGCATGAGTTCATCCTGAGTACCGTTCAGTAATGGTACCAACGCAGTGCAATTGAGGGCGTACAGTCTCTGCCACAACTTCTAGTACTTACCGCACAGGCAAGTATGGATGAAAACGCCTGACAAGATGTACTTTCCTGGTTATGAATTATGTCAGTGGTTCACTTGGTTGTTGCTCCTCTAATGCCAACTTGCTTTGTGCTTGGAATGACACAAATGCCTCTCTGAAGCATCGCTGGAAAGATTGATGAAATTTGTCCCACTGCAAACCGTAATGGTTTAGTGAATGCCACCAAGAGTGCCCATCTCCGTGGATTTGCACTCCAACGCAGCTAATTCACTCTTCCTCACAGACTCCATAGCATTTCAAACATGGTGTGTAGTTATTTCAAAATGCTGATGGGTCCTTATTGGATATTCCCGCAAATGTTGGCAGTGTTTGGAATTTTGACGATGTATTGGAGTGGAGAGATTTGGTTGACTCTTAAAATTCAGGTCTTTAGAGCCGATGTGGGTGATGAAGGTGAGTATGGAGCAGCGCCAGAATGAAGAGACAGGGAAATGGGAGAACCCTGAGGAAACCGGCAGACCAACTACTGTGTCTGGCACAATTTCCACATGCGAAAATCCAGAGTGACCCGGCGAAGGATTGAAACCGGATCACCTTGGTGGGAGGCGAGCAGGCTAATCGCTCAGCCACCGTGGCCTCTTTGATGTTGTAGTGGTAGCGATTAGTCTTCGGGTTGGAGTTGTGGTGGCCGCAGTGGTTTCCGGTTGCCTTCTGCTATCCTGTGTCCTGTTGTTCACAGCTGGTTTTCTGTAGCTAGATTGTGGAAATGGTGTGAAGAGTTGTACTGAAGGATAGGGCTGTGTGATAGTTGGCAGAATTGGTTCTAAATTCTGTTGCAAAATTGGCATTTGAAAAAGGCTGGTAATTTTTTGTAGGTATGGAGCTGGTTGTCAAAACGGGAGAGGTGCTGGGGCCAAAGCTTGCAGTTGCGGTGTGGACTGGGTGCATGACATGTAGTTATTTATCTGAGCCACATGCGCGCTGTGGGCATGGGACAGTTGCGGTTTGAAGTCTGTCACCGCCATGCAGTTTCAACATGTAAATTTGTCCCCTTGCACCGTCAGTCTCTCGCCTGCTTTTAAACATTGGCTGTGAACCTGAGTTGCGCAAACATGATGCTGTGCCACAACAATGCTTTCACCTCCCTTATAGTCTGTGTTGTTACACATCGTGACTTTATGATCCAGTCCTGTAATGAAATCATCTCAGTTGTAAAGAGTGTTCCTTGTTTTTACACTTGCATTCCATTGTTTACATTGGAAAGTCTGTCCCATTATGGTTGCTGTTTCGTTCGCGTTCAGGCGCTCAAAATGGTACTTTAACTGACACAGGGTACAACGAAGTTTGGGTGTTCCCTGGTGTGTGTACACAGCAGGTTGCTGCAAAATATGTGTTCACTGAAATTTTTTGGAATTAAATTTAGTTGTGGTTGGCTGTTCAAAATTGGATTAAATTATTATGTTGTTAGTTTTCCTTTTCATTGGAGCTGTCCTTACACTTGCGGTTGTTCGTGACATGGCTGAGGGTGAAGCTGGGCTTCCGATTACATTTGCAATTTGTAATGCCTGGTTCGTATTTAGCCACAACATCCTGTGGGATGGGACGTAAACACTGCAGACACAGTGGTGCCGGCATGCCCACGTGTGTTTGGCCAGCCATAAAAAAAACATGTGCACTACGATGAAGGGAGGGTATACCTTCCCCTCATGCAGCTGTCCCATCTGTGTCCACTAGGGTGTTGAACCAACTGTCAGGGAGGTGAGGGTGCCCTTGCTGCCCGATCGATATTCCCCTGTTGATGGTGTTGTTGAAGCAGGGGGGAGGTAAGATCCGGGTGCACCTGCTCCTTTGTCCAGCACTGAGAAGGTGGGTGGCGGGGTGTCGCTATGTCGCTATCTAAAAATGGCCGCCTTCCTGCACGTGCCCTGTCCTTGTGCTACAATGGCTGTTGCGAGGTGGTTTTAGCGTGCTTTTCGATGCCATGTGGTGTGTCATTCCTGGCATCTGGAAGGTGTCAGAAGCCTGTTGTTTGCAGATAGCGTTGTCCTTGATATTCTCATTATAGTCAGGGGGAAAGATTTGTCACAAAGTGTTAGGAATAATTGCGGATAGGAAACGTTCCGGGTGATGTAACTTTGGCAGGTTTTTGGGTTTAGATTGCTAGGAATTTTTGTAAGGAAAATTACGCAACATGGAAAGGTAATATTTAACATGTGGCTCTGTGCCGTAAGAAATATGCTACAAAGTTGGGCACCATTTAATGCCGTGTGGTGGCATGGTTTTGGGTTGAGTGAGTTTTGAGGGGCAGTGAATTCAGAGTTAAGGAAATTTGGTGAAAAATGATATTACTTTACTAGCCACCAGACACTACTGGTAGGCTGCATCAATGTTGCTGGAACTAGACTCTGGATCATCTCAGGGTGCTACGGGCCGTACGCCTAGATGTAGTTTTCCTCCAATGATTGTTTTTCCTTTTTGAATTCCTTATTGCATTTGCTAAACAGTAGGCCTATTAAAGGTTTACCTACATGCCTTAAACTGCACTGTTAAAACTGTTTATACTCATTACTGCACTAAGGTTATGTGAACGGGTTAGAGGGGTCCTACACTCCGAAATGCCTGAAAGCCGTGCTCGGAAATAATACAAGGAGTTTTGTAAACTCAAGCATGTATTTAACTTTGCATATACATTAACTGCATGCATTAGAATAAATTTTCATAGGTTTGGGCTATGACCCGCCAGGTCAGTTTCACACTGAAAAATGGTATATAGCAGACATTAACAAGTATGTGGTGAATTTACTTTTCCCCAGGCAATGCAAGCACTGGGGAAGAAGGGCCAGTGTCTCCAGTGGCAAACGAGAAGCAAAGGTTCTGGTAATTGAATAAATTACATACTACATGGTTAATTGCAAATTGCTGATTTGCCACCGGAGTGTGCGACAACGCAAACTGTGCCTTGCTGAGTCTCAGATGCTAATGATTCCTCTGTGGGCCATGCACCCCCGAGTTGGTGGGCCATGGCACGCGGATAATTATGTTTTGCACACACTTGCGTATAAACTTTAAAATACATTGAACCCTTGCAAAAATAAACATGCCATGAAATAGTCTACAACACGAAACAATACAAAATAAAGCCCTTGCAATGTAATGATACAAAATGTGGGTGAATGAATGAACTGAGACATTACACTGTGTATGAAAAACAAAACAAAATGCAATAAACTCTTGCAATGACACTGTAGGGATGTCTTTCACAGTTGCAGTGTTTAATGGATCCAGACTTTTAGCTGTTAAGACCTTTTGGGCACCCTACTTTACACTCGCTTGTATATTGTTGTGATGCACTGCATTCACTACACCTGCTGCACTAATTGCACTCGTTACACTGCAAGACAAAATGCCATAGAGTGCTGGTGCCTGCTGTGGTGATGCTGAGTGCACAGCTGGGCAACAGCCTGGAGGGTATAGATGATGGCATGCATCAACATTTATGCAAGACAGCCATCCTTCACTGGGGGAGGTGGTTTATTCTTGGTGTAGGAAAGATGAAACCAAAATAGTGGCGTTTGTTAAGAGGGTGCCGGTAACTTCAGATAACAATATGCAGGTGGATTGTTGGTTTTCATCCATGTGGCATCTTCTGGAGCATCCGCTGTTTGAAGTTAGAGTAGACAGCGATGTTACTGAACCTATTTTATGCCTACCTGTGGGAAGTGTAAAAACTTTCAAGTGCTTATAAATATGTGAGGTTGTTCGAAGGTCACCTCACACACTTGATGACACCAAGTAAATAGATAATAAACACCACAGATAAATGTCCAACAGGAGAAGTGTCTAGGCCTTGACATTCTTATGTGGTCGTGAAGTGACTGTGGCATAAATGGGAACACATACAAGTTAATTTTAATACTCAATTTGATTTAGTATGAAGTTCACACTGTTCAAACTCATCTAAATGGGGTAGGCACCAAGGCCTGTCAGCAGCTGAAGCAGTAAAGAAACAAGAAAATTACTCCAGAAAATATTATGAGTGAATTAATCTCGTGGGACATTTGAACTGACAATAGTGGAGCGGTGCTACTCTTGTGTTACTAAGTCATCATGGTTCCAAACTAATTAAGATATTGACAGCACATTATCATTGCTGGCAAAGGAATCGAAAACTCGGGAGTGGGTGGACAGCACGGTCGACTCCTGTCATTTCCGTTTTCAGACTGGCATCATACTGGCCAGGATGGTGCCAAAATTGTAAAAAAAAAAAAAAGAAAAAGAAAAAGGAAATAAATATGGAAGACATAAGGATTTCATAACATAGTAACATAGGAGACTTTAAAATAAAAGTACATTGCAATTTGACCATTGGAAAAATACAAGTTTTGACACTAAGCCATAATGTATTGTAATTTCAACTATATGCATGTTCTTTCCCAGTTTTTGCCTGAAATATGCGAAAAACACACACATCCTTTATATAACACTGCAAAACAAGAAACAAAATATGCCTTTATTAAAATGTTGGCTTGTTTGCACCTTCATCAATGGGCAAGTCTATATCTGAAAAGGGGGCTGTGGAGGCATGCTTGAATGGCCTAAAAACAATGCATTCAGTAATTTCCAATGTATGTATTGCACTGGTCTGTATTTAAGAATTTACATAAAAATGATAACATAGCAAGCACTAACACACACTTGACTAATTTGACTAAACCCTACCTATGAACAAGGGACAAAGAGGACATACAGGAGGTATGCATTGCACTCAGAATATCACATACGTGGCATGGCCTTACTTTGTCTGAAGGTTTTCTGGTGGGGGAAATTAATTGGTGGTGGTGGTTGCTGGCGTGAACAGTTATGCCCCCAAAAGCTTCCTCTTGGGGACATGAAAGTGGGGCAGCAACTTAAACCCAGCAGCAGATGGCATGCCAGCTGGGTGCATTCCCATTTCCTGAGTTAGTTTTTATGTTACTGGGTGATTGTTTGCGGTTCGGGGCGCTGCAAAATTCCCTTAAGAGTGCATGCTGCTGCACAGAAGACAGTGAAATGAAGGGGCATTAAGGCATTGGATGGGACTTTCATCAAAATTATGTACAAAATGTTGCATCGTGGGGAGGAATGGTTTGCTCCTACTTGATGCTGGAAACAGCTTTTCTTTTCTCTATTATGTGGGGGGAAAGGGTATTATATACCTTTAAGGTTGACATAATTGAATTGATGCCGGCAAACAGTAAACGGCGCTAGAGCCCATGACGGCGCTCACATGTCACGTGTTCCACATGTGCGCAAAGAGGCCAATAATTTTGAACTTTCCTATAAATGTTATTTTCACTGTAAAATGTGTCATATTGTCTTTGCAGTGTTTAATGTGTCTTAAAATGTTTTAAAGTGCTTGTACTAATTTTAATTGTTTGGTTATGAAAATTCAAAGTGCCTGCGGCACCGAGATTAAGAACACTCAATATTCCAGCATGAACGCTATCATAAAGGAACACTAAAATAATATTGAAATTTATAAGAAAATTATAGAAATGTAACACAATATTTAATTTAATTCGTGCCATTTTATTTTCAATATAAAACATTTCACTCGGCGTGTGTAGCACTTCTGCTTATGTGAACTCCATAGGCGGCTATGGTAGGTCTGTGCGACGCTTATATCTGGGTAGTCTGTCGAGGAGAGCTGGCGAGGTAAGACGCTGTTATGTACGCTCTACAACTTTTGTTCACTGATTTAGGTTTCCATAGTCAATTTAGTTTACCGGTTAATCTTTGCTTGCGTATGTTTTTGCCAGACATTTTCCTCAGCATTATGCTTCCGCTTTATTAATTCTTACGCCCTTGCGGCATATTTAATTTAATCGAGGAGGAGGACAACGATGTCTGAGAGGTCACGCAACACATGCATTTTGAATTATTCACCATCTGCCTACGTTTATGGCATTTCATTGTAACTTCTGCATAATTGCTACACACAATTTTAAGAGCTTGATTTTTATCTATGTATTTGAGGGTAATTTTCGTGTTTGAATATTTTACGGCAACATCTCGCCTAACCTAGTGGCCGACCGAAGCCAAATGTTTATATACACCATCATTGCATTTTAAGATCGTATTTATATAATATTGTATGTGTAATCATTTATTTCAGGGTTCTATGTCAGTTTTATTCAGGGTTCAATGTATTTTTCACGTATATTGATGCTTTTTGTACTTGACCACATAGTCACAGTAATGTTTGTTTTCACCGCCATCAGGCATGTTACAAGCCTGTAACAACACTAATCGTAAAGAGAATCACTTGCTCAACACGGATATTATTTTATCTGAATTTAGTTTGCTGTTTCCATGCAGAAATATTGCAATTTCACCTGCACCACGTGGTCCGCTATGAACTTCATCCAGCAGCATCCACGCCACCTAAGCTTGTTTTCACACGTGTGTATTTATTGTGAATATTCAGCTCATGTCCAATCTTATTTCATGTTTCATTCAAGGGTCTATGTAATTTTGTAATTAGTGTACGGTGCAATTACTCCCGTCCTAGCCGGCTCTGTGTATTGGCCATCACCACTTTACCCACGTGCTGGAGAGCGAGCCCCGACGAGTTTGCATTAGTGATGCCGAGCAATCACACGTGTTAATATGTATTAAGGGTTTTCATTTGTAATTCACCATGTCCTGTCTTCAGGGAAAAACTGTCAGTCCACTCTAGCAGCTGTCGGCCCTCTTCCCTTGTGAAGGCTGTGCTTTCATGCACCTCAGTGAGATCATCCATTTAGGCATGCGCTAGATTAATTACGGGCTGGGGAGCACCCAAGCGGAATTGGCTAATCATGACCTGGATAATTATTTCAATGGTACATTGATGTGTATTAATAATATCAATAAAAACAAGTCTACAATGAACTCAATTCTTTTATTCAGTAGTGACAGTGTCCTAGCCATATATGTTTTATCTATTGTTTATTTCACTGATGTTAATTAAAAGTTTAGTATTGCCTACTTGTTTGTAAGTACGCATGGGTGAGATGGACACACAGAACATACAACATCCCTGAGAACCCTGAGTCTCAATAGTGCAGTGATTAGGAAGCACCGCTGGTGTCCAAATTACCAGTAAGTATTTGTGTCATTGTTTGTCTTGTATCTCACCCGATGGCGTGTGCTGACATTTACACTTGATGTTTGATTTTGCATGTAGTCCATTCATAGTATCTTCATTCATTTTGAGACAATACTTTGAAAAATCACCCTGTGTGTATTTTTTTTTTTCCCCCTCCCATACAGGATGTCCCAGCGTTCACCTACCACTTTCACGCCTAGTACTCGTGTGTCCCTAGGGTGGGGATGGCATGACACGGCTAGACCTGTCTAGTGAGTGATGCCATTGTCAGTAAGCATGGAGCGGTGGTCACCTGCACATCGTGCGTTTACAGTGAAAGCGTATTTCAAACATACTGATTCTATTGTCATCACACATCAATTGCTTAGGCAACATTTCAATATTGGAAGACACAGGAGGGTAACCAAACATCCACCATCACAAACTGGGTGAGTTAGTTTCGTGCTACAGCATCTGTTGTAGACAAGAAACCAGGTGGTAGTGTGAAATCTGTGCAGACAAAGGAGAACATCGACCGTGTAATGGCAGTTGTGTTGTCACAAATTGTATACATGTATCTTTTGGTTTTCCGTAACGTCAATGTATATTGTTTCTATTTGAACATACGGCACGTGTTTCATAATGGTAGATGAATGCTGGGATGCCCTGTACTACACAAATTCAATAATATTATTACTACTGAAGTATTTTCATTTTGATTAACTTAAAATTAAACTTCTCTGTTGTTCAATAAATATTGTTACATGCGATTCCTGAGGGACGTATCTGAATTTGTGAGGAATGGAGGGTTTTATAAAAAATCAAATAAACCAAATTTTATTTCTGATTTATTAAATTTGCTATGATTTACAGCATTAAATTATCAATCTACACTTTCTCTTTTTATTTAACAGTAAGTGCAATGTTTAATGTCTATTTCAACTCTAATTAACGTCCTCCTTAATTCTCTGCTGGTTACAGTAAATTAACTCAAACTCATTATTACCATGTGTTCAGTGTATCTGTTGCCATCATTTATGATGTCTTGCATATCTAGTAAAATAATCCAGCCTGCCAGGCATATTTTTCACTGCTTGATACTCACAGTTACAGACTTCCCTTTTGTTGATCACTTTTCCCGCTGCTCGTTCTTCTATCGCTCAAAACTCAGCCACTCATTCACTCATCAACTGCAGCTCCAAGCCTGGAATATTTATAGCATTGCCCTGACCATCTCGAAGGTTCAACACACCCTGAGTTGCACTTGGAGAAGTTCAGTAATCCAGAGCATTCTTCAGATAAAGGCAGAAATCAATAAAACCAGGGTCAGCAGCATTGCGCCGCAAGAGATTGTGTCGGCTCACTCTTTGTAACTGATACGCAGCCACCATCACTCGTGCTGCCGCCGCTATCATATAATGACTCTCTGTCCTCCTCTTCACTCGTTTGTGCGGGAGAAGAAGCAGCAAGTGTGTAACACTGCCGCCTGCTCAAGGCTGCTTGTCCTGAAAAGACACTGCAATATCCAGACCATTGTAAAGTGCCAGATGGTCAATATGGACAACCTTCGGCTTCACGCAGGAGTATTGGCAGCAAATCCAAAAGACCACATCATTGATATTCTTCAGAATCCTGTATAGGCCTTCCCAACATTTGTGTAGCTTTGGGCAGTACCCTTTTCTCCTCTGTGGGTTGTACAGCCTCACCATTTGTCCTTCTTGAAATACCTCAGGCCACTTAGTAAAATAATCTTGAGCCACCAGTAAGTACCGATTACCTTTATCTGTGACAGACAAAGGACCCAGAATGTCTACTGCCATCCTTTCAAATGGGGCTCAAACATTGTATTTGTGGAGGTGACCTTGTCCTCTGGTCCTTGTGCCCTTCCGTGCAGTGCAGGTGTCGCACAATCAGTACCACTTCTCAACAACCTCTGGACAGTGAAGCCAGTAGAATTTCAGTACAATTCTGGTGAGTGTCTTATCACCAAAGTGTCCACTGACTGCCACATTAGGCAGACCTTTTAAGACTTCAGGAACCCTGCATTCTGGAAGACCAACTGTAAACTTGTGTGTTTTCTAACATTACTTTCTCAGTTTCTGTAAATTACGCAATTTTTCTGTATGAGGGAATTCCACTGTGCCCAGTATGCTTTGACTGCTACGCTCAGACTGGCTATCTTTTTTTTTATTTTGGCAGACAGCCAGCTTCTTTCCACTTTAATAGTGGCTGCAAAGTGGGATCAATAAGCTGGTCTTTCCTAATAACCTTATTACTCCAGGTAGATGTCCCACCCATCACAAGATAAAGAACCTTGAATATTTGTTCTGCGTACCTTCAGTGATTCACCACTCTTTACTTCCTGATGTTCACGATGATGACAGAATTGCTCACATGGCCTCCTAGACAGTGCATCTGCATTGTTTGTGAAGGCATCCAGGTCTGTGCTGTATTTCAAAGTTATATACATGAAGATGCTGTATCCACCGGGCTATTTGACCTTCAGGGATTCTTAAAATTTAGTAGCAGCGTATTGATGCATGATCTGTTCTTAAAATAAAATGAAAGCCATAAAGTCAGGTGTGGAAGTATGAAATTGCCTTCACCATGGCCAGAAACTCCCTGCATGTGAAATAGTAATTTCTCTCAGGTTTATTCAATTACTTACTGAAGTATTTTAATGGTCTTTCCTTCCCATCTTGAACCTGAGATAGCACAGCTCAAATTCCTACATCACTAGCATCAGTGTCCAAAATGAATAAACTCTCACTTTTCTGAAAATCCAGAACTGGAGGAAATATCAGAATTTTCTTTAGTTTACTAAAATCATCTTCACAATCAGTGGTCTAATGAAACCTCCTTTTCACCTCATCAGTCCATGTAGTGGCTTGGCAATTGTGGTGAACCCAGGTACAAATTGACAGTAGTAGGCACATAATCCCAGAAAACTCCGCACTTCAATTCTGTCAGTTGGCTTCTGCCAATTTTTTATTGCTTTGGTCTTCTCGGGGTCTGTTCCTATTCCATGGGCCGACGCTACATGTCCCAAGAAATTAATTTTCTTTTGAAACACGTGGCACTTCTTAGAAACCAGTTTCAAGTTGGCTGTGGCCACATTCTGTAATATAGAATCTTAAGAGTTAGGTGCTCTGCAAATGTTCTTCCTGTCACAACGTCATTTAAGATAAACTTGACATATCTAAATGCTAAACTTTTTCCATCAGGCGTTCGGAGGTGGCAAGGCCATTACATAGCCAGAAAGGCATAACTTTTAACTGCCAGGTTCCTTTCCCTTATACACAAAATGCAGTCATCTCTTGGTCCTCTAGAACCAATCTTCATGTTCAAACTATAAAACCATTGTGAACCTGCCAGGCTGTTTAATGTGTTATCTATCCTTGGAAGCAGATAAGAGTCTTTCTTTGTCACATTATTAAACTGGCGATAATCAATACGAAACTTCAGAGAACCACCTTTCTTCTTAAAAAAGTACAATTGGTGACAACCATGGGCTAACTGATGGTTCTATTACATCTAACTCCTTCATTTCCTTCAGAATACCCTCAACCACCTCATGCGAAGCTAGTGGCATTCATCTTGGTGGTTCCTTCCCCTGCCTGGCATCTCCTGCATCAATGTGGTGGCAGGCAACTTTAGTCCTTCTAAGTTCATTTGATCCACACAAGAAGGCATCTCTATTTCTGTAGAGTAATTCAGAGACAGCCTTCTCCTGTCACCAGGGAAGGCAGGAGCCAAAATACATCGCCAAAAATGCAGAAGAATGCTACAAACTATGTAAACAATGTAGCACTTGATAGAGGTTACACAGGAACGTGGTTCCTTAACTAATGAAATTAGCAGCGTGGATACGTCCATTAAAGAAAACATTTTTGTGTTGATTGTATAAATTAAAGGAACCAAAAATGTTTTATAGTTTTTGCTATAATAAGTGTCCATAAAACAAATGTGCATTAATTAAATGTCCATTAATCAAGGTCTAATTGCATTTGTGATGTCCTTTTTGGTAAACTTTTAAACAATCAAATCTACTTTCATGTTCATTTTATTATTTTACAGTATGCTACTATTTCCATGAAATGGCTGAAGCATTTATGTATTGCAGTGGTAAGAGTGAAGGTGTTATTTTTACAGTTACACTTAAAACTTTTTTCCAGTACTAGTGAAATTAAAAAAAAAAAAGCAAACTTTTGGTTTAAGTTAACAAAAATAGTTTTTAACAACAATGTTATCTTAGAGCATTTGTTGTATCTATATATTTATATATGTTCAAAGAGATATACAAAATTTGCTGTTTCAGATTTCAGAGGAAGTTGCAGAAGAAAGTGAAGAGGCAATGTTAGAAAGTGAGCAAGTTCCAGATAGTAAGGAAGCCATAGAAAGTGTGGAAGCCGTAGAAAGTGAGGAAGCCATAGAAAGTGAGGAAGCTGTAGACAGTGAGGAAGCCGTAGAAAGTGAGGAAGCCATAGAAAGTGATGAAGCTGTAGAAAAAGAGGAAGCCGTAGAAAGTGAGGAAGCCGTAGAAAGTGAGGAAGCTGCAGAGAGCGAGGAAGCTGCAGAGAGCGAGGAAGCTGCAGAGAGCGAGGAAGCGGCAGAGAGCGAGGAAGCAGCAGAGAGCGAGGAAGCGGCAGAGAGCGAGGAAGCCGTAGAGGGCGAGGAAACTATAGAAGGTGAAGAAGCTGTAGATAGTGGGGAAGACCCAGAAAGTGAGGAAATTCACAAAAATGGACAAGATATGGAAGTTAGTGAGGAAATAGACAGTGGTATTAGTTTGGGGACTGAAGAAGATAAAATTGAAGATTACTCAGAGGAAGATGACCTGGATATTCCTGGAGTAACTAGCAGCACTCTTTTACAAGGTAATAATATGTACTTTTTTGGTTCTGTATTATGATAAATATAGTAAATAATACATTGGGTTTCTGTTTGCACTTGAAAATTTTTTCTAGTTTATTTTTTATAGCAGATTCAAATTACTAATTTAAAAAATAACAAATTCTTCAGTTTGTTCTTGTCAAATTTAAAAAAAAGTGAAAAATCAGTGCATATAGAAATAAGGCTTCTGTTGTTACTACACGACTGATTTTCAAGCTGTAGAAATTGCAAATTATTGGCATACAACATTATCTAGAGCTTTGTTAAATTTCTTAATTACTATAGTTAGTAAAAGAATATATATTGAGACTCATTTTTGAGACAAGACACCACACAGTGTATGCAGTTATATTTATTTGAAGTTTATAGACTTAAAAATAATTATCTTATATATCATTTATATAGGAACAGACTGTATCTCTAATCAGAACTGTTTAAATACTTGTGCTATGTTAACTCAGGACTTACTTCTTTTAAATAATTATAATACTCGTAGTCTGTTTTTTTTTTTTTCCAGTAATGCTGGACTGTCCCAATTGCTGCATTTATGTGTATAGATGGAAACCACATTAACAATCTGGTTTAGCTAATTGAGGGCACAGTCAGGCATATTTTGTCTGTGGAAGAGAGGTATATTTTACGTACAGACAGCCATGGGGGTATTTAGCTACCTAACTCTCCCAACAATGTGCCTACTATTTTTCTTTTCTCATTCCACTTCAGAAAAAAATCTCTCCTTAGTGCTCTTTCAGGCATTGGCCTCTGGGTCAGTGATTCCATCATGTTAAGTAACAAAATTTATGTTATTTACCATCATGTCTATAGCCAATGTGCTGTTGCTGGCTATAATAAACCAGGTATATTATCTCCTGCCTTGGATATTGTACCAAAACACAAATAATATACATAAATAAATTCACTTATGTTACATCTATTTTGCCAATAAAATATACATGGAAACAAAGCAGCACCCTTGCTATAGAACAAGCAACATGGCAATTAATAAAAAGTGTTTACAATATCACTTTCTTTCCAGATCCACACAAAGATTAAAACTTGACAAGAGTGTAATAAAATTGCTCTGTTGATTAAAGATTATTAAAAATAATTATTAATTGTAGATTACAATTAAAGCATGTATATGACCACAATGACAATGAGAGCAGTTAAAAAAGAGAGGGACAACATTATAAGCCCAGTAAAGTCTCCTTTTCATTAAACTAATACATTAAAATAATATTTTTAAAATGCTCTATAAAATATTGTAATTTTGGAGTAGGCAGTCAAATGACCCATCAGAGCTCCTACCAAATACAATATTAAGAGCACAATTAAAAAGTTGACGAAGCCCAATGCTAGAGTTGTTGACACAAAGCATATTAAAAATGAATTTATTCTTGGGCAGCAAACAGGACTAAACATAACACGTTAAAACAGGATAAACACAGTAATGCTAGGTTTTAGTTAAAGCTGAAACCAAATTAAGACTTGGAACCGAGACCACAATTTCGAAAAACACTAATATTACTGCATACCCAATACAACACATTTACGCCACACAACATATTAAAACAGTTAAAAAACCCAGCTAATACATTAACTCATGGTCCACGACTCACCGTTTTAATAGCTCAATCACTCAGCAGCTCAGGTACAATACAAAATTCCTCATCACGTCTATATGTCCGTTGGATGACAAATTGGCAATCTAACCCATTGTAGCAGATCTTTAGGAACACGTTCATGCAGCAACAGTGCATAGAATGGAAGGAGGGCAAGCTGTATGAAGACTTTAATAAACTAGCCTGTTCATATAAAAAATTATGACGCACGAGTGGTGAGGAAATCGAGGGAGGGAGGAAAATGGAGGGGATCTGAGCCGAGCGAAGAGCGTACTAACCACACCTAGAAGAATTCAAGGAGGATGACTTGAGTGGCAAGTGCTAGCATCGCAACCCCCCACCCCAAAATCTGTGCTCTGGTAACCAGTCTCTGAACATCTAGGCAAACATCCAACACAATACACAGAGAGAGAGAGAGTATAAATCTTGTAGACACTGAAGTAGAAACTGAAGTGAAGTACAAATTCAATAGATAGATTAGAGTTTCAAAGTAATACGTTGAACAGTCCAGATTTTTACAATTACATCAGGCGTGATCAGCTTCTTCTTGAAGTTGTCCCCGGAGATGGTGTGCAGCCAAGTGCAGTAGCAACTCAGTGCCACCAGGGCAGGTCTCTTCTTGAGCACTAGGTACGGCCTGACACCAAGGAGGTTGCGGTAGAAGAAGCCATCTAAATCTCTACCTCTTCCAGCAGTCGACACAAACAGCACTTCTGCCTTCTGCAGCACGACGGTGACGATGTGCAGTGGGCTCAGCACGACTGTTGGAAGATGGGATCAATGCAAAGTAACAAATAATTAGAAAAGGAGATACATAATAACCAAAATGGGATAGGATAAGGGAGAGGGAAACTATGTGCATTTACAATATCAAACACGAACAGCCAAACTGCAATGTACAAACACATAATAATTAAAGAATTATTTGCTTTGCTGATAAGGTTTTATCTAAGACATGTGCACCTTTCTGAATGAGTGGTTAGAGCTGGGCAAAACAAGGCTAACAGTATTAGGACCAAGAAACTTATTACTCTTAAACAGACCAAGAAATTTTGGTATAAGCTTCCCTGTTATATCCTTCCTCAAATCTGTCAACTTACAATTTTTATATAAGATCAGGTCCCCTAACTTGAAATTAACTGGCAACATGCCCTGGTTCATCTTAGCTGTTACCTGCAGCTTTGCTGCCCCAAGCCTACGGTGGTCATCCTCAAGCAGGTGATCGTAGTCAGCATCACCAAAGAGGGAAGAAAAAGGGTGGATATTCCAAATATTAATCATGGGATGGCTAAAAGGATGACTAAGGAAAGTGAGCAAATGAGGAACTTCCTGGGAATCGTGTAAACCACGGTTGAATCCTACATTAATAAAATCCAAATCCTGATCCCACTTAGAAAATGTTTAAGCAAGCCTTCAGATTCTTATTAAACCTCTTTACCTGATTGCCTTTGGGGTAGTCGGGATTGAAAGTAAAATGTTTGATAGCCAAACAAAAATAAATGTTCTTAAAAACATTTGAAGTGAAGTGCTTAGCATTATCAGTAACAACCTCAACAGGAGCGTTAAACACTTTCCAAACCTGATCAATGAGCACTTTAACATTGGATGACAATTTAATCTCACGCAGTGGTAACAAAATAACAAAATTGTTAAATGTATCCAACAAGATTAAAATACACACATTACCCTTCTTAGGGTCCATATATATCAAGATAAACAGTGCTCTAGTGTGCCTGGAGAATTTGCATCACTGCTTGTCCAACGGTAGCGTGCTGAGCCTGCTTTATCTTTTGACAGAGATCACACAAATGCACATGATCAGAAATGTCACCCCATTAACTAGTCCAAACAAACTATACAGCAATTGTATCGAAAGTCTTACTAACACCCAGATTAACACCAAACACAGAATTGTGAAAGTAGGACAATACCATAGGTCTCAATGATTCTGGTACAACTATCTTAAGAGTATGCCCACTTTTTCCAGTAAAATACAGAATTCCGTTATTAACAACATAAGAGAGTACACCACCACTACTCGTGCCCATTCAATCTAAACACAGAAATTATCATCTGCCTGGGCTTGATGTAACTTTACAAAAAATTCAGGGAAACATTTTATAATATTATGGCAGCAGTGAAAGTTTAAGGGGGGAGAAGAAAATAATTTGGGTTGTCTGATACTCAAAATGTACAGTATCAAAAAAAAAAAAAAAAAAAAAAATTTACTGGAAAAAATATGTAAATTTCAATAATTATATTGCTTTCTCAATCATTCTCATTTAAAAGAAAAAAAGTAGCAAGAAGTCAAATGCCTCCACCACTGGACTTATTAGTGGGTAGTCTATACCACAAAACACTTCAAATGCTTGTCTCTCTTGAAGAAAAAATTGGGCTCCACCTCAATGAGCCATTTACCAAATCCAAAAATTAAAAATTCTGAATTAGAGGGAAAACAAGGTAAAACAGGGTAGAGGTGTGTGTGTGTGCACATGCGTGTGTGCATCTGTGTGTGTATGCGTGTGTGCATACGTATGCGTGGGTGGGTGGGTGGGTGCATGGGTTCATGTGTGTGTGTGTTTAGAAAAGTAAAAGGGGTTTTACTCGCCTGACAAATGCTCAAGATGGGAGGGGGAATGGGATCTTTTCATGGTTTCTGGAGCTGTAAGGGAAATAACATAAAATATATAAAAAATATAGGAATTCTAGTTCTCACAGTATAGTACTCCTTGACAGCCACACAAACTCACACACACACAAAGTAGGATGACACATTTTCCATGCGGTTGCGTAATCACAACATTACACAGGCTAAGCCAGATTCATCAGGTGGCAAGTTATAGAACACTGCAGTATGGTAGAAGGGAGTTGTTAGTGGTAAACCTAGTGGCCGGGTGGTGAACTAGGATGTGGCGGGAAAATATAAAAATTGCAGGTATAGCTGATGAGTGTGGTAGGAGCTGTCTTATGTTGAGGCCTGGTGGCTGCCTGGATTTTGTCATAAATTGGTGAGCTAATTCCCAACATCTGAGTTCTGAGCTATTGCTTGAAGGTGGTAGGGCTCTCAAAACTCTATTACTGTAGCAGAAATCAAAATCTTTGTTGTGTGATACTGCATCTGCTGCAACTGGTTTGTCCTGTAGGTTATTGAAGTGACCAGCTATAGCTTGTTTGATGTCAGCTCTGTGGCCATTCATTCTCTGCCTGAGTGTGTTGGTGGTGAGGCCGATGTATTCTGCATTGCAGTGTTGGCACTGTAGCTGATAAATCAGAGTTTGTGTTGCACAGTTATAGTTGCCTTGGATGGGGTATATATGGCTAGTGAGTCTGTTATTGAAAGAAGTTGAGGGTTGGTGGGTGGCACAGGGGCCACAGTGTGAGCTATTGCATGGGTTGTATCCTTTGGGGTGATAGTTTGGTTGGCATTTGTGGTGGGTTGTAGCTTTGGACGAACCTGTTTGTCACAGAGGTTATGTGGCCTTTTGAAGACCAATCTGGGTGGTTTGTTTGTGTTAAGGACGTCAGAATTTTGTATCCAGAGTAAAGAATGTTTCTGAGTTTATTTGAGTCTTTATGATATGGGGCCACCAGGGGTATATCAGAGTTGTTGACCTTGGTTTGTGTTCCGTTATTTGAGATGGCTTGCTTAATCTGCTTGTAGACGAGTTGCCTGAAGTAGCCCCTGTCGAGGAATGTTCTGGCTATTTGTTCACGCTGTTTGTTGAGATCACTGTTGGTGGAGCATATACGTTCAACTCTTGTGGCAAGACTGTAGGGTGGGGATTTTTTGGCAACATATGTGTGGTAGCTGTCAAAATGTAGATACTGGAGGTTGTTGGTGGGTTGTTTACAGCTGTTTTAATTGTGCCATTGTGGAGAGAAAGTTCAATGTCCAGGAATATGGCGCGTGTTTTGGAGTATGGCCAGGTGAACTTGAGTGAACTGTGTGTGTTTAAATTGTTTAGAATGTGAATTAGGCTATCTTCAGTGGAAGTCCATATTATGAAGATGTCATCGATGAAACACATCCAGCAGTGTGGTTGGGTTGGTTGGTGACTAAGGAGATTTTATTCTAACCTGCCTATAAACAGATTGGCATATGATGGGACCATACGTTTACCCATTGCTCTGCCTTTGACCTGAAGGTATTGTGAATCTTGAAATCTGAAGTTTTTGTTGCTGAGAGCTAACCTGGCAAGCTCAACAAGGAATGCTGCCAAAGGTTTGCTGTGTCTGGGTCTTTGCTTGAGGTAATGTTCAATGTCCGACAGTCCAGATGAGTGGGGGATGTTATCATGTGTGCATCTGGGGGAATGGGGTTAAGGTTTCTCAAGCCTTCCAGGAAGAGGCCAGTGTCCTTTACGTAGGATGAAAGCTGCTGTACTCAAGGGGTTGAAGGTGGGCATCTAAAAGTGCTGAGATTCTCTCAGTGGGGTTGCCAATCGCTTATACAATGAGATGTCCTGAGGGTGGCCGTTGTTCCTTGTGTATCTTCGGAAGCAGGTGTAGAGAACTGGTGTGGTGGGTTTATTTGGAGTGAGCAGTTTAATTGAAGCCTTGCATAGGTCTTAGACGGGGCATTGGGACACAAGGAATTGATTGATATTGTCACAGAATCTGGTGGTTGGGTCTTCTCTCAGACATTTGTAGATGGATGTGTCCTGGAGTTGGTTTTGTGCTTCTGTAATGTAATCGGTTTTGTTGAGGATCACTGTGGTTGTGCCCTTGTCGGCCGCGCAGTTTCATAATGTCTGGGTTGTTTTGAAGGTTCTTGATGCCTTTTATTTCTGAAGAGGTTATGTTGCTATTATTAGGTAATGAGATTACAAAATCGGGATCTGCATTGTTGACCAGAATGTATGTGATTAACTGCTCAAGTGGATGTGATAGTGGTAAGGGTGGAGGATCCGAAGTGGATGGGGGTGCAAACTTGATCAAGACTGGATCAATGGAGCTACTGTTATGGTTTCGAGTGGTGAGGTTGTCAAAAAAGTGTTTGAGTCAGAGATTGTGTATGAAGCATAGGACATCTTTAAGAGTGGCAAAGTGATCAAACTTTTTGGAGGGGGAGAAGGAGACCTTTTTGTAGGATATTGTTCTCATCAACAGTGAAGTTATGGTGGGACAGGTTAAGTACATATGATTTGCTTTTGTGGGGTGGTTTTTCCTCTGTTGTGGTTATGCATGGGAATGGTTTAAGTAGAATTGGTGTGGTATGTGCTGGTGTGGGATGGTGGAAGGTTGAAGTGAGACAGGGTACCTGGCCCACTGGAGGGGGTGCTGATGCTGGTTTCTGGAGAAACAAGGTGGTAGGCAAGGGGCTGGTTTTCAAGGCTTCCATGCACAGAGTGCTGAGCTTAATTAATGTATTATGGTAACCACATATGGCTTTTTCTGTTGTAGCATGTAGGATTTTGTTCGCTTGGTACAGTTCCCATACTTCTACTCAATTATTTCCAAATATTTTCTAATTTATCTCAAGTGGTTTAGTCTTAAAAATGAGGTGAGAAATTCCGGACCTTAACCTTGAAATGTCAAAAGGACCAGAAAATGAGAGAGTCAATTAAGATTGAAGGGTGAGTAATCAAAATAACAACACAAATTAAGAAAAAATAAACTAACAAAATTGAATTTTTTAAAAACCATATTAAAAATAATAAATTTTAATAAACTATAACATCCAATAAAATTTAATAGTCCAATAATTTTCAAGACAGAAAGAACAATATGAAAGAGCACAAACAACAAGTATTGAAAACAATACTAATACAAGAAATTTCTGTCTTTCTAACAACAAAATTTATAAAATAGAGTTATTGATTATTTAGTTACGTTAACTATAGATATAAATTTTTAATCAGAAGTATGAATTATTCGTAAAATATTTCTGGTTTTCATAAAAACCAAGATAAAATTTATATAATTCCTTTATAGAAAGTGTAATCGGATAGGCTTGCTGCAGAAAATAATTTCAATCAAACCTTGAATTATTCTAATAAATTTGCTATTTCTCCAAAGACATTAATAAGAAGAAAAATTAAATTTATATAACAACTTGTGAAATCCAAACTCTTTACATAAATTATTCAATTAAGTTTAACCTTTAAAATCATTACCAGCAAAGTGATCATTCAACCAAACTCTGAAAGAGATGAAATGATGGTTAAAATCACAATCTCGTTACTAGAAGAAATAGGTGTGAGGGGTTCTATCCAGTAAAAAGGACAAAAGGGAAAACTGTCTCAAGGTCGTTGTGTTTCAAATTATTCTGAAGGGATGTCTTCATTATAGGTTAAACCTGTATTAGCACAGTCTTTAAATACACTTATTAAAACTGTCTTAAGAACTGACTGATTTCATCAACTATTCAGACTTATTTTACCTTAATAATTTAATTAAATAATCCCTCACTTGTTATTGATTGGCCAAAATTATTATAAAAACTAAAACAAGAAGCAATATGAAGAAATATACTACAATCTATGAGTTACAAACCCCTTAGGCTATCAACAAAACACACACCAATTGCAAGGGAATGGCTATCAAAACAAACTAAGACAACTTTGTACCAACCCTGAAGACCTGAATCCAAAATGAAATGAACTCTTATAACAACCACCACAAACCAATACAACCTAAGTTCTCACTTACTTCTAAACAATCCTTATATTATTAACGACTAAAGTTAAATGTATCTGTAACAATTAACAACAATAATCTCTCTTCACTCACTATAGTCTAATTTCACAACTATATGACTGTCGGCCTGCAGTTGATCAGCATTGTACACTTCCTAATAGTGTGCAGAAATTTATCTTTTGCGCAACTCAAAAACCTAAGCAGATTTCCAGTCAGTTGTCATTTCCCACCTTAGGACAAGTTCTATGCAAGTGCTCAAGCTCGCCTCACCGAAAACATTTTCTTTCAGACATTGTACGCCTGCTATATTGACAATTATTTGCCATGTGTCCTTAAACAGCACTATTACTGTATGAATGCATTATTACATGAAATAGCCGTGCTGCTCAACATTTTATATATTCAAAATTTGGCCAGAAGACGCGGAGTTGCAATCTTGGCCAACTTGTACAGCAGATGGAAAACATAGGCAATACTCACTCGAGGCAATAAGACGGCCTTGCACTTCCACAGCTAACTGATGTAGCTCACGAAAGTTACGTGGAATAGAAATAAGCATGCATTGAGCACACATGTGCAGAGCTAAATTATCTATGATAACTCTGACAAGTTGGGATTCACTCATTTGTATGCATCAGGCATCATGAAATGCACAAATGGAATCAACAAATCCATACATAGGCTCACCCGACATTTGGTATCTGTAAATAATGTAACTTTCACATTGATGCTTAACGCGCAGGTAGGGGGGTGGAACAACGCCTCAATCACCCTGCATTTAAAGCCCACAAATGTACCACCTTCCAATGACATGATTTCTTCTAAAATAATTGTAATATAAATCCTTCACATTTAATCGCTATGGCTTTCTGGATATTATCCTCAGAACTGAAACATAGATAAGCTATTTTACTCTCTGCAATAAAGAAATATAGAATACTTACTGGTTCTAGGGATGTCAAGCGAGATAGGTTATACAAAACTACCGGAAACAGTTTGTCTACTTTAGGCAGACCATTTGTGACACTCACCGGGACCACTCGCTGAAAGGGTTTGTGCCATCAGACCTTGTTGATGCCAACAGCCCACCACAGCTCGGCGCAGCTCAGCTATGGTTATCCCTTCATCCACTTCAAACTCAAGGTCCTGTAAAAATTCAAAAGTTCATCCTTCTTCAGGGCATAGATAAACCCAACCTCGGCCATTCCATGCAACAGATACAACATACAGATATGAGGAAACAATGTACCAAAGTTGGGCAAAAATTATTTGTGCCAAAACACTAATAATACACATACAAAATTTACTTATGATACATATTTTGGCAGTAAAATATACATGGAAACAAAGCAGCATTATTGATTTTAAAATAAGCAACTCGCAATTATTAAGCAGTGTTCACAATAATATCTTTCTTTCATGATCCGCATAAAGATTAAAACTTTTCAAGAATGTAATAAAATTTCTTTGTTGATTAAAGATTATTTAAAACAATTATTAGTTGCAGATTACAATTAAATTATAAATACGACTAGACCTACCATGAGGGCAATTAAAAAAAAAAGAAATTAGCTTTATAAGCCCAGTAAAGACTCCTTTTCATAAAACAAACATGTTAAAATAATAATTTTAAAGTGCTCTATAAAAAATTGAAATTTTGGAGGAGGTAGTCAAATGACCCATCAGAGCTACTACCTAATAAAATATTAATGAATGAGCTCAATTAAAATACGAAACCCAACACAAGAGTCGTGGACACGAAGCATATTAAAAATGAATTTATTCTTGGGCAGCAAACAAGACTAAACATAACACATTGACGCATGCCACACTGCTGCACAGCGTGACTGCGTACACTACGGGCCGACTTCATCCCATCAGCAAGCACTGAGAGCCTCGGGGCAAGTCCTAAGTGACATACATGATTCCAAGTGACTTCAGGATTGATCCATGGGCTGGAAAATTACAAACGCAGAAGATAATTAACGCAATTAATTATTTAAATTGTACTGCCCACCTAAACTTTGAGATGCGGTCGCCACAGCCGAGAAGGAAGTTATAAGTGTCACCACATGATCGCAGCACCCCTGCACCCAGTGACGTAACCGCAGCAAAGCATCAAGCAGAGGTAGTAAACCTGTCGTCAGCCTCAACCCGGGGTGATAAGGAATATGCGACGCCACCCATTATCCTGAGATAATCAGCCCCTGCAGAGAAAGGCTACTATCCCCAGCCCCTGTGAGAGCCACAAAGCAAATATTTTGGACTATATAAGAAAGCTCAAAATCGCTCTCGACAGAGTTCGTTGGCTGCTGATCGCAACGGTTAGGGGCCTATGCTGGGTCTGGGTAAGACCTCTTCCTCTCACAGCTTGCAAAGACTCTACCAGCTCCAGCAGCTTACAAAAGCTCGTCCAGCCGCTCCTGCTCCAGCAGCTTGCATAAGGCTCATCAGAGGTAACCTCAATGTCCTCACCCTGCACCCTTTACCCAAAGTCTTTTCCTCGACTCTAAGGTAGCAGGCCATTGCGACACCCCCTGTGGACAACCACCCCCTTAAGAAAGTAACTCGCTGTGAATTGCAACCTTACTAGGAATAGCTAATAGTGGTTAAAGTTTTGTTCAGGTTTGCCTTCACCTGGAGTAACTACGTAAATTAAATTACATTCTACATATTAAAACTACTGGGATTCCCCAGTGTGTTCTTTGGGGTTAATAAATGTTTCAGCAAAGGTTGTGTGGTTGAAGTTGTTCTTGCTTACCCATCGCATTTAATATTTAACTTAAGTGATTACATGTGGGCTCATTTTTCGTAATTATTTTCCACACTGCAGAATAGGTGTGAGTGGGCTGAACCCTCAGGATTCAGGGCCTGAAGATGGCGGCAGTCCAAAAGGATATACTGATATTCCTGGGAGTGTCCGGTATGTCCATGCTTGTCCACAGCCTCACTCAAACTCTTGCTTGCCATTTCTTCACGTCAGTGCCTCTGGAGATTCTGAATAAGACATTTCCTGCAGGACTGAACATCGGCAGCAAAATGGGAAGAGTGCAAACAGTAACTAGATCTATTATAGAGCCGCGTTTTAAGAAGGTGTATTTCTTTTAGATTGTTAATGTGGTATTATAAACCAAAGCTTCAGATGACTAAGAAAGAAGGTGGGCTACCTAGCAGAAATCGACGTAAAGCACGATGAGCCCTTCAGCGCGATTTATTGCAGCCTAATATCATCATGCTAATGCACTCCCCTCGCGATGTTGTACCTCTATCCCCAGTACCTGAAGTCACGGTTCCAACACTGCGTCCCATTTCACAGATTGCTGTATGTGAACATGATTCGGAACTAGACTCTCAACTTGGTATCTGCTGGCCATGGTCCGACTACGAGTATGTGAGCTACTCCCAACCAACTACACCTGTACCTGTCGCAACACTGCCTACCCCTAACCAGGTTATCGACACCAAGTCACATACTATGTGTACAATCCGTACAGCAACAGCGAAGGTGATCAAAATTGCTTTACCTCCCAAAACCACCCCTAAAGTCCAGATAGCTCCCCCATAACTTAATTTTGTTTCCAGACATAACCCTACTAGACCAGCTTCGACACCTGTCAACCCCTATTGTATTCTCATTCCTAAAAACAATGTGCATTTGATGAGAGTTTTCTAAAAGTTTTCTTTTTACAATTGGAAATTTAGTTCCCATTATCTCTACATAATTCCCTGCATAATTTATAATAGCTTCATGCTCTGTTAACCAGTCGGCTCCCAATACTACATTTACACCAAGTCCCGTTACCACTAACAAGGCAATTCACATATTCTGGTGAGCTATAGCCACCTCTATTATAACCTGTTCCTTTATATTTCAGTTTCTGATCTCTGGAGCCCCTAAAATGGTAACATTCAATACTGGCAAAGTTGCTTTAATGTGCATATAAATTTTATTAATACTATTCAGTAATTCCTCAGATAGAGCGGTCAGCTCGCTTCCATTTTCCACTAACATGTTTAGTTCAACCCTAGTATCAGTTATAAATCTCTGAACATATGAACATATTCCCTTTTTTCCTTGTACTAAAACTTCAGTTTGATTTTCTTCTAATAAAATTTCTCCATCTGACTGTTATTCTGAATTTTTAATTGAATTTTCCTTGCTAAAATTTTTATGTCAATTTGTTTTCAGTACTTTACATTCAGCATTCCCTTGTTCTGTGAGGGAGGTATCCGATGACTGATCCTCCCTCTCTAAGCATTTAAATGATGCCCTCGTGGCTGCCCCTAGTTTTGATTATGATAATTTCGCTGCTGCTGCTGTTCTTGCTGTTCTTGCCTCCTATTCCTAAAACTTTTCTCCCTTTCATTCCTTCTATTAAGTGTTTTCATCAAGGCTACCACCACCTCAACAGATTTGGCTCTCATTCCTAACATACAATCTTGAATATGCCAATTTAAATGAAAAATGATATGGGAAATAAACCTTTCCTCAGTCATCTGATTATCTAAGTACGTATTTTGATTGCAAATACAATCTCTGCCCATAATTTGCCATTGAACCATTCCTATCTCAAAATTTGCCTGTAAATATAAGTACTGTAAAAAGTCATCCTGCACGTAAATCCCCCAGTATTTTGTAGAAAAGCTACCTTGGCTTCTATGAAATTTATCCAATCAGATTCCTTCCACAGTGCTTCCTGCGTCTAACTTATTCACAAAAAGTTGTACTTGTTGTTCATCTGACCCCCTCCCCCTCTCCCCTAAGAATTAAGTATCCGTTTGCACTTATGTATGAACTGTACAGGATTTGTTCCCCTATTGTCCATATAAAATTTAGGTACTGCCTTTTCAAAAGAAGTTATCTCATGAATCCTCCTTTAGGTACAGAGAACTCTCTCCTCCTCAGTTTATTAATTTTCTCCTCGCGCTGCTGTCTACATTCCAGACCATTATTTTTTACTTCCTCCCTAATGTTTTCTAAATGCTGTCGTATTGCTGGGCTTTCCTGAAAAATTTTCAACATTCTCTACTAAAGATCTCCCAACTACTGTTATGGATTTCATTCTGCTGTAACCCTCTAGTTTGTTCATGAACTTGTAGCTATACCTTTTCTATTTCCTGACTGTTTTCTAAAATGTTATCTTCCTGTGCAGAAATCGGTCCTTTATCTGTTGCTGTGCTATCTGAAATTTGTTTACATTTGTTTCCAAACCCTTGTAATTTTGTGCTACAATTTCCCAATCATTCTGACATTTTGCAAGTTGAACTTTGTTTATCAAAATAGACTTAGACAATTCTAAAACCCTGTTTTCACACTGGTTTACTTTGCACATTCCTCCCTAACATTATTTAATTTAACATTTAGTTCTCATTTTGTCTGCCATATCCTTTGTATTATTATCTTCTGCACTTATTACTTTGTATAATTTTTCTGTAAATTCTATTTTCTGTTCATCAAATTTTACTGCTAACTGTTGAAACTAATTTTAAACTTGTTTTACAACTCATTTTTCAGCTACATCCTAAATTCCTGAGATTCTACTTTTTGTTGTAAACTTAATTCCTGAAACACTTTTTTTCCCATTAACCTTAGTAACAGGTTTATTTGATCACTTAAATTCTGTTCTTTGAGTTCCCCCATTTGCATTACTAAGGCCTGAACCTGAAGGGCTCTCTTCTGCATTGGCCAAATTTACGTCTGTTTCCTGATTTAACACATAATTCTCAAAACCTAAGAAGTCATCTTCTGTATGTACTCGCCCTTCTCCTTGGTCAGCTGTTATGAATAGTAAGTATTTAACCTGTATAATATTTTGGCAGTAAACATACTGTCTGGCAAAATTTAACACCTGAGAAACAAGAACAAAGAGAAAAAAGTAATGTGATATCTCACAACAAGAAATTTCCAAATGTTTACACTTGCAAAATTTTTGGCATCTTTTCTTGAAATTCAGTTTTTGAACCGAAAAGGTATTTAAATACTAACAAACAACATAACCTATATAAAACAGTACAAAAAAATTGAATTGTGATTACTTGGACTGCTGGCTTCTCTAAGGACTAATGACTTCTCCGACGTGGTAAACACCTTTGTATCCTGCTGCTGGAGATTTGTAGTCTTGGGTATTCTTCATAGCTCTTTGGAACACTGGGATGGAATGTTGTACCCTGGAACCTGGAACACTGCTGTGTGGAAATCATAGTTTACAAAATGCCTTTCTGCGCACAATGAATTATTAATGAACTGCGTACCAGTAATCTTCAGTGTTGCAGAGTG
Source organism: Dryococelus australis (assembly GCA_029891345.1). NCBI lineage: Eukaryota > Metazoa > Arthropoda > Insecta > Phasmatodea > Phasmatidae > Dryococelus > Dryococelus australis. The sequence goes on from CM057009.1 coordinate 197,658,595, forward strand.
TGTAGAAGCTCAAGAATAAATGTTGGTTGCCATTTTTGTAACGTGACAGTTTTCAAAAATGTTGACTGGACATCACAGCAATAGTTCACTTTTGCAGTAGAGCATATGACAAAGGCAACATGTTTTAATTAGATAAAGAAAGATTTTTAAGTTCTGAAATCATTCTTTCTTGTTTTCTTTAAATTCCACATTAAAAGTTTACTGTCTTAACAGATATACACATAGTTCAAGGAGACAGCACAAAAGTGAACATCGTCGTGATAGCGCAATTAATACTTATGTCACTCCAAAGTGTGCATTTCGAAAAAAATTTACGAAGGCAGGAAGGAAAAAACTTTCTCTCCTGACACCCTAACGGCCTCCCATACCAGTGGAAAGAATTTCGTAGGAGAGAGTTGTTGTGCCAAAAGTACTTTAAGTTAAAGTTTGAAAAACAAAATAGAAGTTCGGTTGCGGGCACTTACTGGTGTGGGCTATATCGGTCCACCTCTATGTTGCTTCTTCTAAGTCTATCCATTATTTGCTAACAGGCCTATATCTCGAAGAGCACAGATGGGCACGAGCTTATCTCGTCTCCTACTTCTCCTCGAACTACGTTACCAAAATAGAACTTGGCTGGCGCTCAAATCCCCTCTTGGTGCTGTGTCTATTACCATTCGTCACACCATATATGGAAATCCTTTGCACGAACTACTAACATTAGCTTGGTCCAACTACGTCACAGCTAACTTCTATATCTAAAAATGCTTACAAAAAGAAAACGGTGTACAAAGTAAAAAAAAAAAAAACTTTTATCTCTAAATGTTATGCAAGCTCAACTGCGACTCTCAAAACTTGAAAAAGCAAACACAGTACTGATATACACTCGAACATGGCCACAAACTTCAAACATTGATAAGCTATTCCCGCTCCATGTGACACCAAAAAATAAAATATTGCACTCACTTGCAAAAGAAAAAGGGTATTTAACCATAAACTAATTAAAAAATTATTATAAAATCTATTAAAAATACATTGTCTGCAACATTACAAAGTGGCATTGAATTTTGTGCTTACTAATAGGTTAATAAGTGAAATTATAGATATAGGCAGACAAAAATTGTAAATAACAACTGTTTGTATTTTTAGCCTACTTTCCAAAGTAAAGAAAGGCTTACGAGATTACTTTCCTGTCTGTGTGTGTCTCCCTCCTTTTAATTTTTGAATGCTTCTACCAAATTTCACAAAACTCAGTACACTGGTAGTACTTAGTAAGGACACCTGACTTGTATAGTTTTTAACCACTCTGGGCATTTGCTATCAAAATGGAGGACATTTTAATATTTAGGGTGTTATGCAATATCTTGGGAACCATTCAACCAACTTAAACCTAATTTTGTATCCTGGCAGAGTATCATGCAAGTATTAAATTCTGAGATTGATATTGTTGTTGGGAAAATATTTTGTAACGTGGTGCTACACTAATAAGTAAAGTTTTTATGTCATATCAGGGAACAATTTACAGATCCCAAATAAATTGACGAAAAATTAGTAGGTACTCCAACAGATGGTGTAAATTGGTATATTTTAAGGCCAAACACTTAATTACAAAATGGCAGTTTTAAAGGGGTTTTAGTTTAGTATTATTTATCATCAAGACCAGGTAATCAATTACAACTTATTTTTGTATGCTGGCAGTATATGTTACAGCTATCAAATGTGTTTACACAGAGCATCTTTTGTGACCCATTTTTTAAGATGTTGCACATTAAAAAATAAATTTTTTATATAATATCTTAAGGAAACAGTTGACAAAACCCTACCAAATTGGCAAAAAAATAGTACTGCGGCAGGTGGTGTAAACGTGTATGTTTTAAGTAGATCTGGCACTTATTTTTAAAATGGTGGCTTAATAATTATTTTAGCTCAGTATATTTTATTAACAAAACAAATTCCAATATAACTTTCTATGCTGGCAGTATTTATTACAACCATCAAATTTGTCTACATATAGCCTCATTTCTCTGCCATTTTGTAAGATAGCCCCAAAATAAATATAAAGTTTTTATTCCGTATCTCTGGAAGCAATGAAGCCATTCCTACCAAATTTGGCAAAGAACTTGTACTGTGGTAGGCCATATTAATATATGTATTTTTTAAGTGTGACAAGACACTTATTTTCAGATTGGCAGCTTTGAAGTAATTTCTGATTCGTGTGCTATATCTACGAAACTATGTAATAAATTTTAATTTAACTTTGTTTACTGGCAGTATAAAATCTTCAAATATGCTAATATATAACTTTTTATCCCCTATGTATAAAGATCATTATGAAAAATATGGAGGTTTAATGCTATATCTTGAGGACTAATAACCGATTCTACCAAATGTTATACCCAAGTAGTGCTACATTATGCTATGTAAACTGATATGTTTCAGGTGCGGCAAACATTTTTTAATGTTGGTAGTATAAATAATTTATTTTAGTTGAAACAATTCATCAAAATTCAACAAAATTTTCTATACTAAGAGTATTCATTAGCAGCATCAATTATGCATGCAGAGATCCAATTTTTCCTATTTGTTCCCGAAATAGTGCTCGTTGAAATAATTGACCATTTTGCCATATTTTTGGAACAGTTCAACTCATTTTCATCTAATTTTGCACACCATAAATGCTACAGAAGGCCATATAAAATTACATGATTTAAGTGGCTGATACAACAATGTTGAAAATGATAGCATCATAAATAATTTTGATAAGTTTGCCACATATATTAAACAATTTAACAAAATTCTACCAAAATTTGTATGTTGGCAGTATATAGTAGAAGCATTGTGTACAGAGCCTCTTTTTTGACAATTTTATATAATAGCACCAAATAAGGAAATAAAGTTTTGTATGCTATATTTCAAGGACTTATCAACCAATTTCCTCCAAATTCTTCACACAAATAGTGCTCCAGTAGGCCATGTAAACTTACATATTTTAAGTGGCCCAGTCACTTACTTTCAAAATGACAGCCCTGAAAATATTTTAGGTTAGTGCACCCTATCATTCAAAAATTTAGACTGATTAAATATGAAGTTTATGCTCTGAATCTTACCTTTGTAATGCAGTTTATTGCACCGTAGCTTATGGTACAATGTTTCTGGGCTCGAGTCCCAGGTAGGGCACATGTTTAATTGTAATTGTCTCTCTACTATTGCATATGTTTCTGGTTTCATCTCTAATGAATATTTTTTCACTAAGATGTCAAGTTCTACGTACTAACTCAGCTTTTAAGAACTTGTTTAAAAATTAATTGCAACCATGTTAAGGAAAGTAGGCTTATTAGTTATATCAGTAACGTCTGGTTATAACTTGTCATGTGACCTCATTCCTCGGCTTGCAAAAGCTCATTATGGGTCTTGCACACATGAAGTGTGTGACCAGCAGTGAAGTCATTGTGTGTGATGTATGAGCGGTTATTGCCTGTGGTGTGCGTTTTCTGTACGTTGTGCGTGGTGCACTGAGGTTAGGCCTAGAGGTCCCACATGTGAAGTGTAAATGTGTTTTATGTTAGTTTGTAAGTGTTTCTATGTTTTTTTTCTCTTACACTCCTGTGCACATCTCCAAAATTTAGTGTTAATATTGTACTTCCTTTCATTTCAATAACACTATACATTCTTCATATATGTGCTCGAATACAGTGCCACCACTTCTGGCTCGGAATTTGACCCTGCTTCCAACGGACATAAGGTAATCTTGTTTTGGAGCCCAAGCTGGATTGATGAGTGCCATGAGGTCTGCGGGGACTTCAACTTTGCTTTTACTGATCTGGTAATCCTGTACACGTCATTTATTTTAAAACCTTTTTTCATTGACCCCTACAGTCTGCTGGTCCCTTACATCGAACGGACGGCCCATAAATAATTATGTCACCTTACATCCTTTACCTGTGTAACTTTCGTGTTTGCCTTGAGATGGATCAGACCAGGCATCAAGTAATTCATACTGTACCTAAGGACTTTTGTATGTACAATTATTCTTTATTGTAGTATGTGTGTGTAATGCCTCATGTGATTTAATGTGCATTTTGTGGGTAACAAATGGCAGATGACTCTGGATATAATGTACATATGGTCACCCTTAATATCCACTTTATTAAAAGAAAGATGCAGTCAGTCCTTGGTACAAACAACAAACATAAAAAGCCACAAACAATACAATAATACGTGACACAAAATAATAATGAAACTTACCGAAGGACTTTGCAACAACAACAAATAGCAATGAAAGTGATATCAGTATACAAAAATTAATCATGCTGGGTGATCCTACATGGCACAAAAGAAAGATTAAGAATATATTATACAAGCCTTTACTTGTAGTTTCTGAACATAAGGGCCCATTGGAAATATATATAAATATTAAAAATACAATATGTGACTTGTGATTGTGTATTTTGAATTCTTTCCTTTTTTTTTAATTTTCTCCCCCTCTTTTTTTTAACATACTAACAAACAGAATCAAAGCCTTTGGAACAAATAATTATTAGATATTCAAGTACAAAATAACTGACAACAAATAGGTTAAAAAAAATCATCATTAACTTGAAGCATTAATTATGCTATAGAACGTACTTTGTAACAGTAAAGTCTTTCATCAGAAGAGAAAATGTTATAATCGACGTAAGCTTACTCCATGATTTTTTAATTAAACTTTATTTAAAATAAATTGAAGTCAAGACTGCTTGCAGTTGAAAAATTATTGAAAGGGGTTCTCCGCACAAAATGTAAGTTAATTTAAATTTAATTACACAAATTGCTTTTGATATGAATAACTTTAAATTATGTATCTTCGGTGCATGACATGTAATAAGTAATCATATTAAAGTTTAAAATGGAATTAAGTAAATATCATAGGAAGCAGACTTAGTAAACAAGGCCCGATGAACTCTTGAATGGAAAAGAACAGTTGTTGGGAGGAAGACGTGTGCTGAAGACAGAACAAATGCCATTACTGTCCCCACTGTTGTTGGAAGATGGGTACGCTACCAAAAGCGGGGGAACAAGGCAGTGTCCAAGGAACACCGGCACGTACGCTGAACTTCGCAGCCAGCACAAAATTTTGCTATTACATTCCAGAAGTTGAAAACGTGTGGTTTGATAAGCAGGAACTATCATGGTTAAGGACCATGGGGTTTACGTAGACCTTCTCTGAAACAGAAAGTACAAAATAATTAAATCAGTTTATTGAACATCTTCAAAGAAGGGGAAGAGGAAACCATTATTTCAAGACTTCACTCACCATGAGGGAAACGGACACACACATTGAATCTCAAAAAGTTGGCATCACAAAAAATCCACTAAATGCACAATTTTATTCACTATAAAAAAAAATTATCTTATCAGCACTTAAGTGCCAAAAATGATAACTGCAGCCACATCACAACAGGATGCAGAAGTACCGACAAAAGACTAACAAAACCATTACAATTCGCCAGACAGATGTCATGGGCTGTCCAGAAGAGGTGAATGTGCTCAAGCGCACAGAGGTGGGAGGAAATATCATGTGAACAGAGACCTATTTTGTATGTGAAATCACGTGCCAAGCGGCAGGACTACTTTGAGAAAACTTGCAAGAATTGCAGCTGCAGTGAAGTGAGTAGAACTGGTTGGTAGCTTCAGATGGTGACTGAAGGAATTCACAATGCAGCATTACATATCTGGTCTTTAGAGAAACAATCTAATGAAACACTGGTCTGTATGTTTCTAACAAGATTAACATTGCATTTAAAGCACAGACCCAAAACAATAGAAATGAAGGTAACTGGAAAAATATTCAAACAATAAATTAGTTACAAACAATTATTAAATAGACTGAAATAGTTAAATAACTTCATTTAAATAGCCAGATAAACCATATCTCAAAATATATAAAACATTTACCATAATATAAGTGGTGATATAAATAAATATCTGACAAGAAGAATTCAATTACTAATTAAATAAATCTTAGATAGTTCTAACTAGCAGAATAAATGTATTATTTACCAAAATAATAAAAATAATAAATGTAACGAGACATTTAATAATATTACTCACAATAGTTGTAATTGACTTAAAAGATAAAAATCAGTTTTCAAAATTCTCTAAGAACAGTGCTGCATTTTAAAGTGGCATAATATGCAGTCATGTATGTGTCTATAGCCAGGAAAACTATATTTTAAATGCATCCGTACTATAGTTCCAGGATTTAAAAATAATTAATTTGTATTTATTCAGGATGTTGCAAAATTGCTTGTCAATGCTTTGGGGGAAACATTCCTCACATCTGGAGAATGAAAAAAAATTACATGAACATAGGTCTGCAAACACTTTCTTTATTTACTATAGCTTGTAATACATAATATACAGCCCACGGGCTGTATCATGTTACTGTGGAATGCCATTGCAAGATTCATTTTCATGATACACGACACCTCATACCAGGACACTACAACTAAAACAGTATAAACTGCACAGGAATTAGTTACAAATGTGTGAAAGCTTGTCATCGACACAAAAGGAAGTGTTCAAAATGCCCTCGATCAGCACGAACACATGCATCAACCTGCCATTGTATGGACTCCTGGATGCGTTGATGAATCCCTGGAGTATTCCTGATTGTTTTGCAGCTCACTACATTATAGTTACGAAGGGTGTCCATATCAACCACTTGGGCTGCAGACGCAAGTGCCTTTAAATGTCCCCACAAATAAAAGTCTAGTGGATTCAAATCAGGGCTTTTTGGTGGCTGTTATGAAGCTACCAATTACATCTGCGATGGCATGCCACAGTAAGATGATCCAGCCCGTTGGTCATACACACTACAATATATTTACGAGCCTTGGTAATGAAGAAAAGCATTTGCAGACCTATGTTCATATAACATTTTTTCATCCTCCAGTTGTGAGGAATGTTGCCCCGAAGTATTGTCATGCAATTTTGCAACGTTCTGTATAGCCAGATGAAGAAAGTTATGCATTCAATTAGCGGCATTAGATATGGTTTACGAATTTATATATTTTAAATTATACATATAAATAATATAGGGATACATATCCTTGCATTTCCTGGTTATTACACAAAAAAAATCACCTACTTTTTATTATTTTTTTGACTGACCCATTTAAAGAAATTTGAGATTTATTATTGTGATATTTTGATAGCCCAACAGTGCAAATCAAAAGCTGTATTGTTTTATCTTACACTCAGTTTTGTTTTGTAACTACAGAAGTATTTAGGGCCTAATTTAACTGCTGGCACACACCTGGGCTCAAGGAAATAATTTGCCCCCCTCCCTCTCCTTTTTTTCTGCTATGAGCACAAAATCTATTATATAACAAACATATCACATAACTGACATAACACATAATATTTATTCACAGTTTGTCAAACAGTAAAACACTTTTAACCAACAGGTAAATGGTTTTACGTCTGGCTTTTTCATTTGCAAATTTGTTAATAACATCATTATAGTCTTGCTAGGGTTGAAAAAGACTTAAATATATATTTTTTCAATTATTTTTATAACAGCTGATCTAGTGTACAACCTATTCTGTTGCAAATGATCTCAAATGTTTTGCCACCCCCATAAATTTGCTACCCTTGTCCTGGGCCCATAAGGCCCATGCCTAAATACGGCCCTGGAAGTATATGTAAATATGGCTAGCAAAGTTATCGCTTATCATAGTATCACTTTCAATAATTTTTAGTGATTGTACATTATATTTTTGTTGGTACATTTAATAAATTGTAATTTTTGTAGATAGAAGTGAGGAGACAAAAATGGTTCACTCTGAAGATGTAGAAACTACTGATTCAAAGAACATTGAGAGCAGCTATGTTGTTGAAGAAGATGAGCATATATCCAAAGAAAATGTATGTATCAATGCCCTTGGGTAACATTAGTCAACCTCTGTAAATGTGTGCAGAATTTTAACAAATTTTGGAATGGTTGGCTCTGCAAGTCCTGTGCAAGACAAATATGTTTTTGATCAGCTGTTTACTTGCAGTGAGGAGAGGATGTTAAATGTATCACTAATTCATTTACACTTCTATATGCGTGAAATTGTTTTTGTAATTTAATGTTTAGGAATTTTTTGGTATAATTTGAGCATCAGAATGATTGGTTTACAAAAAGTTTCTGTGTTAGCATTTTACAGGCACTTTTCTATTGCAAAACATGCTGCAAGCACCTGTACATATTCTTTGGAGAGTCAGTACAGTTCTTGCACAAGCCAATCCTGTAGGTGTGTACAATAGCAATAAATCATACAGCAATTGTCTGAATCATGTTGTGCAAGTTCCATTTTGGTTCATGATGCCTCTTTAATTATTTTTTCTATTAAGAAAAAAAAAAGGTTGTTTATGCTGCTATCATGCCAGCAAATTGTTACAGATGATGCTGTGTGTGTTGCATTGTTTAGATTAGTAGGGAAAATTCTACTTTCCTGAATTTATAATGCATTTATATTTGTAAAATCACAAAAGACTTGAGATTTGCATACATGCAACTTTTATTTATATTTTTACTTCTGATATAACTGAGTACGTTTTGTGAATAGAGTATTTTACAATGTAGAAGTAACTGGCAAGAAAATCAAGACTTTTGGCAGCAGTGTGTCAGCAGTGATTAAAACCCATAATTTTTATATTTCTTTTATGAATAGGGAATTTCATGGCGAGTACAAGTTAGAATTTTGTTTGCCGATCTCAATAAAATGTGGCAAACTGGTTTGTTAAGATTGTTAAGTTGTGTATACATAATTCTGCACAATTTGTTTAAAATTTGAGATATATAATTATTGATTTTGATAATCTATGATCTTACAATGCAGAACCTACAGGGGACAGTTCTTTGAGGTTTTAACCATGCAAGCATACAAAGTTTTGTCTTTGATCTACTAAAGTTTTGTTATTGCAAGTGCAATATTTCTGTAATCAAATAATTGAAATTTGCATATCTGTGTAAGGACAAAGTGCAGATTTAAGGGAAATTATTTACCACGGATCACAAAAAACTTCAATTGTGACAATAATTGGGCATGACATGATTGTGGTAACATTTTGTGGCTAATAAACACCTGTACGACATCTGAGGAAGTCAATAAATAGACTAAAAACATTAAATTTTCATGGGCAATGAGCACAGGCTCTTATGAAATTTTTCTTACTCCACACCTACATGTAGGTGATCTGGGGTAATAATAAAATTATAACAAAGAAAATAAATTGTTACCAATATTTTGAGTGCTGCCACACATCAGTGCAATGTTTGAAATGCCAAATTAGCTGTAGAAAAAGAGCTTAACAGTACAGGTTTTCAGAATGTTTATGTTAAGAAGCCTGGAATCTTCCGTTTCTGCTTTGTGCTGCTAGAAATGATGGCAGCTGACAGTGGCGGGACTTTGTCCAGAGGAATGGCAAACAGGGTACAAAGGTTGACGGATCTGGGAGGGGGGACACTCTCTTCTCCTGATTGCATTAATGTCTGGGAATTAATGCTTCTCCTCACTACCTACTTCGGAGTTTTCTAAGCAAGACAGGTATGTGACCAAGTCGCACATTCTGTTTTTTAGTTTCTGTAACTGCTAGTCTCTGTAAATTGTCTCCGAGTGGTATGATTTCATAGTTTATTCGGTTTGGACTATTTTATTTATTTTTATCTACAATCCATAGATCTCATTCACAAGTAGTTACTCTGTGATATGGATAGTGTCACAATTTTGTTTCTCATGATAAACTAATACAGTAATATGTATTTACATTAATTTTATTTTACATAATTATTATACACAACATGCTCTTAATGAACTTATAAACTATATTCTTATACCGTACAACAATATTGCATACTAGCCCTTCCTGACTACATACCTTAGTATATGACACATCACCGGCAACATAATATGTTATTTTAAACTACCTTATAAACAAATAACAGCTCCTATAAAAAATATATATATATATATAAACCTAATGAAAACAGGCTTTTGAGCTTAAACTATGTGCTAAAACAGATAAAGTGCAAACAGATATATGTTATTAAAAAAAAAGCAAAATTATGGTTAAAAAAAGAGAGCAAAATAGTAGTTCCTCGTTGGTTCAACTTTTTAATAAAGGAAGAGAGCACAGATAAATAGATAATTTGTTTCCACAGAAGAGGATTTTAAATACATACTGTGATTATAATTATTCAAATATTCATCCACATGTAAGAAATTGTGTTGCTTCGTATGTGATTTTATTGCATCTAAATATTTTGTATTCTTTAATAATGTTCACCTTTCTGAAATTTTGTTGAATTGCTAACAGGTACATGAAGGTTATTGCGAACTCTTGTGCTATATAAATGTAATCCACTATTAATTTTATTATTTTTATTTTTTAGAGCAAATTTAATTATGAATATAATGTACTCACATGCACACTGCTAAGTTTATATTCTACTCAGAAGTGGCTTGCAAACCTTGATTAGCCATTATACCACATAAGATTCTTGTGGCTTTCTTCGCCAGTGGAAAATTTTTCCTAGCATCTCGTAGTTTCCCCATTACATACCAAAGTCATTAGAGAATGAAAATATCCTAAATATGTCAGTTTGTTTGCTTTATAATTCACCATCTTCTGCATGCACCTAAGAGCAAAACAGGCTCAGTTGAGCTTGTGAACTTACTGTCTTGTATGCGCTTTCCAATTTAAATTTTCATTTATGTGTACACCAAGATATTTGATGCTGGTTACTTGATTGATAATACGCTGTGTAGGGGCTGCGGTGGCTGAGCGGTTAGCCTGTCGCTCATCTCCCACCAAGGTGAACCGGGTTCAACCCCTGTTCAGGTCACTGGATTTTCGCATGTGGGAATTGTACCGGACGATGCCGCTGGTCAGCGGGTTTTCTCAGGGATCTCCTGTTTCCCCCACCCTTTCATTCTGGTGCTGCTCCATACTCACCTCTATCACATTCATCGACTCTCAAGACCTCACTGTTAAGAGCTGCCCAAATATTTTTACTCACCCACCCACTCACTCACTCAATACACTATAAAAATACTTTGTTGCTCCAGCACATGATTTGTTGCCATAAAGATTAAGTAGTTTAAATACAAACAAATGCAAAGTAGGCGTGCCACAAACATAATTTTTGTTTTTCTTTATAGTAATAACTATGATAACCTTACATTGTCATTATAATAGTTTAGCAGACCTCTTTTTGGGTAATATCAGCAGGGCTGCATCTAGAAGGGGGCAAATGGGGCAATTGCGCCAGGCTCCACATTTCAAGGGGCCACATTTTTATGAGTTTTCGCAAATTCATTTGCAGTGCATTGATTGCTCTAAATTACCTGTCAAATTGTTATAGGATCCTATCCTACATGTAATTAATAACTGAAGTAGTAAATTTTTTATTTGTGACGAATGACAGTAAACATAGTAAATACATTGGGGAAATCACAGCATTGCAACATGAGATGCGCAAAAATTTTTTCCGCAAGATGCAGTTTCTCTGGATTTGTTACAAGTTAAAGCAAGAGTATATGGCATGGCGCCATTAATACTCTTGTTTGATTCAAGAGGTTGAGAACTCAGGTGCGTCTGATTAATTTTACTTTTAAAATATTCTGTTTATATACAGCTAAGAATTTATAATTCAGTAATTAAAATTATTTCATTACAACCCCTATTTCCACCCATTTGTGCTAGTGAGCATATTTTTTATATGTTTTTTCAACCAATTTCTCATATTTTTGCTGGAATTTTTGTAATTTTTTTTTCAATTTTGTTGCGATCTACAAAAAAACTGTTGTAAGTGTAGTTGTTTTGTAATGACAGGTAATAATTTTGTATAACATTTTCAAATTTTTTTTCTTTATGAAATTGAAACAGTCAATGCTGAGTTGTATATTTTATTGACTGTGTTATAATGAAGTTATAGTCTTGTATGAAATGTTACTGAGTAACAGGGGAGGACCTGGGTTCAAATTCTGATCTGGCCATCCTGATTGCGGTTTTCAATGGTTTCCCTAAATTACTCCAAGTTAATGCTTGGATCGTTCCTTTGTTACAGGACATGGTCAATTCTTCCCCCATTCCTGCTACTCTGCGCAACTTTCTCTGTCTCTAATGCTCTTATTGTCGACGAGACATTAAGCCCTACCAACCTACCTGTCTACCTTTTATGAAGTGTTATGTAAGGTTAAAATGAAATAATCTAATTAATCTTCTTAATGTGCGTAAATTTGATAGCAGTGCTACGAAGCACAGAGTAAAGAAAAAAGATAAAATAGTACAACTGAGTTAACTTCCGAAACTTAAATTCTTCTTTGCCACGAAAAATGAACCACTTCAGGCATTAAACAGTGTGATTGTAAGTTGTCTTATCACTTTCATGCTTTGAAGTCAAAATTCAATTTACAGCAATATCAGACTCAGAAAATCCAACTCACATTAACATATCTCACAAGTTTCCCACATCTTCAGTTTCATGTAACTAAGGTGTAGTAGACCCATGAAGTACAAAAAATTGTGGTACAATGTGTTACTACAGGACGGTGCAGAGTTTGATGTTCTTATATTGATACTGAGCCAGCAAAATTCTGCAACGTGGCCTGAAATAATTGGGTATTGTGTTAATAAAGACTGGACTTTTTTTCATAATAATGATGGAAACTACACACTGCTTCTGCTGGACAATTTCCTAAATCATGTAGTAATCTAACCATGAGTGTTTGAAAACAGAGACAGAGAATGTTTATTATATTCCGTATCTGCAGGAAATATTTTACTTTGCTAGCAATTTTTTTCAGTGATACCAATTGTAAATGATCACTCTTTGTAACAGTTTTTTTTTAATTGGATGAAAAACTGAAGAAAAAATTATGGAAATGAGTGCAGTGTTGAATACAATGTTCATTAAAATGGGCGTCAATAAAGAATTAGAAAGTATTGGTTCATCAAATCTATATTCACAACTAACTAACGAAAATTTGACTAGCAACGTGGCAGTTATGAAATTTCTGTGCACTTGGATGCTGTCATCACCTCACAATGGTAACCTTCCTGGAAGTGTGGAACTCCTTGCTCAGTCTGATCCCTTTTTAATGTAATAGTTAGTGATGCATATGATATCTGTGAAGGATTCACTGGACTGAAGGGCAGTGAAGTTTGGAAACATTTAATAAATTACATTAAACTTGTCAAATGTTTCTCAGTGATACTCAGTTATTCACCTGATGTTTCTCATACTTATCAATTATCTTTAATTATTAGATATTACCTTCAGGGTAATATTTTTGAAAGGGATTCCTTTGTTTCCTTCCAGTTTACATCCACAGTGGAAATAAATTAAGTAAGCAGTATTTCTCTAAAGGACACTGCTAATATGTTAGATTGCCGCTTACAAAATCTATAACAATTCAGGTAACATTTTGAGTATATACAAGCTCACATTAAATGAATAAACAGTTTTGTGTTGTATGTTTTATATACAGCAAATTCGCTAAATTTGGTAGGCAAAAATAGTGTTGGTGAATATCTTCATGCTGCAAAACTGTTTTTGTTTCTAAAAAAAAAATCTATAATCTATCTTTACTGCTTCCGTTCATATTTTTGATCAGTACTTGAAGGTAATTTTAAATACCACAGAATGTAATGGCAAGCCAAAAAATAACTGTAAAGTGCTTATCAGAATCAAGATGGTCATGCAGAAAATATGTATTAAGAACTTTAATAATTCATTATGAAGAAATTTTTAGTACGGTCTGTGAAATGGGTTAATGACAGAAATGAAACATAATCCACATGGATAGAAAAAACTTCCCTGTGAATAAATGCAATATTTGGGATTTACACTTACAGCTGTAATGTGGAATTATATTATGAAAAGATATGGTATGGTATGCAAGTAACTACAAAAGTGTTGACTCAGTGTTGTAACTGGTCATCATTTGTTAAATTTTTAGTTAGTGTTGTTTTTTCTATTTAATAAGTAACTTTGATGAAATAAAGGTAAAGCAAAACAATTAAGCAAAAATTGTAACACACTTATGTAGACCCCCAGTCTTACCAAAAGTATTTGACTATAAAAGATGAACTTTCCATTGTGATAACATCACGAGAAAGATTCTTAATTTACTCATTCATGTGTATTACTGATAAGTTTTGCATGTAACTGGACAAAAGACCTGCTTCCTACAAAGAAATGGCTGCAATATTTAAATTTCTACAGCAATCCGTAATGAACTCGAATCTGGTGCTTATGAGTTTGTCAGATACAGTAAGGATCTACAGTTAATTTTCATTAATAAAGTATCACATCTCTTGTTTTTTGTAAGAGAACTTCATGCTGAATATTGTGTGTCCTCTCTTCCACTGCACAAGAGGTTTTGCAGTAGTTAAATAAAAGTGATGTAATGCTGTATTCCCAAATGCAACAATTTCACTGCTCTAGTGTATGACGCAAGTTTCAAATAATTGAAAGTGAATGTTTATTTTCAAAATTTTCACTTGTAAAATCCCATCCAATTTCGTTCTAACATATCACAAGAGAGAGTGAATACATTGGCAGTGATATCCTCAGAATATTAATTCAGAACATTAAATTTTAAACAGAATTTAATTTCAGAGACTTTCTCTAAATTCACTACTAAATGACAACTGAAACAGGAAAAAATTTTTGAGATGTGTTATAATTCTGAAACGTTTCAGTACATTGTTTGCTTTGTTTGAATGTTTGAATATATTTTAACATTTTGTTTTATAAACAGGCAGCTGCTTGTGAATAAAGTATTAATGACTGTTTTTTTTTTTTTGTCAACAACTAAACTCATGTTTAGTTTTGATAATGCGTAAATTGCACAGTTAATATAAATTTATTTAAAATTATTACCAATATATATATGTTATGGCATAAAGCTATCATTTATAAACTGCAACAGTAAATGGGCCTCAAATTGCCCAAGGCCTCACATTTTCCTAAAATGGCCCTGAATATATGTTACACTATAAAGAAAATTTGTGCTCTGAAAAACAACCATTATTAGTAAATAAGGTGGAAGTAATAAATTTTTTCAAAATTATTTTCAGTAAATAAAAAAATTTGTAACTAGGATGGCTTTGAGACTCGAACCCACACCCTCCAGGATACTTGGCTAATGCCCTTCATCAAACGACCACTTTACGTTACTGTGTTCTGACTACTTTTGATTGGTAGGTTATGCAAGGTAGTAACATGGGCCAGATTATGTCACCTTTTGGGAGGGATTGAGGTTAGTTAATTACAAAATCATAGCACTTTATAATGACCATAAACATTTTCGGGAGGATTGTACATTTCCTCAGTTGCAGTTTTGTAACTGCAGAATATATTTGTTCATGAATGTTTGCATCAGGACAACAGTTATATTACTGAAAACTAAAATGAATATCAGAAAACCATTAATATTACTAAACCATTACCTTTGGTAAAAAGTGATATTTCTTTAATGTGAACAAAAGCAGCTCAAAGAAAGATTATTTGCTATAAATGAAAGTAATGTTGCTATAAAACAAAAATCCATAAAGAAAATATTTATTAATAATATACTAACTCTATATTATGTGTAAATTTCTCTTTGAATTAAAGGAATATTGTGTTACTGTAAACAAAATAGCCTCAAAGAAATTATTTTCTCCTGTATACAGATAATTTTGTATGTATTTTTTTAGAGTGTAGTACCATTGTAGTATACTATTAAGTATTTGTTTTGCTTGTTTTAAAATACATTTATGTGCGCTAATAGTATTATACAATATTATAACCATTTTGTATGAAAAAGTACATTCACATTTTTTTCATACACCCCCTGGTTATGTATAGGTGACATAGCAGTGACTGGACGTTCTGATTTAATTTATTTTAGTGGAAGCGGAACCACTTTATAACCACTTCTCTGCTCTTGCTCTGAATGAACCTGGGGTTGAATCTCCAGCCATAATTGGTTCAGCTTTCTCAACACGAGAGCTAGCATGGTCATAGAAGGGTCTAGATTCTTCCCAGAAGAATGAATGAGAAAAACAAAGTTAAAACAAAAGTGTACCTAAAAATAATATGGTTACAAATTTATCGTAAAAATATTTATGTTTGTATGATGCTCAGACTCCTTGCATTATAGATATGTAATTTATTTGGTGATTGGTATCAGTTTTATATTTATACGTGACAGCAAACAGCAGAAGGGGGGGGGGGGGGTATTGAATGATCGTGGAGGCCAATAGTTCTTAATGCAGCACTCGTTAAGTTTTCATAATAATATAAATATTCATAAGTCCGCAAAGAAGGGAGGAGTAGCTAAGTACCTGTAGAAAGAAAATATTAAATGTTCAGTCCATGGCTCAATTTAATACACACAAAATAATAGTAACAATAACGATCCTGTTTGTTTACAGTTCTGAACGTCTTGGTTTAACTTTTTATTGACTTATTAAAATTATCAAAAGAGGTAAGATAGTCACGGCTGAGGATTCAACAAAAAATAACTCAAAATAGAATAAATGGACAAGCTGCCTCACAGTACCTAGAAAGGTTTGAACTATACATACTGAAACCATTGCCTAGAGATTCCTTTAGACTAGCCTACAGTTCAAAATCCGGATTCAGAACATAATTAATTAGTTGCGGTACACAAATGACACGACGAGTGACACATCTCTAAATGAACAATTGTAACTACTGGCTGTGCTGGTCCCAGAACATATATCAATTAACTCTATCTACATACTAGAAAAGTACAAGCTTCTTATCTACATGACAATAAACATATTTCTGCCATCAGCCTGGACCGAACTTGTCCTCTCGCCGCAATCTCCGTGGTAGAAGTGCGACGACAAAAGAGCAAAAGTAAAATAAAGCACAAGAGAGGCCAAGATCACCCGAAGTTAGGTATTTATAAACTTGCGCACATCTGTCGTGGGTATAGAAAGAGCTTTCACAATGTTTTTCCAACCATCCTAATGCTGATTGTTTGCAGAAAAATCAAAACAAATTTTGAACAGTGCATGCAGGAGCGAGACAGGAAACTCACTCACCATCATGCGTCAAACACACGTGCATCACACGTGTTGAAATGCGTCACTCAGAAAAATGTCACAGGCCATCGGTGACATGTTCTACCCACTGCAAAGACCCTACTCACTGCAATTAGCATGACGAGCAGTGCTGATGGCATTCACAAGTAAAAAAGTAGATAATTTCTAATGATTGGGCCAGCTGCTGAACTAAACAGTGTGTTCTCCACCCGTGTCAACAGATCAGGACATGCTTCACCACCCACGTCACAAGCCATACGTCATGGGCTACATGCTGCAGATAGCACGTCTAGCAGGTGGTTATAATAATGCTATTTGACTGTGTATTTTATTGTAGCCTTAGATGTTAACCTCTGAGTGTGGTGGAATCTACACACTGTGTTTATTACTTACATGGCACTATGTATTTAAAAAGGTGTTCAAAAGGATAAAAATCGGCTGAAATAAAAAAGTAACTAGGGCCTCAAAAGTCCTTACTTTACCATCAACAGCCTATACCTCGAGGCACACTGGCAGACGTACCTCAGTCAGTGATGACATGAGCAGCATAGTGTCTCAATGCAAATGGTCATAATTTTGAACATAATTATTAAGAGACATACTGCGGTAAATGTCATGACACAAAAATCAAGCAATGTTTCTTTTGTTTTTTCAAAGTTTAATTATAATTGTGAAAGAAAATAAATTTTTATTCGTTGTACTTTTCCGTCGCATAAAAAATAATTACCTTCATAAACAGTTTTTTTTTAGGTATTTCAATTTATGTACCCACACTAGACATACACGTTTTAAATTTTAATGGTATCATCATGTATTTTAATTCTTGTTAGTAAGTTTTCATACCCAAATATTTCAGTGTTATGTTTTTTTTCTTCTGAAAGTGTTGAAGATCTAGTTAATAAAAATTAGACTGGAGTGGAGCTAGAAGTGTACATCTCATCAATCAAGGGATGTCTGTATCAAGATCTCCTTGTGTTATTGAAATGAATACATATAAAGAATGAAATATGGCTTCTCTTAAAAGGAGAGTAGCGTTTCATCTAGTTAAACATAGATATATAAGCCATGCCATATGGTCATATATCAGAGGGAGTCTTTTAAGTCTGCAATGTTTTCTTATGCTATTTTATTTAACATCAAAAGAAAATAGAACTGTGTTTCATTTGATTTTTTTCCTCTAATTGTCGCAACAAATTCAGTAATATTCCTTTGCCAGCTGTGAGGTACGTTCTGTAGTGGTGTTTCTAACAGAAGTAGGGTTTTCTTACCATTCAGGAAGTCTTATTATTACTCGTATAAGTTTATTGCTTTCCTTTATAACTTCGACACTGACTACTGTTACTAAGATACGGTGATTCCACCGCATCTTACTTGCTAGATGCTCACCAAACCTGTCCTTGTCTCTATTCCAATATACAACACTTTACGTAAATCCTTTATATCGCTCCTAAATTATTACTAGATCTGTTACTATAATGTTACAAGGACTATACTTCAGGTAACGTATCTGACAGTAGAAATCAGCTACACCATTTGTATAAAAATAAGCTATTTTTATTCCATCTAATTTATCCACAACTTGAATATAACAGTCTCAAATCCTTTACTGATTATACTATATAATTGCAATATTTCAAACTATCGCTCAGACTTTATCTTGAATGCTCGTAACCGCGTAGCTCCCTTAATGGCTCTACCTTGTACCCTAATTATATGGCACCTACCCCTGATTCTAACTCGGCTCGAACTGAGCTCCTCCATTGCGATGTTGAGTAGTGGAGTGGTCGTGCTGTCTGACTAATGTCTCCAGACATTGAATGAGATGTTGATTAGCTACGCCCCTCGTGTTGATGGCACCTCGGAAGTCGTCTTCAATGCGTGGCCTTGGAAAAAACAGACGAGTGGCCAAAGCGTGGTGGCAGTTGCGCGTTCGGCAGCCCTATTTATTATGTACCCCCCTCTGGCCAAGTTTCCGGAAGTCCATGCCACCCCGCTGTTCCTGCGGTATGTCTCACGTATGGTAAGTATGGTGTGTTTGCATAATCCTATTCTATATGTTTTATACAACAATACCAAAACGAAACATAATATGACTTCTCCTTCAATGTACTACAACACGTGTCATATTTTATGTAGTAATATCGGTTATGACATCATCAGAGGTTAAAAAGTTAGTGGACCACCCTGCATTTAAGTACTAAGCATCAACTTTGCCATTAATGTTCCCATAACACAATGTTTGTAATGTGTTAGCACTAAGGACTTTGAACTACATTAAAAAATGGAAACAAACTTGTACCCAGATTGAACAACTCCTAAAAATTTACAGCTTACTACAAAAATTGTTGATTTTTAACTTTTGTCGGACATTCAACTATAAAGAGAACTTAATTTCTGTTAACTGGATATCAAAATTCCCTAAGCAAAGTCACAGATCAGCTTAAATACAGTGTATTTATTTGTTTCCTTTCCTATTCATCTAGGCACACAGCATTATCATAAAAACAACAGCTTATAACAAGTACAGTAAATTCTCGGTTCAACACACTAATTGGGGGACGAATAGTCTGGTAAATCAGAATGTCCGGTAAATGGAAAGCACCAAAATCATGTAAATCTACTTGTTTTAGAGTGGATAATATACAACATATATTTGTATAGAACACTTAGTCAATGACGTGGAGACAAAAACATGCATGGGGATGGTCTTTCTCCTGTTTCGTACCCGTAACCTGTGAAAGCCATTTCGGTGGCACCAGGCCATCCCGCCCCATCTCCTGCCCCTTGTACTCCCACCCCCTGCTCTTTCCCATGTTATTTTTGTTGCCTTCCTCAAGCATATATGATTATCTGAGAACGGTCCCCATCCCCCTTGCTCCAAGTTTGACAGGCGACATGACAGTTAAATGTTTGGAACAACACGTCTGGCTAGCCTGCGGTCGGGCCGCTGTTCCACTGCGAGGAATACAGATGCATGCAATGATAAACTTACAAGGAGGCTGGAGGGGAAAGCTGTGGTGTTCTTCCACAGGACAAAAAAGAAAATTTGGGAATTTGATACACAGAAACTAGAACTTATTGAAAAACTATAAGCAGGCATTTCAGTGGTCTGGGTGTGTTGATTATGGCATGAAAAATCAGTGTCTGATATTCGTAAAGCAAAAGACAAACTGAAGAATTATGTGTTGAAAAATGCACGGCGTCACCATACCCGACATGTCAGTCTAAAAATAGCTCTCACTACCTTTGCAGTGTACAGCTGTAAACTTGCGTGTTCGCTATTCACTAACGAACAATAACCATGTAGGTCCTGGGCTGGACGTGTCGTTTTGTCAACTCGTGCACATACACACCAAAGAACAATAACTATGTAGGGCCCACACTGCATGTAGTAAGTAGACAGTGTGGTGAAAATAATTTCACTTAAGATTATCCGTTAAAACTGAAGTCCGCTGAATGGAGGTCTGGTAAAACGAGGGTTTACTGTACTCCAAATGGGGTAGTCTTCAAATTCAGCCTGCAACCCATCCAAGACTAAGTGTGCATTTGGCAGGTAATGCCTCACAATGGGTGTAAGTAAAAACTGTAATGGGGTAGACATTTCAAGAAGTATAGATTTGAGTTTTACACACCAATAATAGATAACTATTGTTTACTACTAATTTTGATTCAGTACTATTTATTGTTTATAGATTAAATTTATATTATAGTTGTGTGATGACTTCTGTAATACCAATCTAAAGGTTGCTTGGATATAAAAAGGTGTACTTTTTAATGACTAAAGCAGTGGTGTAGCATTGAAGTTAAATAAAATTTTGTCTTTCAAAAACATTGAGATAATAGGATAACTGTAATTGTGGCTCATGTTTCCATAGGAGCATAATTATATAAATTCGTTCTATTTTTTTTTTAGGATGAAGAGACTGCAGAACAAATAAATAATATTCCAGTAGAGGAGCAGACTGATGACTTGGAAACTATGGAAGGTAATTTTCACATTGTTTGCAACTTATATTTTATATAGAAGGCACAATTACTGCTGATGCATGCCTTTGTGTCTTCTAAGATTACTATACAGTTTTGGAGTCCTTCCATAAATAAATGTGGTTCACGGTGAAGTGAGCACTTTTGAAAGCCTTGCTAAATTTCTACTTTCAGTTTATTTTTTGCGTATCTTTCTGTGTACTGGTACCTATCAAAATAAACACTGCCATGTAACTTTCAGCTGGTGATTATATCATGTGGCTCATATGCCCACTGCATATTCAATAAACAAAGAACAAAAATTAATAAATATTATAATAAGCACTATACATACATACATAGTAACTTCTGTAAATAATATAGGTTTTTGAGTATTGATTGATGTACAGAAATCTTTTACTGTTTTGACATAAATTCATGTTTTTAACTATGGTCAACACTTCCAAGGACCTAATGTGTTACAACTGAATCTTTTGTCCATCCAAGAAATGCACATGTTTATATAATATTGTGTATTTACTCCTTCATACAGAAGACAATATATCTTGAACAATTGTTAAATGACCTTGGAATTATGTTCAACAACATTTACAAGTACATTTATATTACATAAATACCCCACAAATAAATATTTTAATACAAGATTACGCACAAGCAAATGGCGGACTTTGATGTTACATTTTGAGTAGCCTACATAACGAAAAAAAATGTCTTGAAACTCGAAGACTAAACAGAATTGATCCCAATTTTACAGCATATTTCTATAGTTGTCACTCAATGCAAGTTGCGTGATAATTCTCCCAGCCACCAATTTTTAAAGCACACAATAATAATGTTTGCTAAGGCCTACAGCTTTGCTTGCAGAAAAATTGTTTCACTCAAAAAATTGAAAGGGGTCAACTGATATGAATGTAACTTCATCTAAATATTCTAAACAATACCTAGCTCATGAAAATGCATTTCATGAAACTGCATCCACGCATTTAATATAGAATGTAATTTTGCCCCAACTTACTTACCTTTAAGGATAGTCATGGAAATTTGTACTTACTGTTTGATATATTGGTCCATGTAAATGAAACAGTTTGGACAGACATTATAATACAGTTTTAACATATTCTTAAAACTGAAGGAATGTTTCACTCAGTATAAAAGATTTAAATGGCGCTGTTGTTTCAAAAGATTGTGACATCTTGCCGAGGTATTTACTCTATGATCGTTGGGAATCACTAAAATACAAAATAACATGCACACTTTTAAGCTTTCATACTTCCAACACATATAGCATATAAAAGAAAATATACTCATCCAAAGTTTCTTCAAGTTTATTCTGTGTTTAAAATTTATATTGACTTTGAGATGTTAAATTGTGTGGGAATAGAGCAGAAATCAGTAACAAGCAATGACACTTCTCTCAAGATATGTATAAAAGTATTTTATTTATTACCTTTATGAATATTTTGGTTCAGAAGATACAAACAAACATTTTAAATCACATTTGTTGTAAGCCACTGTTTTGTTGACACACGAGCATGAACCAGGATAAGAAACCAAACAAAAACAATGAACCAGCAAACTTGAACAGTGCGTCAGCCAGGTGATGATGTGAAAGAGTTAGAAACATATATGTGGTAGAATCGCTGTAAATTTTATTCATATTTACATGCAGCACAAAGAAACCGAATTGTCGGTGATAATAGTTTTTAACTTTAGAACTAGTAAGACATTAAAAAAATTAGAGCTACTTTTTTTAGTTCACTGCCAAATTAACTGAGAGTATCACAGTCATTGCTTACATTAAAATAAACACAGTTATGTGCAGTGATTTTTTCATAGGTTGATTTTTCAAGAATGCTCACCTTATTGTGAACCACCTATAAAAGTTTTTTTAATGTCAGTTGACTAAAGATCATAAACAAACAGATCTAGCTAAAATGAAAAATACAGTTTTACAAAAAAAAATTAAAAGGAAATTTCACACAATTTTTCACACATCAGTGAGAGATGTGGGAAAATCTGTAAAATCTTCCAATTTTAATTGCAGTGGGAAATATACAGGATTCTTTCTGTTGTCTAGGAAATTTTTAAAATGTGTAAAAAGCAACAAAGGTGAATGGCTGCACACTTTGGAAAGTAAAAATATGTTTTGTTCAATGGTAAAAGAATGATGTTGATGAGTGTGGCTGACAAAAAAGATGTGGAATGGTTATGGCAGCGCCCATAGGAAGTGGGAATTAACAGTTGAAAGTATACATTGACTCCCTCGGGGAAGTGCAAGGGTTGGAGTGTGTTTGTTGGTTATAAAAGTGCAATCACTGGTTTAACCTAGCTGTAGACTTGGTGAAATATTTACATGTTGAAAAATGGAATAGGTATCCATTGTATCTTTGTAGCGATGTACAATCATGAGACAGCTATAGGTTAACATTTCCACTTTATCAAATGTAAAGAGACAGTCCTAGGTAGACTAAAATATAAAGAACCACAAACAACTTAAACAATGTGGTTAGTAACAAAATAAAATAAACTTAAAGACTGCTCAAACAATAAAAGGTAATGAAGTGGGGAAAAAAGAAAGGAAGCGATTAAACAAACACATTAATTAAATGCTGGGTGATTGTACATGGCTCAATAAAGAAAGGAGGTTAGATACCTTACAAATATCACATATTCTTTCATGCTGCAGCTGGCGCTGACTCAATTGCCCTGCGCCGTAATCAGAGACCCACCTCCCCCTCCCCTTTTCCTGGAATGTTGTGCTCGCGACCTCCCGATGTCCCCCCCCCCCCCCCATCTTCTTAGAATCCCGTGAATGCAGACAGCGGCGAGATTTGCTGGCATCACAGACCTTCTCTCGCCTGCTAGTGTTTCCGATACGTTTAGCGATGACGCAAGAATGTTCGGGTAAGACTGGCTGGCACCTCAGCCCTCTGCAACGCATCATGCAAATTGGGGAAGATTGGCGGCCTAAGACACTATATATACTGCCGCAACCCAGCGGCCGGGAGTCTTTGATGGAGGCCGCCTGGCCGAGTGTGTGCGAGCAAAGATGAGTGTGAACGACGACTGGACATTGCGGGACGACGGCGAGTGAGGTGTTCGTGGTTTGAATGGACGAGAGGGTGTGAAACCAATGAGTGAAGCCTACTGTGCGTGAGGGCACTTGGAGGACTCTTGAACATTGGGACTGGCAGGACATGGACTGAACTGAGATGGGACTGAATGGAAGTGTAATACTTACTTTATTGTAAATATTCGAACTGTCAAATATGGATGCATAAATTATAAAATAACTGAATAGGTTGATATACTGTCTATTAGGAATGATATTTAATTATTTAATTTCATTGATTCCTTTGTTCTAATTATAAATTTTATTCATTGGTGTCAATTGTGAACAGTAAGCGATTTCAATTTATTGTGAGAGTTTGAGTTCAGAAAATTTTGCAGTAGTTATTGTAAATAAAATAAGGAAATTATAATTAATTCTGTTATTTGATTAAGACCTCCGTCCCTTAACGAACTTGGTATAGCCCTTTAATTTCTAGAGAGAGAAATCGTAACACACGCACACACTCTCTCTCTCTCTCTCCCTCCCTCTCTCTCTCTCCCTCCCTCTCCCTCCCTCTCCCTCCATCCCCCTCCCTCCCCCTCTCTCTCCCTCTCTCTCCCCTCTCCCCCTCTCTCTCCCCCTCCTCTCCCCCTCCCTCTCTCTCCCCTCTCTCTCCCCTCTCTCTCTCCCTCTCTCTCTCCCTCTCTCTCTCCCTCTCTCTCTCCCTCTCTCTCCCCTCTCTCTCCCCTCTCTCTCTCCCCTCTCTCTCCCTCCTCCCCTCTCTCTCCCCCTCTCTCTCCCCTCTCTCTCCTCCCTCTCTCTCTCCCCCTCCCTCCTCCCTCTCTCCCTCCTCTCTCTCTCCCTCTCTCTCCTCCTCTCTCTCCCTCCCTCTCTCCTCCCTCTCTCTCTCTCTCTCTCTCCTCTCCTCTCCTCTCTCTCTCCTCTCTCTCTCTCCTCTCTCTCTCTCTCTCTCTCTCTCTCTCTCTCTCTCTCTCTCTCCTCTCTCTCTCTCTCTCTCCTCTCCTCTCTATATATATATATATATATATATATATAAAATTAATTAATGAAAAAGCCCAGAGGATGAAATGTAAATATATTTTTAATAAAAAGATAGATTTGTGGTGGTGCATTGAATAATATCTTTTATTGAATTTATTATTGTTCGTTTCTATATAATGAACTTATAAGTGAATAGATAAATAAGTAACTGAAGTGCTTAAGTAAATAAGTAGTAATATAAATTCTTGATAATATTAATTAAAATTGTTTTTATCAAAACAAGAAGTAATAAGTGAACTATGTAAAAACTTCAATTAAAAAATAGTGTTAAGATGATTGACTGCTAGCAGTTAAGAATTATGATTAAAAGGGTACCCAAACATAAGTTCATTAAATTTAAAAACATGTATTATCTTTTATATAAGTAACCATTAAGTTATGTTAAGTATGTGCGAGACAACATAATTAGAAAACATTACAGTTATAAACTTCAATTAAATCAACACTGGTATAAAGAATTATAAACCATACAAATAAATCGACTAATTAAATGTGCGTGAGTTTGACATGCTGTGGGTCCCAGATATGGTGTGCTGGGTTCATATCCTGCCAGATATGTCAGGCAGGTGGCAGGAACTGATGAAAGTGCCCGGCGCCACATTCAGTAGAACAATGTTGTTGGTCGTAGGCCAAAGGCCTAAAGGGATCTCTGGTTCCACCATCAATTTCATGAGTCTTTACTATAGGACGAAGCTGTAGGCCACTTCGCATTCTGTTAAGAACAGTGAATTGATTCCGTTTTAGGGAAGCAGGCCCATTAAGACAATACTTTTACACTGAAACACTGATTTGAATACTGTGTTAAGGCGCAGTGCCCAATGATACTCAGGATAGTATTAGTCAATGAATATCCTCGATTCATTTATGACTTTCTACTGACCACATGAATGCTACATGACATTAACACTATCATATTCCAATGGTAAAGCGGACTCGCACTCCTGGCCTACCGGTGGTCAAAGCTGTAAAGTAAGGCGTGGGCCTTAAATATGAATTACGATGTTATGCGTGGAAGTGCGCGCAATGCCCTGGGATGTTACTTCAGGGTGCAGAATGGTCCAAATGTTCCAGTTACTAAATGTCAATTGCGTGAAATGATTTGAGCTAAGATTGAATGTGAAGAGGATGGGGAACGTGGAGGTTACCTTCCATCCTGCCGAAGGGCTGAGTGCTCAAGTAGAACTAACTATCATGGCCACTTATTTAGCGAAGCTTGCTGAAGCCGGTGCCAAAACGAAAATAAAAGGAAATGTGTACTCAAATTCAATGATGATTTAATAAATGATTGTTGTAGATAATTATAACTACTCACTAAATATTCATGGATGACATACCCATGAATGCCTGAGCCTCTGATGTGGCTCAAAATGTAATGTCACGGGCATGTCACCACACTTCAAAGGTGATATTAAATGAAATGAAGCCTCAGTCTGCGGATTGTGAATGGATGACTATATTTGTCCTCTGATAATTAACACAAACATTGCCCTTTCATGAAATACATCAAATAACATGATACCTGCACTGTATTTCATTTCTGAATGCGTGATTTATGCATACTCTCTCTGGGATTCATTGAACCTTCTATGAAAATCCCAGTGGCCTCTCTAATAAGATACTGTGCAACTTAATGAAATATATACTGTTACATTAATTACTGCTTGGTGATAAAAGAGAACCCCGTGATATTTTACGTACACTTTGGTAACTTGATTACCCAACGAATGACTTCCCTTGAGGCCATGTAGCACTCTTAATATCGCCAACATGCCCGTTGATGTAGCACAAATTGGTGAGGATGTGAGGTGTTGTGATGCCGCTTGCCTCCGTGTTCTCTCTAATTGCCCTTATGGCCAACAGTCATGGCTTTCTGGGAAACACAATTTGAGATTGCCTACTAATTTATTACAAGAATTACCTCTTGTAACAAATTAAAAATAGGGTAGTTCGTTGACCACGCATTGCAGGCTGGTATGAAAACTGTAAAGACGCAGTTATTATCAGTCTGCACTTATGCGCTCAAGACCTAATGTTGATCGGTCTGTGGTGCAGCTGTTGTGATAATACAACTGTGGTGGTACAAATTGGCACAAAGGCATGGTGTGGAAGTCTGGTATGCATAAAATGCTCTCCTCTCTTGTGACTGTTTGTTCCTCCGCAGCCCCCCAAGCGACCTGCCACACCATTAGGCGCAACAGTTTATTTTTTGTAGTCGCATCTGGTTTTTCAGGGAATTATGTTTTAAGGTCCGTGATGATGCTATGTTGTCCTCCTGGTTGTTGTTGATACAGGGCTGTGGCCCCATCAATGGTGATGATGAATCACCATGGCACGTGCTCGGCGAAGGGGTTTGACCTCATTGCAAGCGATGCATGCTGGACGATGCAGGTGATGTTGCCGCTTGGAATAGCGTGAGGTATTCGGGACCTGCTCCCCTGCTAATTTATCTCCACTTCTGCTGATGTAGTTGCTTGGACTCCTTGATGACTGATGTGTTAGCGAGGGGAAGGATGGTGGCCCATAATCAGGCATGATTCACTTCCCATGCCGCATGACTGGAGATCTCCTGATGTGGTGTCAGCTGTAATTGTTGGCCTTTGAGGTGCCGTAACGAAGTCAGGCAAACAGTTGCCCAGTGGGTTGTATGCACCCACACGTGACCCTGCCGACTCACTTTTGGAGACGTCGGCTGAAGCCAGTGCCTCGATGCCAGGCGTTGTGACGCTAGGGACTGACGGACTGACCCATGTTGTTGTTGGTGTCTACTGAACTAAGAGACACCAGGTGTTGCAGTGGGGAAAAGGCGTCGAAGCACAGTCCCGTCAGTGTTAGGATTTGTTGCCCCACTTTTGTCTCTTGGTGTAAAGATTGTTTGGTAATGGCTGTTATGACTTGTGTTTGTCTCTTCCGGTGTTGTCATTCTAGTGCAAGGTGCTGCGGTATTGGGCCTAACATTACCAGCTAAGTGTTGCTGTTGTGCAGGACGATCCTGTTCCTACTACTTGTTCGAACGAGGAGGGTTATGCATCCTGATGGTCTTCTGACTGGATGTGGTCCACTCCTCTGTCAGATGTAGCCTGGTGGATGGTTGTGATATCGTCGTAGGTTACCCTAATAACCTTTTATTCCTGCATGCATTTTTACCAGGGGTTTAGGTTCAGAGAGTAAACATGACTTGTTTACTTCATCATGGCTCTGTTTGCCCCCTGGGTAGCACATTCTGTCTGCAATTGCATCATTAAAAAATGACTCCAATGGTGCAAGCGTATACTGGCTTTCTGTTTGCGCATCTTGCTTCTATTTACGCACGCTCACCTGGCCAGTGACGCAGATTGGTACCGTCAGTCTGGTTTGTTGTGCTGCGGACAGTGGCGTGCGTGGTGTGTCTCCGTTTGTCGGATTCACTGAGGTGGTCTGCAGATCCTTGCGGTGTCTGCTGTCACTGTCTGCGTGTTATTAGTCGTCGTAACACGTGGAGGTATGGGCGGTGCCTTTGTAGGCAGTGGTGGTGCTTTTTGACTTGCCATTCATGGCACCCACTCTGCTGCTGGTATACAGTTAATGGTAAATACTGCAATCAAAGGTGGTGGCTGTCTCTGGGGTGGGGGCCACGTCGGGATGTCAACTCTTGTCAACACATTATTTATTGCTCCACCTCTCGTGCTGTCTGATAATTTCAGTCTCTTTGTTGGTTCACTTGGTTCGTGATCGGTTCGGTGCCTGTGTTTCTGGCTGTAACTCGTGCTGACATCATACTGGCTCGGCAGTGTGATGGCGGTGAACACGAACATGGACGATTGTGAAATGGCCGCTGGTGGTGCAGATTCTACTGTCTCTCTTTCATCATCACTGTATGTTGGTACTATGCAATATCACATGAAATGCACCTGTCACACCAGTAGGCATTGGTAATTGTGATAAACGTTTCGTGCTCCCTTCCTCATAGTATTTCACATGGACACGTGAGTGGGCAGCCGGTACAGTAGGCTGCAACACTTGCACAGCTGTCCCTGGTCGGGTGTGTTGACATCTGGCTGTCTCTGCCACAAGAATGCGGTGTACGAACCCACTGCTGGGTGTAAACTTGCAGTGAATGGTGCCATTTATTGCCCTTTTTGTTTGTACCAATGACACTGGTGGATCCCGTCACGGTGATAGGTTACTGTTCAGTTATCCACTATCACGCACTCTTGGTGTTACCAGCACGAACATGATTATATGATAATGTCCGTTCGGGCCACTTTACAAGTGTCTGACAGGCCCAGTTTGTAAACTGAAAACTCTACCCGTACTGTTTTGAATGGTGCGTGCTCTGGTGGACAGTGGCATATTAAGAAGTTGCTGGTTAGTTCACCCACAGATGTTAATTTCATGCACCATTGACAAATTAAGTTCTGTACATCAAACTGAAAACCCATGCTGTTCGTGTTTAGCACGGATGTTTCGACTGGCCGGGTTGTGTGCCATGGCAATCAGCTGATATTTTTGCCAGTACAATGGGCCGGTGGCTTAGTGGCTGTCCCACAACATGTGCAGGAGGCAGGGGGTATTTTACTGTTCCAGCCAGCGCAGTCTATATGGCTGTCGGCCGTTCTGGAATGCAGAAGGGGGGAAGGGTGGCGCCCGACTGTCTGTTGCTTCACACCGTCCGCCCGCATCAGAACCGAAGAAGGAGCTGGCACCTGGCTGTCTGTCGGAACTTGCTCAGCAATGGCTGACCTCCAAAGTTGCTGGTTCCCTCACAAATACTGTGAAAACGTGTTTAAAATTTCAAAAATATTCTGTTCACTTTTAAAAAATAAAAAAATTTTAATCACTGTTTGCTGAAGGCTCTGCTAACATCCCTTCTGTGGAATATACTGACACATGCTACTGCACTTGTTACGCACTTTTGCTCTGTTATTTATTGCGGGATTTTCACAAAAATACTCGTGGTAGTTTTATCAATTTATCTATTCACTGTAGCTGATGTTTCGTACATAACAAAGCTGTGAATATTATGTTGTAGACAACATGCACACACAATTTACACAAATGACTTTTAATTAGCAATTCACTGTGAATGATGCCATTAAATTTGCACTTGTTTTATTAAGTGTTTGTGATAACTGTTTCCTTACTTGTTTAACAACTTTTCATGTTTTTCATGTTTTCTGACGTGTCTTACTTACAAAACAGAGCACTGAAAATCTTTAGACGTATTTTATAATGACAAATACAACTGTGACGTCTACTGATGTGATAAAATTTACAAACAAACTGATGTGATAAAATGTACAAGCAAAGCACTGTGTTTGAACTTGGTGACAAATGTAAATTTAAACTCTGGAGCATCTGGTCATTTAATGAAATGTACATACATGGACACTGAATGTCATTTTATGATGTGTATAAATGAACCCTGAATGTCTTTTGACATGTAAGCTGTACTCAGCCTATTCACCAATAAATGTGTGATGACAGCTGCGCTTGAAATTGTAATATGTTGCGGTGCACTGTACTCATACTTGTTGCGTTGGTTTTGTTACGTAGGATGTTATAGAGTAACTTTTTGTTGGGGAGACCACTTGATGGCTGTTGGATGACTCGTTGAGATGATCGCTCCTAGTTGGAAGCGCCAATATGACTACAGGAAAAGTGGCTTAACATTGCTCTATCGCTGTTAATGGCCCCTAGTTGGGCAAGCCATAATGATGACAGGGAAATTGGCTTGACGTTGCTCTATCGCTGTTCATGGCCCCTAGTTGGGCACCAATATGATGTGCTGCGAGTCTCAGAGATGGTGTGTTGGGTTCGTGCCCCGCCTGATATGTTGGGCAGGAGGCAGGAACTAATGAAAGTGCCCGGTGCCAGTTCAGTAGAACAATGTTGTTGGTCGTAGTTTGACGGCCTAAAGGGATCTCTGGTTCCGCTGTCAATTTGATGAGTGTTATGGTCTAATGTTAATTATCTGGGTTAATTATGATTGGTCTTTGCTATATGACAGCTGTAGGCCACTTTGCATGCTGAACACTGAATTTACTCTGCTTTAGGGGGCAGGCCTCTTAAGGCGATACTTTTATACTGAAACACTCATTAGAATACTGCATTAGGGCGCAGTGCCCAATGATACTCAGGAGAGTATGAGAGTCAATGAAAGTCCTAGATTCATTTATGACATTTTATTGACCAGATAAATGCTACATGACATGAATGCTATCGCATTCCAACAGTAAAGCAGACCCGGCACTCGTGGCCTACCGGTGGCCAAAGCTGTAAAGTAATAAGTGGGCCTTAATTATGAATTACGATGTTATGTGCGGAAGTACATGCATTGCCCTGGGATTTTACTTCAAAGTGCAGAATGTTCCAACCCTTGGCACTATGATGTTAAAATGTTCCAGTTACTAAATATCTATTGCTGTGAACCCGCTGTTATTGAATGTGCCGAGAGCGGTAAATGCAGAGCTCATCTTCCGTCCTACTGAAGGGCAGAGTGCTTAAGTTCAACTATCATGGCCGCTGCTTCAGCAAAGCTCGCTGAAGCCGGCGCCATAACAAAAATTAAAAAAAAAGTGCACTCTAATTCTATGATGATTTAACAAATGATGATTGTAGATAATTATGACTACTCACTAAATACACATTGATGGCATACCTGTGAGTGCCCGACCCTCTGATGTGGCTGAGAATGTGGCTTTACGGGCATGTGACCGCACTTCAAAGGTAATATTAAATGAATTAGGGTTTTGTTACAGGTCTGGAAAACAGGGAAATATCAGGAAATTTGAAAACTGTCAGGTAAATCAGGGAAGCGTCAGGTAATTTTAAACAAGTGAACTAAATGTCAGGGAAGTCTGTGTTATGCATGCTATATTTGGTAGTTCTGTCATTAATCATGCACTGCTGCCAGAATAACATAACATGATTTTAATGATTGGGGTAAATGCTTAGGCATTTTTCTTTGCAATGTATGTGCTGAGCAATTTTGTAAGACCAGAGAAGTATTTTGGTGTAAATGTGTGTTTATAATGCAAAGATGCCAATCCTTACACAAAAAAAAAATTCTAGAATAAGGTCAGGGAAAAGAGATTATTTTTATCTGGAAATCGGGGAAATGTCAAGAAATTTTTGATTGGAAAAAAGGTGGCAACCCTGTGAAATGAAGCCTGCGTCGGCTGATTGTAGATGGGTAACTACATTTTCCGTCTTATGTTGATGCATGCTCTCTCTGGAATTTGTTGAACCCTATGCAAAACTGGCTGGTCTTCCTAATAATATATGGTGCAACATAAAGAAATATACACTGTTAAATTTATTATTTCAATGGTAAAAAGGAGCCCCCTAATACTTTACGTCTACTTTGGTAATTGATTACCCCCTGAATGACACTCCTTGGGGCCACGTAGCACTCCTAATACTGCCAACAGGCCCGTTGATGTAGCATGAATTGGATGAGCATAAGGGGTTGCGGCACCACTCTCCTCTATGTTCCCCTCAATGGCCCTTGCGCCCAACGGTCGTAGCTATCTGGGAAACACTATTTGACGTTGCCTACTAATATATTACAAGAGTTACCGCTTGTAACAAATTAAAAATAGGGTGGCTTGCAGACCATGCATTGGAGGCTGGCAAGAAAAGTGTAAACACGCTGTTCTTGTTAGTCTGCACTTATGTGATCTAGTCCTAATGTCGATCAGTTTGGTGCAGCTGTTGTGGTAATGCGACTGTGGTGGTACAAATGGGCACAAAGGCATAGCATGGACGTCTGTACACATCAAGTTTAATCCATATTGACAAAGCTCTATGTATATTCTTTGCCTTGAGTTTATAGATAGATACGGATGAAACCAAAATGTCTTCGGAACTTAGCTATAGGATGAGACGAGTGCAGGAAGCCCACAGCCAACAGACGATACTCATACTGGTAGTATTAGTTACGGCCTTCGCTGTAACACAAAAGGTAGTAAATTTCAAAAGTTACGCCATCATGAACGGTTCAAAAAGGCAGATCAAGATCCACTACCAGAACTAGAAATAGAACCCTCACTATAAAAAGAGGAACAAGAAATAGTTAGTGACAAAAATTACTAGGAGAGGCAACGGGCCAAAAGGAAATTGAAAACGTACTCAACAAATGAGGGTAGTCCAAAACATTCACATGTTGACATAAGAAAAGGCAAATCACCAGAATGAATGAATAAATAATAAAGAAAAATTATCGCACCACAAAAATAATTACATTCTCAGGTTCTACCACGTGATGCATCATGTGTTGGTGTAGCACACCAAATGGGCTTCAGTGCCTGAAAATAGTCTCATGGCTACCGCATGTCGGCAAAACGTAATGACAGTAGCAAACCTGGAAACAATGTGTGCGTTGTAGCGGCAAACAATGTTGCAATGAAAAGCAAAGAGGTGGGTGCAGAAATTTCAAAAGTTGCCGCTAGGTGTTGCCTACGATCCACAAGGAACGTTAACAAGTAATGTGTTGGCGCAATTCAGCTACGGTCACATGAAGAAGAGTAATTTTTTGTGGGGTCATGCAGTGGGAACGTGATTACAAGAAAACTTTGCCAACACTGCGATGACAGAAACAGTGTGTGGAGGGGGTAAGCTACCGATGCCAAGACGAAGAAAATTGCAAGCGGCACAGCTTACATCCGGTCGTATGAAAAACAAGGGCTTGGATGCCTCTAACAAGGTTTCGGCAGTAACTTAGGAAGAATGATACCTGAACTGAATTGAAAGAAACTTGCAAAGAGAATATTCAAATGATAGAAAATTAGTAAATAATATTTAATTAGCCCAAAATATTTCAATAAAAATAAATGATGCGGCCAAATAAACCAAATATCTAAATATATATTAAATAATTACCAAAATGAAAACTGACAGAAATAAATGTCTGACCGCTAGACTTCCATTGCAAAATACGTAAATGGTAAACAATTCAAACTGAAAACAAAAAGTATTAATAACCAGACAAAATTGAATTCAAATATTAACTAAATGAATCTCAGAAAATTAATAATCACTGCAATTATTCAAATTATAAAACCCATGAGACAATTAATAATAAAAATTTCTCGCAATTGTGCTAATGACTGAAAACAATAAATAATGTCCCAAAATAGCTCAATCCAAAGTTAATTAACATAGCAACAAATAATTATAATACTCGCAATAGCAGTAACTGATCAAAATAGTAAAAATTAAGTTTCCGAAATATATTTAAAATACCTCATATCAGTGACAGGATAACAAATTTAAATGTAGCATTTATCAAAACTGTAGTGACAGACTTTATAAATAGAAGTGTCACATATGAAAATAAAGTGACATTATTATAAATGGCACATTTTGCATCATAAGATTTATTAATCTGATTTGGTCTGGATATACTTTTAAAAAAATGTTTTTAAACACTTCCCACAAGATCTACTCATTTTAAGATTGGACATTTTCTTGTTAATAATTCTGAGCAAGGCAATGTTACATCCAATTGAACATTTAGCATTTGTTAAACATGTTTTATACTATTTTATTTTTTATTTTCATGTGTCAGTAGCTCTCTAAAAAGAATTGTTTTGTAATCTATTTCTTGGTGATTTCAAGAATGACAATAGAAAGAGGAAAGTTATTTACTATCATAGAGTTGATGGTAATCTCTAATAATATGGTATAAAATGGTGCATTACCAAAAGGAGATTCAAAATACTGTGTAAATGAGACAGGAACATGATGCATGAATGTGTTGGAAACAGGAAACAAAACATGCCACCTGTTCACAGTTAATGACACCATAAACACCAGGATTATGATAGGCCACTTACAGCTGTGAAAATATTCTTCAATATCCAGTCCTTTTTGCAGTATGCCAGTTAGACTACAGCATTTTCTTTTTGTTAGAGCATTGAACATAACAAACTAAATGTATGTTTAGTATTTCTCATTCTAAGCATAATGAGAGTGTTTGTGCATAGTGCTCACTATTTTGAAATCAACTTTTAAAAGAAACCCAGCTATGTCTGCTTATTCAATTAGTTTGCATATATTTCTCAATAAAAAGTATGTGGTCATTAAACTGAGTTTAAAGTTTGATTTTAGTCCACTCATTGTTATTTCCAACTTTTCTCAAGCCTTGCTAAAGTTATTCTCCATGATATCCTCCCTCTTCCTCATGCAAACAAAGCTTAACTAAGTCTAGAAAATAACACCATAGGGGACTATGCACTGCATTTGTGTGCACTCAGTGTAATAATATTTTGCATAGGAACTATTTCTTACTAGGAATTACCCAATACACCAATTTTCTCTCTGGTTTTATTTATATTAGTTATAAATTAAATATAAATATTATAATTTATAGAAGGAAAATAAGTAAAAGTTTATTTTAACCAAAAATGAGGTACTTTCATGTTAATTTAAAGTATAAAACGCCTGTGATGTATGGCATGTTTAGGAAACAACCAAACACAACATACATATGGGGATTTTTCAAGGTTTGTTTCACAAAGTGTGAGGAAACTGTGAATAGACTATATCTATTCGAATGTCACTGAACTGCAGTATAAATAGTTCACTGGGTTTTTAGCATTAAAAAAATTTACTTTTTTAGAGAAGTAAAGAAACTGATAGTTGTAAACATACATGTAACATTTTTTTTATTGCTATTCATAAGTATGCACCACTTAAAAATATGTAACAGTTTATAAATTACAGAATAAGCACTGGATGCATACTGTCCAGTGGCCAAGACACACACTATCTCAACACACAAGAGACATTAAACCCCCTATTTAGTTACCTCCGAAATAGCCCCTTTGCTAGGGGGAGAAAGCACTCATCTTTGTGAGGCGCTTGTCTGCAAAGGGTTAAAATATATTAAGTCAGCACAAATTCCTTCAGTTAACATGACAAATGATAATACACATGCCCAAGTTAGTGTTGTTGTTTGCCTTTAGTGCTTCCCCACGTAGTCATTGAGTCCTCCACATTAAGAATGACCTGTAGTCCAACTGTACTGTCTGTCAAGAACTGTACAAAAGCTGTCTTTGCTGCTCACTTTGCAGTCTATTTATGGGAGAGGTACCCTCAAGCTCTCCTCCAGCATGCAGAGTTTCAACTACTGCCAGCATGAGTTTAACCTCAATGGCTTGGTCACCAGAAAAACCTCTTGGTGGGACCTCCTAATTGTACAGTGCTCCTCCTGTAGTGTATATGGTATTTGTGGAATTTTAAACTGATATGTTCTTCACCATACATATAAAATAATTTTATTAAATTAAATTTCTGGCTTTGAGCCTAACGGCATGAGTGCTCAGTAGTCACAATGCCTCACTTAGTGGCTGGTCATATTTGTTATCTAGTGGCTCAAGCTAACAAGGCAGATGCTGTACCTCTTCCCCAGTGGTGAGGATTACAGGTAGCATGAAGTAGTGCCAGCATAGCTCTCTTCTGCTTAAGCATAAATCACTACTTGTGGATCCAGAGAGTTGCCTTGCTGGAAAGAGATTGACACTAAATCAAAAAATTTTTGTATCTTGTGCTTACCATGTTGGGATACTAGGATGTGATACTGTCTAGAAATGTCAAGAATGCAGATGCCTTCCTGTCCAACTGTATGGAGTATGTGACTTGTCTCCTTTTAGACAGCCACCTTTAAGTATTGTTGACAGAAAAAGAGGCAGAGTGGTTGTTTTTTATCTTTCTAGAAGTATAGTATATAATTTGGTAACAATTGGAAACCTGTTTAGTTTAGTTTCAAATATGTTAAATTAATAATTGTCATGCTTAAAGAATTTGCTGAAGTAAGTTTTTATATTAATTTAAACTCAAGAAGAATATGTTCTTACCGGCATCATCACCTGATAATAGGTGGTGGTGGTCGTAAGTTATTCCCAAGGTGCCAGGTCAGGAATATGGGCATGGCCACATGATAGGCAAAGACTCTTACCCAGGGGGTGACATCGCCACGCGGCTACTTACTTGATGCCAGAACACACACATGAAATACTCTTCTCTGCTGTTGGCCATAGAACATGCCTAACATGATTACACAGCCGGAAAAGGTACTAACTTACAAGAATGGAATCGACCAAGTGCTCATTGAATTGGGTGCCATTTGGCATGGAATTGCTATACAAATTACATTAACACAATTGAAGTAGTACAGAAAGTCCACACAAAACATATTACACTGCAAAAAAGCCATGCGGCTAAAACCAAATTAAGTTGAGTCCTCTTTTGATCCAGTCCGACGTACGATACAAAGAATTACATTTGGAGAAGAAGCCTCGGAACAGAAAATATTATTTAAGTGTCCACTGATATGCAGGTGCACCAAAGGCTGGATTTTGGGCCAAAACGAAAAGGTTATAGAACATTTAAGCAGACAGAAAGACTATGTCAGTAATGCAAAGATGGAACCCTTGTAGGCCTCATGACATGCATCCGTTTGGTATGAGCTCAGAGAAGAGAATGCCTAATGGCTGTCAGAAGCAATGTGCATGCTGCCGGAAATGATGGCCCTGTGGACCACACAGGCATAGATGTATATGAGCTTGGTTGAAAATAACATGGAACAGAACACTATCACTAAAATTCTCAAAACGTGCACAGGAGTACACAAGCAAAATAATTATACAGAAATTATTTAAAACTAATAGAACCCTTCAAACCACAAAAATATGCACAGGAATACACTGGCAGAAAATTTTGTACAGAAATTGGTTAAACTAACAAGACCCTGGATCATCTCTCATGGGCCCTTTCTGGGCTTCAGTGCACATGGAACATGTGTACCATTTGCATCACATGCACAAGTTTCATGTGTGTGTGGCCCGTGGTGGCCTTACGCTGCCCGAGGGACAACGTCGAGTAACACCGCCACTCCTCTAGGACAACATGGGTGAAAATGCACAAGACCAAAACACATGTATCTGGACGTAAAGGGGGTGGATTGCGCTGGATGGTCTCGACTCAGGGATAATATGTGAGGGGGAGGGATGGGGGTCGCAGCAACTGTGTAATCGCTGGTGGCATTTTGTCTGCAAATTGTAATGCGTGGGTGTTGTATCAGTTGAGGTGCTGGGAGTGTTTTATTTCTGTACAGAGCTTGTGCTCTCCTAACTTTCGTCCATCTGCAAGGGGTGAGGGTGTGGTCCCGGTCATACGTACCTTGCTTGGGCTCTCTTTCACGTCCAGCTACCTCGGCCTCAGGTTAGTCCATAATCACCATGTCCTGCGACCTGCCTGTCACTTTCCGAGGGTATGGCTCATCGTCTACCTTCTCTATCATGCCACAGAAAGTGGATTCACTTAAAAAGATGTCCAGTGGCCAGTACACCGACGGTTTCTTTGGTATTTCTTGGCATGAGGGAGAAAATTTGGCTTTGGGCATGGGTTTCCTAGGGGAGAAGTTTGCAAAGCTGGTAGGTGTGATGGGCGAACAGCCCGTGTTGTCAAATGTCTCTCTGCACGGGGGCTTCAGGCTATATATCTTTGGGTGTTGAACTTGCTGCAGTGAGCCCCATGAACACCATGGATGTGACAGGTGTACAATCAGTGTTCGTTTCTGCCTCTGCATGTGCCAGTGCATCTAGCCCGACGACCCTGGGTGTGTGTTCTACTGATAGTAATCCCACAAATCCTGTATGTGTGACAGGTGTGACGTACATGTCTGTGTTGCCCCCATGATCGTGAGAGGATGCATGGTCATAGTCACCTACCTCGACAGAATCATTGGTCAGAATATTCCTGATGCTTATGTTATCATGGTGGATCTTCTGAGACCTGCCGCAGCCTAGTCTCACAAGGTACTAAGTTGGACTGGCACTCTCCACAATAGTGCCAGGCCCTGTCCAGCAAGGTGCCAATACTGTGCAAAAATGCTTCTAGTTGGCCAACAAGGGGTGCACGTGCATAGACCAGCTGGCTCGGCCTCAATTCGGGGGAGGGGGTGGTAATGATGATGTGCCCCGCGATGTACCCAGCCTTGTGGTCGTTCAGCTTGTCACGTCGTGCTACAGCCTCTCCCTCCTCTGCAAGGGGATTTACTCAGTCTCTTCCTAATTCTGCACCCCCAGTTTCCCTGGCCTGGACAAACCCCACCCCTGCACTAACTGCGCTGGAGAAACTCGTCCTGTCGTGGCATTGACACACTTTCTCAGACAGAAGATCAACCAAGGGAGGTGTGTGTTCTAGTCTGTTCATCAATATAAATCCACAACTGGGCCTTCCCATCCTGGTTCTGGCACTCAGTTGGGTTCACCTGTGTGTGGTATATGGGAGATGTGTGATGCTTCATGCGCCATCGGGCACAATTGGACATCATGTCCTACCTACGAACTGAGTAACATTGGTGAGCAGCACCCGGGGGTAACTCCACCGGGGAAACAATTCAGTGTACAGCAGTTATGCAATGGTGCCAGCTCGCATGTTTGCACACAGGGAAGTCATCCACCCAGTGGGTAAACAGGTTGGCCACTAAGATGTGGAACCTCCTACTGAGGTGGTATTTGGGTAGGAATCCATGATGACGAGGGAGACTGTGTTGAAGGGCTGAGTGGGTTCCCGCGGTTGCTGCTCTTACCTGCTGTCGCGGTGTCAGGTCTTACATATCTGGCAATGCTCATACACATGCCCGTACTGGCTTGTTTCCTTGTCAATGCCTAGCCAGTGGAAGTGCTCACCCATGACCCATCTGATTTCGTTGGCACCTGGGTGACTGGCGGAGGTGTCGTGTTGTTGTTGAAATACAGTCACACGGGCCTGTCAGGGTACAGTCAGTCTTCAGAGGACGTCATCATGGCGTGTGTGACACTGAAGGATGCTGTCAATTATCTGCTAGTGCTAGAAGTGCGGCCATGCTTACTGCCCACTTGTCTTGTGTGAACTTGTCTGTCTTCTTCACGATGAGCACCTGACAACTCTTTAAATGTATGCTCATGGCTGACTTGCATCATAGTTCTCAAGGCCACAGTTGGCGTGCTTAGGGTCTGCACAGCAAGCTTTTGATGGGGATCATCATGCACCTCGTGCTCCGGATTAGGGTGGCAGGAGAATTTGTCTGTCAGTGAGTTGTATTTACCCAGTACATGCTCGACGACGAAGTTTATTGCCTGAAGCGACAGTGCCCAGTGAGTGAACTTCGACTTGTGCCCCTGCGCTTTCTCCAACCAGCGAAAGCACTGATTGTCAGTTTTCACTGTGAATACACTGCCCTCCATGGAGTAGTGGTAACACTTCAATGCCTATACAACCGCGAGGCATTTGTGCTCGTTTATGTTGTAGTTTTTTTCAACCCTCCCAAACTTCACTTTCGTGTAATACACAATGAGGCATTCACCTTGGTCTCCTAGTTGGTACAACACCACGTCTTGCCCTGCCTGGCTTGTGTCAGTTTGGATGTAGAAACGGCAGAAATATTCTGGGCATGTGAGGAGCAGATGGCACACTCATGGAACCTGCGCTTGAGTTCATTGAAAGTGTTTTGACCTGCGTCTGTCCAGTGGTAGCGATACTTTGAAGAGAGCAAGTCTGTGATTGTGCGGCGATGGTGGCAAATTCCGTCACATAGTTTCACAGCAGGTTGACCAACCCCACGAAGCATTGTAGCTGTCTGCATGTTAGAAAAGGGGAAGGGAGTGCTTCTTGAAGATGGGCCGCAGTTGTTTTGGTGATGGGCAATTACCATGCTGGTCCACAATGTGTCCCAGTTAAGGGAGTTCGGTCATCCTGATGTGGCACTTGTTGGGAGTGTACAAGAGGCAGTGGTTCGCGAATCTCTCCACCACCAGGACAAGATGGTAGGTGTGTTCTTCCCAGGACTTGTATCATACCAGGACTTCATTGAGGTAATCCATGGTGAATAGGCCAATGTAGCTGCCCAGCACATGCATTATCAAGTACTGAAAGCTCGTGGACACATCTTGCAAGCGAAAAGGAATGGACCTGAACTGAAAGTGTTGCCCACCCGGCATTGTGAATGCGGTATTGGAGTGGTCGTCAGGCTGCATGGGGATCTGCCAGATGCCAGAATTCAGGTCCAAAGCAGAAAAATACCTTAACGTGCCCCAACCCTGCCAAGGTGTTAGAGATATTCAGCAGTGGGGGAGTGGCATTTACAGTCGACTGGTTTGCAGGCTTGAAATTTATGCAGAAGCTGAGCAGCCCATCCTTCTTATCAACCATGGCCACCTGTCGGTAAT
Source organism: Dryococelus australis (assembly GCA_029891345.1). NCBI lineage: Eukaryota > Metazoa > Arthropoda > Insecta > Phasmatodea > Phasmatidae > Dryococelus > Dryococelus australis. The sequence continues at coordinate 197,699,959 of CM057009.1, forward strand.
ATGGGCCCTCACTAGCCTCAGTCACTCCGTACTTGAGCATGTCATCAACCTGAAGGGGTGTGGAAACTGGTTTTTATGCCATAAGCATTATGTCAGATGGAAGTGCCACAGGATGTCTAGTGATGTGGAAAACGGGAAAACCTGGACTTGTCAGGGAGTTTTGTGTCAGGGAAAAGTCAGGGAATTTTGAGAAATAGCCTGGAAATTTTTAGTAGCGTTAACTATAATGCGTAATGCATATTTTATACATTTTCCTATTTACATAATTAATTTCAGAGTGATTTGTGCAGTTACATGTTAAAGTTTTATTTAAACCATGCCAAAATGGATTAAATACCACAATCTTATCACAGCGTGTACATGAAATGAAACAGATGTTCTCTTAATAGCTTCAATATATTATGCTGTTGAAAAATAGTTTTGAGAGTTACTATCAGTTGATCGGTTGACTCATCAGTGCTGAACTTTTAAGGTGTCGTGGTTTAATTGCTTGTGGTTGATTTAACTTGTTTTGAATTTTTGATAGCAATGTTGATGATTAATCATTGATTTGTGTTAGGATATTTGAATACGCTTATTTTGGAATTTCATTGTAAGGTAGGTAAATCATATTATTTTTGTTTTTAAGGGACTATTTTGTGTCTTATGTTACGAATGAACAGCACTGCACAATACATTTTGTGGTGTAGGCTGTAGGTTATCAATTGAAGACCGACAACTGGGTTTTGAAATATATTGCAGCTACCAGTCTATGTTTAAAAGTATCGCAGTATTTATTTTGGCTAAGTCATTCGTTCAATCCATGCTTTGATATCGGATTGCAAATTGTTGGTGAGAATGAGCCAAATCCATAGGTTAGGGAACATATTTTTGCAAGTGTCCTTGTTTAGATGTGTGTACATAAAGTGTGTGTTTGGTATAGTTTGCTTTATGATGCCTGAAAATTGCTTATATACAAGCAGTTATAGAAAGTGTGGTTTTATTTACACACGTGTGGCTTTTGAACTGCATCTACTTGCGAACTTAAATATTCAATCTGTAACATGTTTTGTAAATCAAAATTGTATATTATATGAATGTTTATTATTTTGATTTTTTTAAACATGGCTAGGCTGCTATCTAGAATTGAACCATTGTTTACATAATTTTCTTAATGAGCTAGCACAATTGCAACATTTTAAGAAATATAACCTCATGTTATTAATTATTTTGTGTAGTTTAAATTTTGATTTAGCAATTGTATTTGTTATGTAATAATTTCGTGTTTGCACATACTTACAGTTTAAGTAATTCCCGGAACAGTCTAGATTAATGCAAAGTTAATAGTTGCTAGACCTAGTTGATTGACTTGAATTTTCATGCAATTCATTGAATTTTTATTCATCTGCTGTAGATCTTGCATTAACCTAACCTATAGATCATTTCATATTCAGTGTTAAATTATTTGGTGGTATTCAAATTTTTTATTGTTCGAGGGCAAAAATTTGATTGGTATTTCTTTATTAACTAAAAGGTAGGCCTATAGGAAGGTGGCCCAAGAAAATAAGCTAACTGTCATCACAAAATGTAAAGTAACAGCTGAACTTGGTGAGCTACAAGCAAATAAGAAAAAAATTTTGGAAGATACGCACAAGAAATTGCTCTTCTCGATTCCCAAATAGAAACCCTCAATAATTTGTACAATGATAGTTTGTGATCTTTGTTTTCTAGTAATAATTATTATATCCTAATATCTGATGTAATTATTTTATATTTCACGGTGGCTACAGATGGGGAAAACTTGGAAAACAGGGAAAAGTCAGGGCATTTCAAATAGCCAGGGCAATGTCAGGGAATTTTCTGAGAATTAGAGAATTTTTGTACACTTTAAAATGTTTACATTACTTTTAATTCTCTGTGCAAAAATGTTTGATGTTCCTACAATTGGTGACATGAAAGCGACATTTGGTGAATGCTGGCTGGTGAGTTGGAGCATCAGTATTTGTGGCGTACTTCAAACAGGTAACCATTCTTTGAAAGGCACATTATGGGATGTCACAGAAGTGATAGTGTATTTCATAAAACATGAAAATGTTTGCAGAATTAGTTGGAGTAATCAGGTACGACTCTGGTCGACTCGGCCATGAATGACTTTGACTCTGGTTGGCTCGGCCACAAATGGCTTTACACCTAGCTAGGGATCCTTGTCGCCTGCTTTTCCTTTAGAGTGGCTGACTTTAGTACCTTCCTTTATGTCATACATCCATAGGTGTGGTGCAAAGAGGTGAGCTAGGAAGGCAGCTACTGCCTCAAGAGTCCAACCTGAGCTGTAACCCAGCGCCAACTGCCCTCTGCAGTCTAACACCCTGGGAACGAGCTCAAGCCGCCCGACAACTGGAGAGGCCTTACCTGCCAGTCCCTCCATGCTGTGTATTTCAGCCTCCCTACAAGACCACCGGCGAGCCGCATCCAGTCGTCATCGACTTCCACCAGGGGCTCCTTGTGCCACTGGGTATGGCGAACCTGTTGTTCCAGCCCAGCAAGACCAGCAGCCCTCCGGGGGCTCCTATCAGCACCGCCAGCTACAGCACCACGTTCGCCCAAGAACTGGGCACGAGTTCAGCCAGCACCAGCAGCAACAGCGGTCGAGTCAGGATCTACCCCGGGCTATGCACACTCCGGGTAAGCCTCTGGCTGTGTGTTAACCAGCATTGCGGAATACAGTTAAGCTTACACCAAACTTTGTGCCGTGCTGTTACGCCAAATGCCTCAGCTTATATTCCGGCCGGGGACCGGTTAGCATCCAACGAAGTCAGCCCAGTCATATCGCAGCTGTCTCTGACAGACACGCTAAAACCTTACCCAATCTTTATATCATCATCAGTCACCCAATGTCACGTGCCAACCTATTACACGACTCTTAAAATTCTTCTCATTAAATGGATAACTGCAAGAGTGTAAGTTCATAGACATTTCTATTAGTTTGTGTACAAGGCTTCATTTAGATAAAACTTATGAAAAATTTTATTTTATTTTATTGTTATAGGTCAGGAAAAAAAATTATGATAGACAGGGAAAACCTGGAAAAGTCAGAGAATTTAGTTTTATGTTTCCACCCTGTATTTATCCTGTATTTCATTTTACAAGTAATTTTGATGTTTACTACAATAATTAAAATAAACTTCATTGTAAGCATAGGCCAAAAAAATTCAAATTATCTCATTCTTACAAAAAGTGCTTATGCATCTTGTACAGTGTAAGTTAATTTCAAGATATAAATATTAACAGGATTGTAAATTTGAAGAAATAGCATTTACCTCCAGTTACTTCAGCAGAACATGCATTAAGTTTCACTAGACAGCTCCTAGTATTTCAGTGTTACTGAATGTACAGTAAACAGATGAGCTTATATTTTGGAGTACATAATGCATAATAATTTGTAACCATCAAAATATTTTTTCTGTGTGATATTGTTGTAAGCTCACTATATCTGTTCTATTGAATCCTATTGCAGGTTTGGTTCTGACAGCATTAAGTACCAGTAATGTATGTTTAACTGTCAAGTATTTTTGGCCTTTCCCAAATTATTTAAAAACAGGCCTGGAAAATTTTAAATTTTGCCTGGAAAACCTGGAAATGTCAGGGAATTTCAAAACAGCATGTCACTAGACACCCTGTGCCAACATGGAGTCTCTCCTTACTTTCCTCAATGTGGGTATCTTGCTCACCTAACCACAGTTGACCCAGGATAACTTCCTCCTGCAGTCCCTCCACCACGAGGGCTGTGGCCGTTGTGACCAGGTCCCGGAGCTGGATGGTGATGGTGGCTCGGCCCCGCGTCTCTGTCAACAAGCCCCAGGTAGCTAGGCGGAGCAGCCCTGGCTTCGGCACCACCTGGTGTGCAGGCACCGGGTGGCTTGCGATGAAGTTTTCTGTCACCAACGTATCGATCAGGACTGCCCTCAGCCTACTGTCGATGCTCACCGAGATGCTCAGAAGACCCTCGTGGCTAGCAGCAACGTGCCTTCGGAGGGAGGTGATGTTGATGTTATCGTGCAGTGGTGATGGTGGCCAGTTGCCTCAGAGAGGGTGTGGGCCAGCTAGTCCGATGACCCTTATCACCAATTTCCCACCATGGTAGCCTCCACCAAGCAGGCAAGCATAAAGGGGCTCTACTGATGCCAGTGGTAAGCTGTCTCCATGCTGTATTGGCATTGGGGGAGATTGCTTTTCTTGCCATTGGCCACATCTGCCTTCACCTCCCATGCTGGCCTGCCCATGAATCCCTTGGTGTTGTGGCGGGTTATGATGCAGTGTGGTTGGGGCTGGGGGTTGGGGTGATGGTATCACAGTGTACCTCACCACAGCCAGGGCGTCCTTGGGGCAGGTGGCGAACGGGGTCCTCCATGGTGGTAGTGGGCGAATGCCGGGCAACGTCCTCCATGGTGGCAGGGACAGAGCACCGCACACCATCTGAAGATCTCCTTCATATTGTGATCCTCCGTGTAAGTTTAACAGATGAAGCCCTCCACCCCACTGTTGGTTGATTAACACATAAGTTGGCGCAGCTGTGGGTGCAGGAGTTTGAGGATGATCTCGAGTGTGGCCTCGTCCCCTTCGCCCTCATGCTATCTGTGTAATAGGCATACTTTTACCTGCATGAAGGTCTCGGCAAACTCATCATCTGCCTCTTGTTTACACTGTTCCATTCAGCATGCTACTTTTGGCCTAGCATCTTAAAAACTACTACACATTGCAGGTGAACTCAAGCCACAGTATTTCGTACACTCCCGTGCTATACCACCAGTCCTTGGCACTCTCGTGGAACTGAGCTGCTGCATTGCTAGACCACTCCTCCGCAGGAATGCTGGGTCTGGTAAACTTGTCTTTGCACAGTCTTAAGAACTCACCTGGGGCTTCCCATGGGCAGCCTGTGAACATTGGTAACAGATACTCAGACATATGGTTAAAAAGCGCATGCTGTAGGTGCTGCATGTCCGTTTTTACAACCGTGGTGCTGGGGCCAGCAGGTGGAGTGAGCATGCTTCGCATCCTAAAAACCCATGCATGAAGGAAAAATGCTCACCTGGAATTGCGCAGTCCTGGTGTTTGTGGCAGTGGTATCCTATGCCGCATGCCATTTCAGTGGTTAGGCTTAAACAAATCAGTGCGGCACATTGCCCACGCGACTTGGAGGTTAGGCATAGTGCCTGTCCGCTAGCCTCACACTCCGTGGTGCACAAGCAAAATTGGCCATCTGTGTCTGTCCTCTGTTTGCCTGATGATAGGCAAACACCGCCTATGTTCGTGTGTAATGTATGGTTGCCTTGTACATACATTGCACACGAACATGAGCCCGTGCCTGTTATTGAGCTCATGCTACACAGTTCTCAGAAATACCCATGCGGCCAGATGCACGCAGATACAGTCACACTCCTAACCATTGTAGCTCGCTTGCCCAGCGAAAAGAGATCATTGTTTCTTCGAGAACACATAGTTCACTGTACTTGTGTATTAATCCACAGGTGTTTATCGGAACAGGAGAAAGTTCCATGTTGGGCGCCACATTGTTATCGGCATCAACTGATATTAGGTGGTCGTGATCATAAGTTAGATTTCGAGGGTGCCAGACTGCGAATATGTGCACGGCCATGCAGTAGGCAAAGACTTTTATCCAGGAGGTGATGTCGCCACATGGCTACTTACTTGATGAAGAAACACACACATGAAACACTTCTCTGCTCTGCTGTTGGCCACAAAACATACCTAACATGATTACATGATGGGAAAAGATACTAACTTACCAGAATATATGCTCGCTGAATTGAGTGCCGTCCAGTATGTTATTGCCATAAAATTACATTAAAACACTTGAGGCAATATAGAAAGTTCACACAAAATGTATTACACTGCAAAATAGCCATGTGGCTGAAACCAAATTAAGTTGAGGCCTTGTTTGATCCAGCCGGAGGTACAACACACAGAGTTACACATGGAGAAGAAGTCTCGTGACAGAAAATATTATTTTAGAGCCCCCTGAAAAGCAGATGGGCCAAAGGCGGGCTGGGGGAGTGGGGGATGAAAACAAAAAGGTTATAGAACATTTAAGCATTCAGAAAGACTATATCAATAATGTAAAGGTGAAATACCCGCAGGCCTAGCAGCACACATCCGTCTGGCACAAGCTCCAAGAAGAGACTGCCTAGTGGCCATTTAAAGTGGAGCGCATGCATGCTACTGGAAATAATGGCTTCATGGACCATATAGGCATAGCTGTAATATGAGCTTGGTTGAAAATCGCATGGAACAGAACAATATCACTCTATTACTAAAATTCATAAAACCAAAATAATTATACAGTAATTACTTAAAACTAACAGAACCCTTCAAATCGCAAAAACATGCACTGGAGTTTACAGGCAAAATAATTATACAGAAATTGCTTGAAAGTAACAGAATGCTTCAAATCACAAAAATATGCACTGGGGTACATGGGTAAAATTATATGATTATATATCAATTGTTTAAACTAATATGACCCTGGATCATCCAGTGTGGGCACACACTGGACTTTCGGCGCACACACAACAGATGCACTACTCGCATCACACACAAGTTTCATGCACACACGGCCCAAGGCAATCTTATGCCGGCCGAAGGACAAGATTGAGTGACAATGTATTGTTTGTTAAGGTGAAAAGCCAGGTTTAGTCAATTTGATTCAGACTTGCAGTACAGGGTTTGCATAGAAGTTGATTTAATTTACTATGCTTTGTTGTTTTTCTATTGCTGTGCTACCAGCCAACAAGTCTTATTGTCTTGGTATAGAGAATGTGAGACTTGAGTGTACCTTACATATCATCAAATCTTAAAATTAATCATAAACTGCTAGCATTTTATATTATGCAACATACTGCCATTATTTTGAAAAGCTATTTTACTATATCAGTTATCCTTACATGTAGCAAATTTTATGTTCATGTATGTGATCTAAAAAGTTTTGTTGTTTTATTTTTACATGTTCTCTGTAACATCAGTGTTTTATTTAATGCCTCACTTCATCAAATTTTAAAAAATAACCGTAATGTATTTAAAAGAAGAGAGCAAATAGTAACTGATTACAATGTTATAAAATCACTTCAATGTATGCTTCTTGGTAGATTTATATTTCAACAAATTTGTTAGATTATAATTCTTTGTACATACATGAGCTCTTTACATATATATATAAAACAGGAAAAAAAATATATATATATATATTCTGTTATTCTCTTGAACAATTCAGTTTTTTCCTTCCCAATTAGAATTGCTTTTCCGAAGACCACAGCAATGGGTAAATACTGAGTACTTAAAAATACAGAAAAGGGGTTTTTATATTTAGCATTATATTTACACACACATAACCACACAGTTCATGTAAATAAATGTGCAGTAAATATAAGAATGATAAAAAACATATGAAATTGATAACAGCAACGAACAACCATATGATTTAGAAGGTATAACATGGTACATAGCATAACACTTAATCTGAGAATAGCTATATGGCCCTTAAAAACATCTCAACATATATGTACCAGTAGTCATCTGCATACCAATAGTCATCACTTCATAAAAAATTATGAAAATATGATTAAAAGTGTAAAATCTGATGAGCCCACATCTTATTTTGTGCTGTGAGAATAATTTGTTTTCAGCAGCACGAATGTTTTCGGAACACCCCTGAATTTAAAGAGAAGCTACTCTCTTTATACAGTCGTGCACTGTAACCTTGTAAATTATTATATCACTGCTTGTTTGTGTTATGGTAAGTAAATATTTTTAATTTTGATTTTTAATGTATGTTTATTTTTCTGTGCGGTTTTGGTAACTGTCCAACAATAAGTAGCATCAATTAAGTTTTACAATTGTACATTTTGGCCAGAAATAAATGGGGTTATGAGTACTGGATAACTTAAAACCACGCATTAGCAGTTTTTGTTACTTGACGAATACTGATACATTTTAGGTGTTAAAAAACATTAAATATTTCAATTGCTGAATGCACAGAATACATTGTTGTGTTATTAATTTTTATGAAATTACTGTACAGTACTCCGGTCTAGTAGTCATCATAGATGACGCAACCACTGGTGCAAATCAGTGATGAACTCTAGAACATTATTAGGACGAATACGGTTCTTGATTTTTCGCTAACTAGAGGGGTAAAAAGTACCTAAAATATGAATTTTGCAAGCTATATAGCGTGATTAATGTCCTTGACATATAGATATATTTTATAAATAATAGCTGCCAGGTGTTTGTAGTTCCAGACTGCAGTGTTTGATTCTCAAATACAATATATATGTTGTAAGAGAACTAGCTTCTCACCAAATCAGCTCCAGTTAGGGTGCTTGCTGAGGCATGCAATATTTCCGAAATTAAAAGTGGTGAAGAATTCCCGAAAAGTTTTTGGTACCAAATTTGAAGTTAAAAGAAAAATTAAAAATACTCTTTGTTTGCTATTTTATTTTTTGCTCTTGGCAAAATTGAATGTAACTATTCAACTGAATTGTTTTTGTGTATTGCAAATAATGTATAAGCACAAAACGATAATGTAATAAACCAAGCAGAACGGCACTATGTATTACTTTTAATAACAGAGGGTGGAACCAATTTATTTCCTGTCAAGTCTGATTTTTTATAAATACTGAGTGCTTTCCGCATAAATTTTACAAAATGGAGTCTAGATGATGCTATTGTATCATAATATAGTGGATTAATTTAAGGTTTCTTGTTGAAGTGCAATGCTAAGAAGAAGCACTTTACATTATGAGCGTCATCAAATGGAAGAGGCCATGCAGGATGCAAAAGATGGAATGTCAATCATACAAGCTGCTGAAAAACCTAGTGTTCTGGAGAACACCCTGTCTGACAAATTGAAGGGGAAGATGCCTCTAAGCAGGAAAATGGGACCAGAGTTATGGCTCAAGAAGGCAGAAGAGAACTTACAGTGAAGTCGGCTGCATCATTTGTAAAGCTGGTTTTCCAATCACTATGGAATACCTGCAAAATAGCGTGCAGCAGCTTACTAAATGATTGAATAGGCCATTTCCTTTCAAATATGGGCAACCTGGCTGGAAATGGCGCACATCATTCTTGAAAAGGAATCCAGCCTTAACACTAAAAACACCTCAAAATGTGAAATTTAGTCGGGTTGCTGTTTTCCTGCATAAGATCACAGAATGGTTTGAATATAAACACGCACACATACACACACATGCACGAAAACTACTTGCAAGACATCTTATCTGAATCGAAAAGAATATTCAGTGGGGATGAGACAGAATTTTTCCTAAACCCTAAGGGGAAAGTACTGACTAAGAAGGGAAACAAATGCATTTTCCAGCAGGTGGATTTAGATGAAAAGTAATGTTTTACAGTTTTGTTGACATATATATATATATATATATATATATATATATACACACACACGCACGCACACGCGCACACACACTCACTCACTCACTCACTCACTCGTGCAATTATTTGTTTACTTTTGTTAATAAACAAAAAAAAAACTTCATCCCGTATGTGTAAAATCCAAACGTGTTGGAGCTCGGCCATAGATGCCGTACATTAGAAAATAATTTTTCTCCTGTGCAAAATAAATATATTGTGTTGTTTGCATGCCCGCCGCCACGCTACATGTGCACATTGATAAGACACAATTTTTTGTAACATGTTGCCGTGGTTGTGCTTTCTCAAGTTACATTACCATCTGTGGAATAGTAGTTGTGCAATATATATTTGTAAACATTTCAACATAATACAAATTTTCTGTCACAAATGTTTTGTATGGGAAAATTAAGTCTGAGTTTATAATGTTTGTATGGAATAGTGACCCAACTATATTTACAGGAATACAAAAATTATGTGCGGTCTATACGTGAAATATTGATTATTCCTAATATTTCATCAAAAACTTCTGGGGCGGCCTGTACATGCCAAAATATGGTAATTTAAACCTCATTTCCATGTGTTGTATTTCACAGCTCATATACATATACATTTCCATAATGGCTACCTGGTAATTTATGCACATTCACTTGATGCACTCACACCTTAATCCCTCTATAGGGCAGTCGTTATATTTCTTGCTTCTACTCGAAGCGTGTATATAAAGGGTAAGTCTGAATGACACCAACAAACGCCGGCAGGTGATTCCTTAGGAAAATATAAGACAAAAATGTAAGAACCAGGTTTTCCGAAATTGATTATGAAGAGAGCTGTGCGCCCCCAAATGTCGGATTTTGAAATGTCTTAAGTTGAATATTTTAGAAACTACTTGCGACTAAGCGACTAATTGCCGAATAGTGTTTTGTATAATGGAGATCATTCACTTCGAGAATCGTGGTTGGTAATAGCATCCCCTTACATTGGGAAATTGATGTTACAACCTTGTGTTTGCACAAATCGTGTTAACAAACAATTGTAAGTGATTTATTGCATAAATTTATTAATCAGCACATTCAAATTAACAAAAAAAAGTAGTCTTGTCTGAACACACTCAGGTAAACCTTTGTGAGAAATCTGTGGCGACATTGTTCAAAACAGAAAGTGAGTGGCCTGGCAGGTAGGCGATTCACATAATACGGGACGTGTCCGTCTTTCATCACAGTAACATGTCCTGTGTTATGTGGATTGCTTACCTGCCAGGCCACTCGCTTTCGGTTTTGAATGATGTTGCCACATATTTATTGCAAACCGTTCACCTGAGTGTTCGGACAAGATGACCTTTTTTGTTAATGTAGACATGCTGATTAATAAATTCATGCGATAAATCGCTTACAATTGTTTGTTAACATAATTCGTGCAAACACAGGGTTGCAACCCCCATTTTCCCAATGTAAAGGGATGCTATTACCAACCACGTTTCTCGAGGTGAACAATCTCCATTATACAAAATACTTTTCGCCAATTAGTGGCTTAGTTGCAAGTAGTTTCTAAAACATTCAACTTAATACTTATATATATATATATATATATATATATATATATATATAATATATATATATATATATATATATATATATATATATATATATATATATATAAAACAACAACCCCTTAATAATCAATTTTGGAAAACGTGGTTCTTAAGTTTTCATCTTATATTTTAATCACCTGCCAGCGTTTGTCTGTCTCGTTCAGACTCATCCTGTATAGTGCAATGTTAACTTAATTTTCGGTGCCTTAGGCACTTGAAGTCTGTCCTCTCGAGTGCCGATTCCCTCCTAGTGAATGTGATTGTCCCTTCGACGGTGATCCGTTGTAACTGGCATGCCTGGCGGGTCAGGGGTTGCTCACATCGGGGTTCATGTTCATAGTCCTCCTACCTAAAGGTTGTGTAGGGGAATTGAACCCCAGGGTGAGCTTAACGATACGTGTCTCTTTCCCAGGTAGCATGATCTTGCTCACCGTGATGGTTGCCAAAAATCTGGACGCCAGTTGTCAAGGGGTGAGAGTAAAAGAAAAAAAATTAACTAACTTAAAATGGTGTTAAGTTGAGTATGAGATGAGGAATGGCAATCTTGGCTATCCCTACTCCGCGTTAAGTTGGCAATGGCGTCTTCCAAGTGGGGATGGCTTGCTTGGCCGTCGCTCAGGGACATAAGTGGAAAGTGGAGTAGCGATCCTACGCCTTTGAACGAAAGGTGGGATTATCACCTTAATTACTTTCCCGGCGGCAGTGTGTACAGTGCACGTCTTGGTATTCTGCTTTCCTATTGTCCGGGCTGGAACTGGTGTTTTACTGACCAGGGTAGGTAGGGGGGCATATAGGTAATTGTCATCATAAGAGAACCTAAGCCAACAAATCCGTAACCAGGAATGGAGCTCAGACTGGTGCGAAGGGATCACTGCTGGCGAGATTGATTGTGGTATGGGCAGGGTGATCTCGGGTGCAGTCGGCGAGGGTGAGTTATCCTGAGGGGTGTCAGTCGCCTGGAAGGGGGGATAACCAATTGTTCAAGTTTGTTTTGTAGCACACGTTGGGTCTTGTGAGACAGTCTACTGGGAAGGCCACCACCCTTTCTTGTCCACTGAATGTGGTACTCGTGAACAATTATAGTGACCCAAAAGATACTCTTACTTAATCTAGGCTCATCAATTATGACATTGGTCACGTTTTCCCTAGCAGTCTTCCAGTATTCCTGTTTGAGTGTACGTGTCTGTGGAGAGGTGTGGGCATTCTGTGCTTACCCAGATGTCAGAGTATGTCCTTACGGACTAGAGATCCCTTTTGGACCCTCTGAAACTTGGAAACTCGGCCCGCTCACATGTATATGATGGAGTAGATTAAGAATGAGATTTGAACCGAACTACGCAACAACATAACCAACTTAGTTTTATATGAACATGGAGCAAGTAAAATAATAACTTACACGATTAATTACGGTTTTGATTCAAGCGTTTTTACTCACACTTTTGTAAGTACTGGAGAAAACCCAATTAGTACAAGCTGCTAAGTAATTATATTTACCCTCGTGAGTTACACTTAACCAAATGAAGGCAAACCTGGGAATTTCCAACTTACTCCTACTTCCAAAAATCGATCTTGTCTTTTACAGCAATGGTTTTTGAGGGGGAGGGGTAGGACTTTGCGACGGCCTGCTATCGTAGAGTCAGGTATGACTGTGGTAGAGGGAGCAGAGTGCAGATGTAGAGGTTACCTCGGAGAGTGAACTTGGTTTAGCTGCAGGAGCCAGTGCTAGAAGTTGAACCTTGGGCAGGCTGTTGGAGCTGGAGAGAGAGCCTTCTTCAAACTGTTGGGTTGGGAGAGGAGGAGTCCTTCTAGGCCCTAGGAGAGCTCGCTGACCAATGCAGTCAGCCAGCTGACACATTCTGATAAGGGGAGTTTGAAGCTTCCTTATATAGTCCCTGCTTCTGCTTCTTGACTCTCCAAGGGTGAGGGAGTGGCAAGACTCTCCTCAACACGGGGGTTGGTTATCTCTGGTAGTGGGCAGTGTAGCATATTTTCTTATCGCCCTTGATTGAGGCTGACAACAGTTGTACCTCCTCATCCCGAGGCTCGGCATTTGTAACGTCACTGGGTGCAGGGGTGCTACAATCTTGTGGGTATCTTTCCATCTTCTTTATCAAAATTGGCGGGTCCACAACTCGGCGGGTAAAACAATCTTGAGTTGAGGAGGTGGCGACCGCATGTTTGAATTCGGGCAGGCAGTATAATTTTATAATTAATCTTTTAATTATAAGTGTGACAGTGTTTGTTCAGGCTTGTGGAATCAACTCTGTCAGCGCTAGAATTTTGTATGCCACTGTTTTTGACTTTCACCCGAGCTCTTTATCACTCGTTGATGGGGCGAAGTCGCCCGTAGAGTACACAGGCCCCCTGCACAGCAGTGTGGCACTCATCACACATGTTGATGTATCACTTTGTTCCTGTTATTTTCATACCACAGTAAACACAGTGAGTAATTCCATGCCATTTCAAGAAACAGTGGTTGCTCCATAATTTTTTTTTTTTTTTTTTTTTTTTTTTTTTTTTTTTTTTTTTTTTTTTTTTTCAGTTACATCTTTTGGGAGTTTAAAACCATTTACAGAATAAATATACGGCCATTCATTTGGCTGTGACCACCATTTTTAGTGTTTCGTGTGCAGTGATTTTAGTGTTTGTAATCATTCTCGTTAAATGCTCTACCTCCTGTGAATTTTGTACGAATTCAACAGAACAAAGACCAATTTGTTCACCATGAAGTTTTTTTTTGTTAATTATTGTTAGGCATACCCTTAGTGTATTTGGTTGTCAAGTTTTTGCAGCACAAAGTTGAGACATTGAACTTGATTTTTTTCTGACTTTAAGGTTATATTTCACCAAGAAGGGGATGAAAAAATTGAAGGTGTTATCGACTCTCTTTTATTTATAGGCTGTCAAAAATGGTAAATTTTCGAAATTTGTGTATTTTAACATGCTGTAACTTCCATGGGGGATAGAGAAAAAAATTTACCTTTGCACTACACAAAGTTCATCTAGAGTAGAACAACATGTAAAAAAAAAATTTGATAAAGGTGATCTGCAAAATTTTAAAAATATTTTCCTTTAAAGTTGGGCTAAAATGCATGTTTATCTGCATGTATTTTTGATGTCTAAAATCATTTATTCTCTTGGTTTCTACAAAAGGATGCCTGGATTTTACACAATCAGTAACTATAGATTACAAATATGAAATTACTTTACAATAAACAATAATACAATTATTTTTTCCAAAGAAACTACACTAATACATACCATAAGTTTTCTTAACATTCCTACTTTCAAAATGTTTTAGACAACTTATTTAGTTTATATCATATTCTACTTTTGTTGTTTTTTTCTTTGTTTTTTTGTAGTTGGATGCCCAATAATGTTGACAGTCTTGTACTCATTTAGGATCAATGTTTCTTATTCTTCCAGTGGATGGCCAGAATTCATTTACACTCAAAACATGTAGAATACTCACAAAAAGTACACACACTGTGTCATTTTTAGATTTCACAAAAGAATTTTCTGGTCCAGGTGGGTGAAAACAGTTAACATCATAGTCTCTCTCTGAATTGTTCACCTTTGTTACTTTGGCGAACCACTACCTTGACTCGTATATACATGCTATGTAGTCCTCTGCTTTAATGTCAAATGAAAAGTTTTCTACAAGGATCCCTATTTGTACATCTTCAAAATTTTCAGAACTGGATGTTGGGAAACAACGTATTTTGCCAGTACCCTTGAGGGGCACAAAACGATGCTTATCTCTTGTATGTGGAATTGCTTTAGAGATTTTTAATCTTTCTTCCAAAAGGCATGTATTTAATTCAGCTTTGTTTATACTCACATAAAAAAAATGTGATACCTGTAATGTTTGACACACAAAAATCATACTTTGCTTCAGGGTCCAGAATGTGGTTTGAAAATACTCTTTGGAGACAGGCCTTTGCAGCAAGTCGTTTAATGGTGCCACCAATACCATCACATTGACCTTTTCCATGTGATGTGCCAAAGAAGTTCCATTCTGCTTCTAAATCAAAGTCTTTCTTGTGGCACCCCAAATTCATAAAGTTTTTTATATTTTTATATTGTCAAGCAGCACCATCAGAATAATAAATAACTTTTTTTTGGTAACCAAGAAGCTGTTATGATCTCTGGAGTCAGGTGTTTCTGAAAAGCATACACGGTTTTGTTGAATGTTCCTTACAGTAACTAATAAAACAAAAGCACTTGTAAATAACAAAAGGATTAAGTGTAGCCTGTGTATTTACGCAGTGAAAGCTTTGAACTTTATCGTGTACCATGAATGTAAAATTTGCTGAGAAATCACCCATTATATGTTCTGAAAGTTCTAAATTTTCTTTGTTACATTTGAAGTATGCAGATTGACTTTTCGAAACAAAGTGATATTTTTTTAAAGTTAAAAGTTTGGTAGTGAAGTCTTCAATGAATTCATCACATGGCGTGGTAATCATCACCTGGTCGGTGCGGTCGATTGTCACCCACTGCTTGTATGTGATGGTGTCCTGGAATATGTCATCATCTTCACATAATTCCAACTTCATCAGGTCTTTTATAATTTCTGGCCCAGGGCAGTTATCACAGGTTTTCATCATGCACTTCTCTTCTTGAACATACAAACCATGGATTCAAGCAGATCTTTATAGTCTATGTTCAGCTTAGAACCCTCCAACATTAATTTATCATTCTGGTGTAACACACACACATACACAAACTGAGTGTGCCCCACGTGCACCTGCCAAAACACGCCATTTTGGACAATCAGCAAATCTGGAAAACCGTATTATATCTGGGTATTCAGCACAAAAAAACTGGTACAGTTCCTTAATATTACAAAGAATCAACCTTTTCTGTATGTGCTTCTTTTCACCATCCTGATTTCCAACTGAAACAACATCCTTAATGTCTGGGCACATCCTGCTATTTAAATCACTCTTATAAAATTCTTCTACTGTTTGCTTAGTTTCTGCAGCAAGTTTCTTGTATTTCTTCTGTTCAGTGTTTGGGAGTATTCCATATTTTATTACTAACTGCCTAGTATTTCTTACTAAATACTGACTAGCCCCAAATTCTGCACAAGTTTTTGCAATGGACCATGACTGTGGCACTAAGCTTAGAATTTTAACTTTTTCTGCTACACTTGTACTTTCCCTATACCTGTCTTTCAACTTATGTAAAAGAATTACATATTTATTTTGGTAACTTTCTTCCATGTCCTCAATGTAGTCTTCTAAGTTAATGTCGAAGGAAGAGCTCAATTTATCTTCGAAAGTAGAAGCTATCTTCTGTACTTTACTCTGTAAGGCCTGTTGTCTTCTTCCTTGACTTAACTTCAGAATTTTTACAGGGGATACGCCTAAGGCTTCACAAGCAACATTGACATTATTTACTATTTCATCAGCTGGCATGTATGTCGGACCATCTTCTTAGATATTTTGTGTACTTGTGTCATCACCAGGTATCTTTTTAAAACAAGTAATATACAAGCCTTTCCCAGGAATTAACCCTAAATGTGAATAAGCTGTAACAAACTTTAATGTTATTTCTTTAAGTCCCTTGGTTATACTTTTTTTGTGAATTTTTAATGGATCACAAAACTTTTGTCAAAAGAGATGAAAGTACTTATGTAGATACTTTTTCTCATGATACTCGCAGATTGTCTGAAGATTGCATTCCTCTAATCCAAGACTAAGAATTGTCTGGTTCTCACTATTATAATCATTAAACCATTTCAAAGTTACTGAATCAACCTCATAGCTTTCTTTATGACACTCCTCTTTAGCGCAAACATCAATAGAGCACTGCATAGTTTCACACTGAACCAATGACTACAACTAAGGCCAGCTCTTTCCTAATTGATTTTATGTGTCATCCTGCCCTAGAAGCAGATTTATCAGGATGAGACCTGAGTCAGTATCTTGTTTAGATATGCTGTGTTGCAGGTTGCAGATAACACAGTGACTCACGACTTACTTGCACATGCAGCAGAAATTATGTCTTGCTGACCTCATTGCCTTCCGTATTCCATACTGCACACTTGCTTTTAGTGTACTGTATCCTTTTCATAAATATTTTATTTAACTAACAATTACTTATATGGCAATGGTTTTGCCACTTTTGGCTATCTATTACAATTGAGTACGTCAAATCATTTTTGTCATCAAGCAATACTAAACCCTACAGCCTACAAATCTGTTATAGTATTAAGTCTGCAAATCCTAATGTCCTAATTCTTCCAAATTGTAGTTTCTACTTTTTAACCAATAACTAGCATTAAAGAATAATTTTAACATATATGTCACAATATTAACCATATATCAGAAACATGCATTTTAGCCCAACATTAAGGCAAAATATTTTAATATTTTACAGATCACCTTAATCAAATGTTTATATGATGATGTACTCTAGATGAACTTTGTGTAGTGCAAAGGTAAATTTTTTTTGTCTGTCGCCTTTGGACGTTATGAAATTCACAAATTTTGAAAATTTCCCAATTTTAACAGCCTATAAATAATAAAGGGTCTATAACACCTTGCATTTTTTTCCTACTGACTGACTAACCTGTTACCATAGTTACTGTAAACAATAAATTGTTAAGGTGTTATGTCCCCTTCTTGGTGAAATATAACCTCAAAGTCAGAAAAAAATCAAGTTCAATGTCTCAACTTTGTGCTGCAAAAACTTGACAACCAAATACTAAGGGCATGCCTAACAATAATTAATAAAAGAGCACTTCCTGGTGAACAAATTGGTCTTTGTTTTGTTGAATTCGTACAAAATTCACAGGAGGTAGAGCATTTATCAAGAATGATTACAAACACCAAAATCACTGCACACAAAACACTAAAAATGGTGGTCACAGCCAAATGAGTGACCGTATTTTTTTTTCTGTAAATGGTTTGATACTCACAAAAGATGTAACTAATGACTGGAAAAAAAAAAATCATAGAGAAACCCTCTTCTTTTTTTTTTTAGGCATGGAATGACCCTAGTAAAACCTAATTAAAACATAATATAAAACACATTATTCTTGAACAAAGAAAAAAGTGGTTCTCAACTGACTGTTTTTCATGCTGTGAAATTACATATTTCTGAACCACAATGAAATGGTGTATTTAAACTGATAAAACTGTTATTGGCATTAATTGATAATATGATGGATAGAGTAGATGTGCAGATGTAATCTTTGTGCTAAAGCCCGTGTTTTTGCTTATGGCTACGTAGTGAGCAGAAACTCTTTTTACCAGGGTCAAGACGTCGCTATGTTACTTGATGTTTTACGCTGATCCATACTCTTCTGCACCGTTGTAGGCCACAGAGCACGCCAAATGCAAGTAGAGGGAGGCTGGTCACTTAAATGTAAGAAATAAGTGTGATCACGTGCATGTTAGATCCAGAAACATCCAGCATTTATTACACATTATTTTAACGCTGAAATGTGCGGGGCACTACACATACTCAAAAGGAATGTTATTGAACAATACAATAAACACTGCGGCACAAAAAAATTTATATGAGGCCTTGCTTGAACCAGCCCAAAGTAGGTATGCTAAGTCACATCACAAGAGAAAAGCTGGAGGGCAAAATTATTAATCAAAAGCCTTATGAATCAATGGAAGAACCAGGCTGGCTGTGGGGGAAATACATTTTTTTTTTGGAAGTTATTTAAACAGAGCACACCAAATGCAAGTACATGGAGGCTGGTCACTTAAATGTAACAAATAAGCGTGACCATGTACATGTTAGATCCAGAAACATTCAGAATTTAATACACATTATTTTAACACTGAAATGTGTGGGGTGCTACTCAAACTCAAAAGGAGTATTATTGAACAATACAAGAAACACTGTGGCACAAAAACACTTATATGAGGCCTCACTTGAACCAACCCAAGTTAGGGGCAAATAAAAATGTTTTCCAAAGTATATAAGCAGGCATGGTCACCAGTTCAGTGTTATCAAAGTTAAGGCCCATGGAGGCCATGTGACATGCACCTGTCCAGCTTGAGCTCTAACAAGAGACTTGTGAATGGCCATCGGAAGTAGTTACACAAGGTTGTACCAGAAGTGGAGGCACCGACCATGTGCATGTATAATGAAGCATGATCAAAATGGATTGAAGACTCATTACTAATCGCAAGAACGTGCACAAAGTGTACAGCAAAAAAAAAATATATATATATATAAAATCTTATTTACTAATTTACAAAAATGTGCACAGGAATACACAGCTAAACAATACATAAAATCCTTAATACCAACAGAACCCCTTTTTTTGGTTGTTTTAGCCATTGACCAACCTTCTGTACAATTTTACACATGTGTTGATGCACCAACCACATGCAACACATGCATCACACATGCAGGGCTCACGATGAACTTATGTTGGTCAATGTATGAGGTCAGATGACATATAATTTTGTTCGTTTGTGTATGTCACTGTTAATAAATTATAAAATATGCAACATAACTTTGTTTGGTTTGTGTATACAGTAATTTATATCCAGAAATAATATACTATCATAAATTTTAAATAAACAATACATATCAGTTGAAATACAAAAGGCAACACTAAAACCATAATAAACTATCATATTAAGAGTCAAAATTAAGATGTGTTTGCTAATTTATGTTGTAAAAACGGATTAACTCTTTGACTATGACATTTTGGTCTCTTTCACATATCATTAGTATCTTATCACATCATATAACTTCTTAACATTCTACAAAAACAATATAATACAATAGGCATATTTATTGTATCTGTGCAACCTGTTTAAAGAATTATACTAGACATGTTATTTGTTATTACTGTTACGTATATTATGTATTCATGTCTTTTATGCATAACTTATGATAGCTAGAAAAAAAATTTTTATATGTCAAAAATGGCATTTTATAACATACTGTAGTTGAAATTGTAAAATATTGCACCACAGTAAAAGTGTTAAAACTAAAATTTTTTACACTATTTTAAATAATTGCGGTTGTGCAAAACTGACTCTATATTGTTAGAACAAATATACTAATTTACATTTTTACATGCCAACCTAGATATTTACAGTTTTATAAAAATATAAGCCCTTACCAGTGCGAAATATCTGTAATATCTTCATTTGTGAGATTTTGAGAGGGTGAGAAGAAAGTATTAATTAGTTTTTTCCAGGTAAAGGTAGCATAGTGGTAAACCACTGGATCAGCATTTTGAAGAACATGAGTCTGATTTATGTTCTGGCCGTTATGATTTGGTTTTTATAGTTTTCCAAAATCACTCTTACTGGGATTGTTTCTTATTACAACCCATGGCTGCATCTTTTCCCAGTCATTCTGCTGTTCAAGCTTACTTTGTCTAATGACCTTGTTATCAATGAGACGTTAAACCCTACAGGCCTTAATTTTTTTCAGCTTAACTGGTAGTTTATTAAGTAATGAGATGTATGCGTAGTGTAGGGAGATTATGCATACAGAGGTTGGCAGAACTGGGCAAGGACAGACCGTGAAGGACTTAAGCATGGCGTGCAAGACATGTTTGGTAATAACCACTGCATGGTGTCAGGTATTTAGAATGTTTTTAAAGGTGTTATAATTACGGTAATGTCTGCAGACATTGCGTTCACGGTTACAGAGAATGTTTTGGGTCTAGAGTATAGCCGGTAGTGTTCAGTTCGTGGTCGAAACTGTGGTGATGGTCAGCGGGAAGCAGTGTAGCACACATCATAATGGCGAGCGTGACCCAATTTCAAATTGTGCCTCCTGAAAATTTGATTATTGTTTTCCATCAGAATGGAATAAATGATACGATGATTCAAAATATTTCAGATCACATCAGGACTGTGCAAAAAATCAGAGGAAAACCAAGTAAACATGCTGCTCTACTGCAAGGGACCCGAGGCAGATGAGATGATAAACTTGTTTGCTTTGAAACAAGATCAAGTAAAAGTAAACAAGTATTCAACGGTGAAGGTCGACTTGAGTCACATTCTTTTCGGTGAACAAAAACCTTATTTATGAAAGAGCCAAGTTTTTGAAATGTCGAGAACAAGAAGGGGAAGCTGCAGATGCAATAATTAACTGTATCTTTAAATTGGTTGAAACTTGTGAGTTACAGAACCTAAAGGACAAACTCATAACAGTACTGGTTATTGTTATGGTGGATGGTAGGTTATCAGAGGTGCTACAAATTGATAGTGGCTTGACAACACAGCAGGTGGTACAAAAGATCCAACAAGCAGAAACAGTAAAGCAGCAGCAACAGGCAGTGCAGTAGCCATCAGAAATATCAATTAATACAGTTCGTAATAGTGTAACGGATGCTCATTGGCCTCCAAGAGAAGAAAATTTTGTAAAATTTCACTGCTCACAGATAGCACGAATTAAAGTGAGACCCATCAGTTGAATGCTGAATCTGAAACAAGTTGATGCCACAAATGCAGCGTGGCACCATTATACCCTTTGTTTAAGTGTCTGGCAGATAAGGTTAAGTGTAGGAAGTATAAAAAAAAAAAGGCTATTATGAGAGGTGTTGCAGGTATGCAGAAATACAAGAATTAAGAGCAAAGGTGGACGAACAGCAGTGGGAATATTATATGGAGGAAATTTCAGCAATGGAAATATGTTCACATCGCAGTCATTGGACTAGGGTTAAGTGATTGAATTGGAATGGTGCTTCAAAAAACTCTCAAGAAACTGTTTAATGCTGGAAATATACACATCAAAGTGGTAGGAGTGAAAAATAAAAACAGTACTTTTGCTCATTGATATACACAGTGAACAAGAAATCTGTGTGGTGGATTAATAACAAATTCCCTTTCTCAGAAGAGACCTGCTTTGAGGACTCTTAAAAATCATCAGTGTTTATGTCAATGGGTCAGCGGACCTCTGGAAGAGGTGAATAAGAAAGGGGTGAGTACAGTTGCACATATAATTGTGGAGTACACAGCAAGCTGTGTATAATTTCCCAGAATTTTTTACAGGCTTAGGAAAACTCTAAAAGGAATATGAGATAGTCTTAGAAGAAGGCTACAAGTCATGTGCAGTTGCTGCCCAGAAGGGTTGCCTAACCTTTGAGAAACAAGGTGAAACAGTAGTATAATAACATGATTGTGGAAGGGGCAATCATACCCATTGTGAGGCCAATAGAGTGGTGTACATCTATGGTGGTGGTGCCCAAGATGGATGGAGCTGTCAGAATCTGGGTCAGTTACCCATAACTAAAGAGGTATGTGCGTCAACAGTGCCTTTAGCTTCCAGCAGTGAAGGAATCACTGTCACAGTTAGGAGGAGCCAAGACTTTAACAAGGATGGATGTTTCAAGGGGAGTTTGGCAAGGTCCTTTGGCAAATGTTAGTGTAATACTGACAACATTTTTAACACCATTTGGCCAATATGTTTTCAGTCAATTGCCATTTGATATAAATTCAGGGCCAGAGCACTACCAATACAAAATGCAAGAAATATTACAGGAACTAGTGTGTGTTGTTAACAAGGCTGACATCATAATCATATATGTAACTACTTGAGAAGAACATGACTCACAGTAGCAGTTAGTGCTCAGAAAGTTAAAAGATGAATGTGTGACACTGAATTCAGCTAAATGTTAATTCAAGGCACAACTCGTACAATTTCCGATTGACGTAAGTAAAGGAATAGTTCAGCCTGAATCAGACAATATTAAAGCCATTAGAGACATGGAGATATGCCACATCCTACAGACATCACAGAGTTGCGGCAAGTATAGGGTATGACAAATTTCTAATGGAATTTCATCCCACAATTGTCTGAGAAGATCCCACTGTTACGAGAGCTACTACAAAATGAAAAGGAGTGGGTATGGCATGATGCTTAAAAGAAAACCATAGACACAATCAAGCAATAACTGACACAGCAGCTAACCTTTACCCTTTATAGGCATGATGCCCTAATCTGAATTTCAGCTGATGCTTCATCATATGGCCTAAGGGTGGTATTGGAACAGCAACAGGTAAACCAAAGGAAACCCATCATGTCTGCATCAAGGAGCCTGAGTGAAACAGAAACTAGGTAGCCCAAATTGAAAAAGAAGCTTGGCAGTCGCATGGGCATGTAAGAAGTTCCAGTTATATATATTGGTACATATGTGCAAATTCTCAGGACCACACACCACTGGTGACACTACTAGGATCCAAACAAATTGGAGACCTGACAGCTAACCTTTGGAAGTTACAAATGGAATTGATGTGCTTAACATACACAGTTCAGCATGTACCAGGAAGAGAATTCCACATACCAGATGCTGTTACTCATGCTCCATTCAAGAAAGCAAGGGATGAAGGAAAAGAGATCTTGGTGTTATAGTAGAAACACAATTTGTGGACAAACGCTTAGCAGCCATCAAGGAGGTTCAAAGTAATGATGTGGAATGCCAGAAACTGGAGGGAAGAATACTACATATGAGAGAACAAGTGACAACGATGGGCTCATCATAAAAGGGACACAGATTTTATTCCCGTGCTGCTATATCACAAAATGCTGCAGAGAATACATGAAGGGCACATGGGAATAGTGAAGTGTCGTCATCGAGTACACAAGTCATTGAGGTGGCCCTAACATGTCTATTGAATTGGAGCGGATGGTGAAAAACTGTCGGAAAGTATTGAACATAGTATACAAAGAGCAGAGACTCTGAAAATATCTCCATTACCTGCAGACATTGGGAATTATTGGGATTAGACATATTGGAGCTCAAACAGAAGCAGTATCTAGAGATCCAAAATTATTTTTCTAGGTTCCTGGAGGTGGTGAGTTTGGACAAAACAACATCCAGTGTAATAATAGTCAGGATACAAAATATTTTTGCCAGACATGACATTCCAGCAGTAGTTGGACCAGATGGTGGAACCAGTTTACATCATTGGAATTTCAGCAGTTTTTCAAGGAATACGGCTTCAGCCGTTGAACATCTAGCTGACACTTTCTCAGTCAAATGGTGAAGCAGAGAAAGCAGTAGACATTGCTAAGTGCATCCTGTCAAAATTGGAAGATCCCTAACTTGGCCATCTCTCCTACGGATGCACGCCTGTTAAGTCAGGTTTGTCACCAGCTGAGCTGCTGTTTGGGTGAAAGCTGAGAAATAAGTTACCCTTGTTACTGTTACAACTTGGCCAACATGGGACAATGAAGTGGTTGTACAAGATTTTAAGTGTTAAGACCTAGCATTTGAAGAGAGGAACAGACATTCAAAATGAGTGGAAAAGCAAAGTCAATGATATACGTATCCTAAAGGCAGGAGACAGTGTGTGGATCAGCAACATGGAATGTTATAGATGTGTTCAGTTTGCTGCAAAAACATCGATATCATACATGGTGGCTAACAAGGGTTTGAAATGCAGTTACAGAAGGTACCTTATGAAAGTACCAGAAGAAAGGAGGAAAGAGGAAGTAGGTGATGCCACAAACACAATAAAAAAAAGTGGAACCTTCGATATAGCAGGGTCAAGTAAGCAAGAGGAAAGAACAACGGAAGCAGAGACTTATCCAGCAGGTAAGAGAATGATAATGTCAAACCTTACTGAAAAGAGAGAACTTTTGGGGTTTTCAGCAAGAGTGATAGAAATCAAGGGTCTTCGTAGATCTGTCACAGCACTAACAAAAAAGGCAGGAATAACCAACTAATAGGCACGTAGGTAACAATAGCATTTGTGTTAAAATAGTATTTGTGTTAGGGCTAGATTTGGGTGTATATAGTCAAGTTAAAGGAGAGCACTGTTGATGCTACTGAGGGGAATTTGTTTGAGATTATGCAATGTGCTGTGACACAAAAGTGAGAAAGAGAGTAGTGTAGGGAGTAGGGAGATTATGCATACAAAGGTTGGCAGACCTGGGTGAGGACAGACAGTGAAGGATTTGAGCATGGGGGCAAGGCATGTTTGGTAATAAGTACTACAGTAAACATAGCTTCTGTCCTTGCACTTTGATTTTTCTGTGTATTTTAATAATATTTACACCCATACAGTTAAAGTAGTGAATTCCTTTAATTTCATAAATTAGTGGTAAGGAAAGTCATGCAAGAGATTTGCTATAGTTGATGATTTCCCCAGTTTTCAGGACTGAAATGATATTAAATATTGTTGTGAAGATGTATATATGTTGGTTTTAATTTTAAACAATTATATAGGAATGCCATTCCCTTCACACATTACATTGGTTGGTATTTTTTTCTTTTTAAGGCCCTGCACAGTTTGTTTTCCTTTTCTAATTTCTAGTATTAATTTTTCTGTAGTTGCAAAAAATTTTTTTAACATAACCCAACTTTATCACAAACATAATATTTGCGGATTGACTTTTAGTTGTCATGTTGAACAAAATTTTTCACGTTACGAGCATATACAGTAAACCTATAATGAATGTGTGCAATTACCAAATGTTCAGTAAAGAAGTTCTTTTCTGCATGACGGAATTCTGATTTGTGCCACAAGTGGAATCTTGAGTTTTCTGTCCAGAAGGGCAATTCATGAAATCAAAAAGAATGATTCAGCCATCTTTTCTGAAAGTGTTTGTAGATTGATATAATTGCTTTTAAGCTGACTGGCTGGCATTTTTACGTGTTAAGAACCTCCATACAAGCATTAATTATGTCATATATTATAATACATTTTATAAAAATTGTCAAAAAATTCAGAAGAATATTAATTGCAGATAAACATTGTAGCTCAGATAATCAGAAAGAAGCAATGACAAAGGATGGTGTACTATATTTAAATGTTATTGTTAAATATTCATGGGAAATGCATGGTAGATATTTCATTATTTTTGTCTTAAAATTGATATTGTATTGAGTGATGTATTTTCATAATTTTTTCTGGAATTATTTGTTTTGCAGTTGTTCTTAAGTTTGGCGTGGGTGTGGCATTAGTGCTTGTTGCACACGTCGTACTCATTAGGAAGTGGAATGCAAGTGGTCCGTATTTATGTACTTTATTGTGCATTTTCTCTTTCATATTTTGGCATGTAAAATGAAATAACCTATTAATGCATTTCCCAGCTTCTGATGTGTGTTGTAATGTTGGTATTTGATAACTGTTGTTGAACATTTATTAAATGTCTGATTTCATTAACATTTTGTTACTTTATTTTAAAATTTCATAATTACTAATTTAACACAACTGAGTAGTGATGATAATGTTATATCATGTTTCATTTCAGTTAAGTCGTGAACAGTCAGGCCACGTGTGTAACTGTTTTTTTAAATAACAGTTTTCTATGTGCATGTTTGAGGTTTTTCAATAATTTAGAAAAGTTGTTAACAGTTTTGGTAGTTTTTAGTATTATAAAGCATGGAAAATATTTTTTGCATCCAGTATTTCCTTCTAAAATTTATTGTAATGTTATTACTGATTTTGTGCAACTGCAAGAAAAAAGTATTCAATCAGTAAAGATTGCACGAAACTAGATCTATAAAGTGTAAAAATTAATTAATGATCACAATATGCCAGGTCAAGGTATTTGGGCATTTGTAAATGCCATTTCATTACAAGCAACCAGAGTATATTCATTCATCTTTTACCTTTCATTTATATGATTGGTTTAGTATAGTGCTCTGCCAGTCTGGACCAGCAAGTTACCGGTTTATACAAATATTTTGTTGATGTATTTTAAGGTAATAAAGGTCTATATAGTGAATATGTGACACACACAGTTATTTAAGCCCTTTTCTCAGACAATAAAATGTTATTAACGAAAACAACTTAAAAAGTATATGAATATTACTATTTTATTTTATACCACCAACATATAAAGGGTATTTTGAGATAATGTTTAGTAGTCGTAACACAAGGTGTACAGGTAGGTAGCTTCTTTAAAGAAGATTGACACAAGTAACTTTTATGATTTCTTTTGTGTGTAACATACACATTGCTTTATTAAATGCTTGATGCAAAGGGGCAACAACTAATGTGTACACTGATTTTATATATATATATATATATATATATATATATATATATATATATAATATATATATTAAGTTAATCATTTTGAATAATTTTTGTTATTTCAAAATATTTGGTGACTTTCTGCAATTTTCTTGTGATAAAAAAAAAGTGATTTTCAAAAAAAAATGTTGTAATTTTTAAAATTGTAACTAATTTTTAAACATTTTATAGTGATTTTATGAGATTTTCAAAGATTTATAATGATTTTCCAAGATTTTATTGCCATTGTTAAAGATTTTCTTGCGATTGTCGAAGAATTTCTAGTGATTGTCAAAGATATTTGATGATTCCCAAACATTTTTTTTATTTTCAAAGATTTTCTGGCAACTTGTGACAAGTTTTTGCACCTGCAAATATAATATTGACAACCCTATGATTATAAAGGTTTGTATCTTTAAATTATTTCTCAAATTTTATGGATTATATTTTGGTTTTTGTGATTTCCCATAATTCTGAATTTAAAGTTTTCTTTTTGGAGTGTTAGGATTTTTGTGAGATTTGTGGGTTTCCTGCAACATTATTATATATTAATAAATGTATTTTTACATATTAATTATTTGTACAGCTGTAAAGTGACATCATGATTTTAATGCCTTTTGCTAGAACACAAAACTAGTTAAGGGACTTTGGCATGTGAATGTGCCGGATCCCACTAATGAGTACCTACTGACTCTCAGAAGTGTTTGTTCACCTACTATTCCCAAAGAATTTTTTTTCCTTAAATATGTTGTGCGAGTTTGTGCTGGACAACTGTCATATTGTGAAAGAAATGGCTCCCTTTCCCTGGCCCAGCTTTGACAACCCATTGCGTGAGAGATGAACCGTAAACAGCCTTCTGTCAAGGATGAGGCATGACTAATTTGTCGCTTTCACACAGCGTCTTCAGAATACTAGTTATATCTATGGAATCAGCATCATCCATACTCAAGGGGTCAAGTCAGAGGCCGATTACCCCTATATTTGTGTGTTTCCTATTGCCAAAAGTAGGTGGTGTTTCCAACGTTTCATTTTAGTTTCTACTGCACAATGAACTTGTAATTTAACTTCATGCATTTTTATTTTATTCGTGTTAATTCTAATAACTTAGCTCAAAATTATGATAGCTGTAAACCCAACTAAGATTTCAGTTTTTCCCAACTTGATGAACTGTAGAGACCAAAAAATAAAATATTCCCACAGCATTACTTCAAGTCAGTTCTATATATGATTAAAGGCATTCTTACCACTTTAGGGCCTGTATTACCAAAGTTTGATAAAGTCCTTAATATAACTTTTCAGCTAGATAGCCCAAAAATGTGTATTATGACTCGTTGATACTGCCTATTCAGCAGACTATCAGCTGCTAAAGCTATCAGGTACTTTGTCCTGCTGGTAGCTAACTATCAGGATGTCAAATTGTGTGCTTGAGCAATATGATGGCACGAGGTAGGAGACAAATTGTATTTGACAGCAATTCTGATGATGTATTGGATGAAATATTTTGCCATGCTAGAAATGCAAAGACGACGCATATTTCAAATAATTTACTTTTTCCGTCCATGTAACTACACGGGTTATTTTATTTTCTACAATTTTATTTTCTACAATTTTATTTTGTGACCAAATTAAGTTGACTAGTCGGGTGAAATGCCATTGCAATTGAGTTCTATCCATCAAAATTTATGTATATGCGAGAACTCGTTGCTGGTGGTATCGGAGTGCATCAGAGAAACTAATTTACATTTGTCTGCCACTTTGAAAAAATGTTTGTTGTGTGCTGACTTATTCACTAACATAACACTTCAGCTATTTCTTGAAACCGACAAATTTAAACTTCACAATGTAAATACTACTTTGGGTTGTGTTCATTTTATTGGTGGGGTGGGGAACTATAGTTTAATGTCATTTGTGAGATGCAATTGTTTTGCAGTTCTTCTTATGCTAGATTGGAGATTGGAACTCGCATTGTTTGAATGAAACATTGGAAAAGTTTATTTTTATGGCAATAGCATTCAATTTACTAAAACTCAAAAGTTTTAACTTCATTGAAGAACTGAATGTGATAAATGTGTCGCTGTTTGTACCAATGCGAGAAATATTCAATATATAAATATCATTGCATTTTATGTAATGAACTACACTAAAAGGGTATTTATTTAGGCCATGTACATTTGAAAACCTCCCGCAAGAGCAAAATGCAATAAAAACATCACTGGTAAACTAATGTACAAAATGCACAATGTAAACATGTTCAGCAAATTTAACTTTCCACATAAAAATCGTTGGGAATTTTATACAATAAATTTAAGTAAAAGAAGGTTTCTTTAACATCCAAATACATTTCAAATATTGTAACAACAATTTAAGAAAACATTGTTTATAAAACATTCAAACAGTATTCAATGCTGTTATTCACAGATCCCACTTGTTTTTGCTAGGAATCAGTCTTTTTCATTGTGTCTTACCTAGTAACCCCTCAATACATTTTCAAATATTCTAACAACAATTTAAGAAAACATGATTTATAAAATACACAAATAGTCTTCAATGCTGTAATTCACAGACCCCATTAATTTTTGCTGGGAATCGGTCTTTTCCATTGTGTCTTGCCCAGTAGCCTCTCAATACGTTTTTAACAGAAAAGTACATGTAAATTGTGAACAACTTTTGTCCATAGAATACTAAAACAGAGTAAATGTCGCCAACGCCTACTGGTGATTTATATTGTCAACAAACATAAAAAAATACCAGGTATCGTCCGAACTTCCTGATAATTTGCAGATAGCAATTCACATCCTATCAGATGGTCATAATACACAAGAGCTTGCAACATATTACTGATAACCTTGTCAACATAGTCATTCAGCACTTATATCAAACAGTAATAATACAGGCCCTTAGAATAGAAGATAGTACACTACTTTCGATTTTAAAATACCTAAAGTATTCTGTATACCTTCACAGTCTCTTTGCCAATGTAAACAAATAATACTTGTGCTGCAGCCTTCATTGGTAGTCTTCCCAAACGATATGTACTATTATCAGCATGTAATTTCTGGACAATAAAATCTTCACCATAATGTTGGATTATTATACACGACATTGTATGCTAGGGTTACTGAAATAATAAGCCTATGAAGATGCACATTTTTATGGTTGCAAAGAATAAACCATATAAATACAAAAGACTAGAAGAGACTCTCCTCGTTTCTCACACATTACCTATAACCATTTTTAAATTAATTTTCTCAATGTTATGAATTTTGATTTTTAGAAGAACTTTATTTGTATTGCAGACAATTTGCTTTGATGTTTTAAATCTTGCTGACTCCTGGCACCTTCCGACTTCCAACC
The DNA here is from genome assembly GCA_029891345.1 of Dryococelus australis. Lineage (NCBI taxonomy): Eukaryota > Metazoa > Arthropoda > Insecta > Phasmatodea > Phasmatidae > Dryococelus > Dryococelus australis. The sequence goes on from CM057009.1 coordinate 197,730,286, forward strand.
AGGAAAATCAATATGCTGTTTCCCCCTCTCCAATAGTTGTACTAATAAGAAAATATTTTATTGCAGTTTTGTGTGCTTTGTGGCTATTAACCAGTAAAAAAAAAATGGTTATATATACTGAGGAGTGATAAATAACTTTCATAGTGCTATAAAATTGTAATAACATGGGAAGATAATACAACAATACTGATTTCTCTCTAAATTAATGCTATGTTTAGCAATTAACTTCTAGCCTCATACTTTTCTCCTATAATGTTACAAAAATGCTATAATAATGGAAGCTAGTACACCAATGTTGATTTCTCACCAAATAAATACCATGTATAGCTATTCACTTATAATACTGTTCTCATATCTGCAAATATGAATTTATAATTTTCAACATGAAAATAATTAAGAGTTATATATAATGTAACAATACAGTCATGTACCTGTGAAATAGTAGGTTAAGCAAAGAGCATGGTGGATGTAAGTAGGTTTAGTGTCTCATTGACAGTAAGGTCATTAAATGTGGAGGGTGTTGCTTAGGGACGCACGAATATGAAGGAATTGTATGTGTACACAGTCTAATGTTATGACAACAGTAATTTTTGTAATCTGTGAACAGTCAGTAACTAATGTTTCTGTTAATGTAAAGTGCTATTAAGCTATAAATGTTAGTGTAACTTCAAGTATTTTTGTAACAACGGTACCTCCTTACTGTTATGTCAACATTAAGGTGGTTGTTGCGCCAAAATACATTTTTTTCTTGAATTGATATTAATATTTGTGTTAAAAATTTTCATGTATTTTCTTTGCTTTAAAAAACATTCTGATGTAAAATAAACTAAGTAAAATTATTTTGTAACAACAAAAAAAAATTACAGCAAGGAGAGGAATCATACCCGCACCTTGATTATTTTACGTTCACTACTTTACCGAACCTGATGTCCTTCCAACTGCTCTATCTTAACATGTCTAATTGCATTTCATATTTGTGTATTCACTACAACATAATGGCAAACTGAAATTCTCTTTTCTTATGTGGAAATACTTTATTCTCTATAAATATATGCACAATTGGCACACATATACTGCTTTGCAAGGTGTAACAGCTGGTCTGACCTACATTTAGTTCTCATACTTTGCTTTAAAATTTAATTATAGAATGTAGTGGTTCTATTTTACCATCTTACAATATCTACCATTTTACAACGCCTAGTTAGTGTAAAATTTATTTGATGGACATTTATTGAATAGGGTGTCCCAACCAAGAAAAATGGTAAAACTGGTAATTGTATGGAAAGTGTAGCACCCTGGAATAATCCAGAAATTATGCTAGAATTTTTTTTAATGTCCGGGATTAGTGCCATAGTAGAAAGGTAATGTGGCTTGTTGCTAGCGAAGGGCGGGATATGCCGGATTTGAGATAAACCCTAATGCATAGCAATAAATTTAGTAAAGATTTTTAAGCTTTTCTCTGGATGCCAGCTCATCTAAAGCACGGACGAGTATGGGGAGATGATATCTCAGGGCAGAAGCAAGACGACAGCCATGTGGCAATCCCCCTCACAGCACATGTTAGCAAAAGAAGTTAATACGAAAGTTTACTGAGCACACTTAAACAGTTCACAAGTTTGAGCATGAGGGTGTTCTGGAGATGGCCAGATCCCAAGGTTATGTTAAACATTAAGAAATAAAATTAGACAAGGTCCATTGAACTAGTTATATTGACTCAGCAAGATTACACATATGCTTAATGATACAGAATCCCTCAAATTAAGCAGGCATGGCATATTAGGCCTGCTATAAGCTGACATGGCAAAAGCACTATAAAGAATGATGGAACTTAAATGCAGTAAAATCTCTGGGGCCGCAATTCTAACTGAGATGAGAGTATGTGCGCTGTAGTAGCAAAAATTATAAAAATGTTTCTGGAATTAAAACTCATTATTGTAGCTAAGATGATCACACACAAAGAAGTTATATGCTCCTGCAATGCGAAACACGTGTACTCTCCCTGGCCCGCTGGTCTAGACTAAGGATAGTGGCTCAAAGCTCCTGTTACCTAACGGCGATCTCCCGTCAGCACCACCGAGGGAAAAACCAAAATACATACACTTGGACAAGCCTACAAATAAATAACTATTTAAAACAGCAAAACACTCTGAGGAATTAATTAAGTAATTCTGACTTGTTAAATGTATTAAATATAGTCCAGAGTCTCCTTTACTATGCATGTTGGGAAAAATGAGTTTACCTGAAAAAGCCAGAACAGGCTCATAAGGCAAAAAAGAAATCATAATAGAAATGTACAAAACACATTACACATATATGACCCTTCAAATGAACAGTATTAAATTTAATCAGTAATTTAATATATGACTTTGAGAATGTAAGTTTGGGCACGTGGCATGGCAGACGCCGGAAATGCCACAATCGTTGACTTTACATTTTACGCAGACTGAAAAATAGAAATACGCCTATTCCAAACAAAATAAGTATACCACAAGCACTATAAAAATATATTATTTTAGAGTGTCTCAAGTCATTGGTTCGTAGCAATACGTTAACCATGTTATAGCATTGCAGCAAGATATATATAATTGGTATATTCGGGAAGTATTTCAATAGTCTATATTTCAGTAAAGAATAGTAATTCATTTAATATTTGAAAGGTCGTGGCAATGACGACTTGTTTGTATTTCGTATATTTCGGTTATTCCAAATTTATTATTTCTCTTTCCTCATTTCATCAGTTATAACAGACGTCAACAACAGACATCATAGGACGATAGAACATCATTTCCTTTTCAATGGGTTAGTAAACTAAAAACATCGCCACTGCAAGGCACAACATGATGAAATGGGGAAAATAACAGAGGTCACCTTTAGCTGACGTGACCAACTGCTCGAAAACAATATGTTTTCAAAGAGGAAACTTTCTACCAATATATAAGGTAGCATGACCTTTCTCGGGTATCACAACAGTTCGTCGCAGCACAATTGTTTGTCAGCTGTCAGTCGGACAGCCTGCAACATGTGATCACGTGACTCGCACCAATCAACGCCCGCGAATTTATCTTTCTTTTGTATTTTGGACATTTCAATTCAAATATCTATTGAATTTAATTTCCCTTGGTGCAAGGAGTCAATAGGTTGCCTGGAGAGGAAAGTAATGATTCTCTCTCATCTTCGTAACTCTCAAAGTGAGAAGGTTTGTTTTATAAAGGCTGCCATTCTGTCTCAGTTTTTTTTGTTTGTCAGCTGCGAGGGTTTTGCGGAGACAACAATAAATCTCCAGTAAACATTTTAACTTCTTTTATTTATTGGTAATCCTGGTATCAACAAACTTTCACTATTATGTAGTCAAAAGTCTTCAACTCACTCTGAGTTAGTCCATTGGTGTTTACTGAGAACTACGAGAAAACAGGACAGTAACCTGTTACAACATGGTATTGCACTCTTATTATTAAATTACACTTTACTCTGGGGGAGCAAATGGGTGATAGCACTTTCCCGTGTTTAATTTTGACTCTGCTTTCAAGGGAATAAATACATAGATATATGTGTACTCTTGGAGAGGCGGATTATTCGGGTCACGGGACGGTTCACTGACCCGTTTGTGCACAAATGACTTGAGAGACACGTACATTATTACACAGTCCTGTGTGGCTGGTGCACGAGCGAGCAGCATTTGTCTGCCTCCCAAGCAGGACAGTGAGGGCAACATCAAAGGACTTCTTGTAACTACACGAGACATTGATGGAAATACAATTGCTCATTGATTTTCTCTTTTAATGTTCAGGAAATATGCATTGTTTGCATCACTATTAGGGCACAAAATAAATACTAAGGTACTCTGTTGCTAATACATATTTATGGAAAGTCACTTGGTACACTGGAAAGTTTGCCAGGTTCGTATATTACCAATAGAGAATCGTTTATTGCTGCCACTAGTGGGAGTTTAAAAAGTGACTAACTCCCTATTTTATCACTAAATAAGTCACTTTATTACATAGCTAAAAAAATTTAATGATTGTTACTTCTACTGCCAGAGTCGCTAAATTAGCAACACTACAAATGTGAGCTTGTAAATATTGGAATGAAAATGAGAATCGTTTTATTTTATGTTGGCTTACCTGTTAAAGCTTGTGTTGTTTCATTCCAGTCCAGTTTTCAAATTGTGATCATTTGTGAGCTTTATTTTTCTTGAGAGTTTTGTCTCTGTTTCTTCTTGTTTGTGTTATTATATTGCATAAGAACAGTTAAGATGACAAGCACTATGGTTTTGCTTAACAATTGGTGCCGTTAGTGTGTTTAACTTAGTGCTGCAGAAATAGTTCACATCGTTCTTTGCCCGTTCGATAAAAAAAGGTTTTCAATTAAACAGAGACTTTTTAAAATACAAAATTAGTTTCATTCCAGTTTTTTTGCAAGTAATGTTGCTTCAAAACATTCTCAAAACTTTATTTGTGCAAGTTCAGAACTAGACAAAAAAAATTTTTACACAGTGATTAGGTGTGTGTTTATGATTGTTCGTGATTGTAAATTTTCAAGTCTTGGCTGCAATTGCGTTGACACTACAAGAATGTGTTACAATTACTCATGAATTCATTGAGAGTAATGGCACTGACTACAATCAACATTAAAAGTTGCTGCGACGCTAAATGTCAATTTGCAACATGTTAAAAAGTGGCCAATATTCAAGTCTGTGCATTTAACGCCAGCCAATCAAAATTCAAGATTTCACAAACAAGAGAAAACCAATCATATAGATGTTTGGCGACAGGTGACATCACCATCGCCATACATTTTTATTCTGTTAATGTTATACGGAATCAATAAGCAAATAATGCAAAAAGCATTAAAAAATAATTGAGCTTAACTATGACATCTGTAGAGTAATTTTCTTACAAAAGTTTTTTTTTTAAATAACGAACACAAATTAAAATACAGTAAAAGTCAGATATAACATGGCTGTTAGGGGACATAACTCAGACCGGCATTATAGCTTTTCCACGCTATTCCAGGAGTGACAGAGTACAGCAAGAAAAAAAACATCCAATGTACTAATGGAGTGTAGCACCTATCTGTTAAACACAGCACAAGTTTTGTTATTTACTACCATAACTCGTGAAACGGTTAGCCCCTTCCTAATGGAATTTTATTTTTTTATCTGCGTCACTGGACTTGACAGCACCCACAGGAGAGAAACAAATCAGAATAGTGGTGTGATGAAAGCAAGAATAACTAAAAAAATACCACTTTTTACAGGCAAAACACCAAGGGTGGTGTTCGCTGCGAGTTGTTTGTAATGTGGATTGGAGTAGGGGGTTCACCCTCCACCACCTGGTGGCCATGTTTGTGTGGAAGTAAGAAGGAGAAAGGAAGCTCACATCCAAGTGAAACTAAACAAAGGTCGAATGCACACTTGCACTGCAGATGTGATTTAGCAGTGCCTCACCTGTAGTGAAATGTGTTTCTTGCTCGTCTGATTTACATTTTATAAAGGAAAACTAAAACCAAAAAAATTTATTCTTTGTGGCATGCAAAGAAAGGCCCCTTTTCTGCATTAAGCCTTGTCCACAATAGCTCGTCCGCAGTCTGCAGACTCATGTCCTAACATGCGTGTCCACAATTACGACTTTCCAAGTTTTCGGGACAATAACGCTGCACGCCTGAAATTTCTGATTTTTTTTTTTGAAAATGGAAGACATGTGATATAACCACTATATACACTTTATAATCAGTGTGTCTGTATCAGAAATATGATTACGTAGCATTATATCCCTTAGGAGATTACTTATAAGCTTGTAAATGACTTAGAAGCATAAATTTCGAGGTCCGCCTCAAATTTTGGAATTTTATTTCAGAAAATGGTAAGATATACTGATATAGCTGCTATATACACATTATAATCACAGTGTTTTCATCATAATTATGGTTATTGCATTGCGCTATACAGTGTAGGAGATTAATTATTTGTATGTGATTACTCATAGATATTCATATTTGTAGCTTATTTTATTTTTTCAAATTAAGATATGCGAGTACTTTCTGATTTTGTTTTAAATTAGCATTTTTGTTCTAATCAGTACATTTTTTGGATTAAATTTTCTTTTTCATGGTTGCGAGATATAAGATTATGCCTTTTTCCATGTATTGTGTTTATTTTTCCAATCTTTTCACTTCAATATCAATACAGCATTATTTACTTTGTACCGTTTGCCTGTAATAAAAAGTAAACAAAATAAACAACTTGGGACATGTCTACTTGTGTCCGTGGACAAAAATTGAAGTTAGTGATGATCTGATACAGTTTTATGCCTTTTAGACATTGAGGAGATATGAGTGGCAACAGTTGATGGGCAGATATTAAATAAGTCCCTACCTTGCCCAGAATCTGTACACAGAAGCTCCTTGCATTGCAGGCCAGTTTTATACCAAATGTGCCACAAATCTGCATCTCTTTTACAACAGTATTCCAGCAAATTTAACTAAAGTTTTTGGTATTGAATAATTGTAATTGCTTAAATGTGTTATGCTATATAATGCATACACATTTAATGTTAACATGTAAGTGCCAGTAAATGTGTGACAGCAGGACACTTTCAAGTATGATATATGGCTTGGAATGTGGTCGCACCATCCCCCACACTGTTACAACGCCCAGATAAGATGGAAAGGTTACTACAGTAACATTTTTTTGGCCTGTTTACAACCAACCAGTAGAACAGGTGTAATAGCGTCACATAACAGAAGGACCACTAGGAATTCTTCTGTCAAAGGCATTGCACAAAGCCAACAAAACTGAATATGGAAAAACATACAATATTGTCTGGAATGAATCAGTAAAATAGGTTTCAGTGCTGAAAGGAGGGAGAGCGTGCGCCCGCTCCTTCCAACCACTCTTAAAACTTCTCTGACTCACTACCACCCGCCGACAAACCACACCTCTACCTGACCGCATGCTTTCTAATTATTTATTTATTCAGGCCGGAGGACATAAATTGCCCTGCGGTATAACTGAATCTACAGTATAACAGGCCAAGGTGTTCTGGGCTTCCACTGTATTTGTATATATACACCTACGTTCTTTTTTATTTTTATACCTGTTAACGTCGATTGTAGATATGCCAGTTATCTTATGGTGACATTTAGCGTTTAATGTCAAATTAGTAGACAAGGGTTTAACAGTGAATTGCAGTGTGGTTGAACCTGAGTAATTTATGTTGATGATGTGGTTAATGTCAGATGTACCTCTATCATTAGTTTTAAGTAATTTTGACAGACAGCATTCACGGGCATGACTATTAACTAAAATAATAAATCATACACACAAGAATATATCATTCTCTGTAAGTACGTTTCACTGCCAACTAATAATCCTAGCCAATACAAATTGTGTTTTATGGTTACGGTTACCATATTAAATACCCAGGTTGTACTCACTTTCACTCCTAACCTAGTTTGCCTTGGGCAGTTTCTTGTTCATAGTGTTTGTAAATGAAATTTTATATTGTCCTAAATTTGATTCCTAACAGTTTATGGTCTGATTTATTAATTTACATTTTTAGTTTCAAAGCTTAAAGTTAACAAAATACTTATAATTTGTATTTCATTTAGAAAGTGTTTGTAGGTCTATAAATCAAGCAGTATCAATGTATGAAACCTTTTCACTGCAATACGTATTACTTATTATTAAATGTGTTAGTTTTCATCACTATAACAGTTTTTTTAAATAAATAATTTGTTATCTAAAAATGTGAAGCCGTCAGGTGGGACACGAGACAAATACACTTTACTTAATGCAGGTGGACGCCAGCTTCCCAGACACCACACTTTGAGACTTAGGGTTCTCAGGGATGCTGTGGATTCTGTGTGTTCATCTCACCCAAGCATCTTTGCATTACTAAACATTTAACACTGAAAAAGGTGGGAGTTTGTTGATTGACGCTACATAGAAAAACATAGATTTGTCATTGAGATTGCATTTATTGATTTCCAAGTACATATCCTGGCAGAATATGAATGGTAACTTAACCTCGGATGTGACTAGCTAACTCCGTTGGGTGATTTCCCCCTGCTCGTAATTTAACAAGCACATTCTGTGGTCTACAGTCACTAGGACTGGAGGTAGGACATGGAAACTTACAAATGGATACTAACACGCTTGATTACTGATAATACTCACTTATATGTGTGTGTGGTGACGGTCTATACACTTAGCAGGCTAGGACGAAAATAATGTCACTGTACAAAATTACACAAATATTAATGAGAGAACATGATACACGATATCAACAGGCACAATAAACATGCGTGAAAGCATTTTTACATGATGCAGATGCCGCTGAATGAAGTTCTTAGCGGGCCACGTGGTGCAGGTGAAATTGCAATATTTTCAATGGAATTCATAGAAATCCTGTAGGACAAAATTATGGCATTCTTCAGAAAAATTATGCTGATTGCTAGTGCGCCTGATAGTGGAAATATCCAAGTGTGCTGTTTACCCCGTGGTCAGTTACAAAACATTGATCATAACAAAAATTACAAGAACCGTTTTAATGAAACAATACATATTACCCTGAGGAAATTATGGTGCACAAAAAATTATCAACAAGAACATTTTAAGCATGATTTTGGCGCAACACGGACTTGGCGCCGGTTAACCACGTGGTCACAAATGGTGTGGCTGTAAAACAATTTAACATGACAAAAACCCTAAAATACATACATATAAATGTACCCTTAATATTGCCAGTGGCAATGAAGCAGAAATTACAATGCAAAAGCCTTTAACAGAGGTAGATGGCGCCTGATTCAAAGTTGCATTGGCCGCGTGGCCTCTCTGACATCTTTCCACCTCCCCTCGATTTTAAGTTCAAAAAGCCATAAGGGCTGCAAAAAATTTATTTAAGTGGAAGCATAATGCTGGGGATGTGTGGCAAAACATACACAATGAAAAGATTAACTGTTAAACTAAAGTGGACTATGGAAATCTATCTCCGTGCAAAAATATGAAGTGCGTATGCGACAGCGTCTTACCTCGCCAGCTCTCCTCGGACAACTGCCCAGTGGCAGGGGTCACGCGGACCTACCATGGCTGCTTACGGGGTTAACACAAGCGGAAGTGCTATGCACGCCAGTGAAAATATTGTTACGTGAAAAGAAATGGCACTTAAATTATTTTCAATACAAAATTATTATAGCAATTTGAAATGAGAGAGATTATTATCAAGAAATTGTCTTTTGAAAACGTTCACGCCTAAATATCAGTGTCCGGCTCTTCTGCGCAGCGCGCACTTTAAATTTTAAAAGCCAACGTGGCGCAATATATGAAAATACAATTTTACACATATTTTATCTTGAAAGAAAGACATGTTACACTGACACAAATTTAACCCTGCAAAATACAATATATAGCACTGAAATATTTTCCCAATGGGAAGTCCATTTTCGTGGCAGGCTGAGTGCATATGCTGCCCACGTGTCAGTGAGGGCGGCAAGTGCCGTCATGGCGTATATGTTGCTGGCTCTTAGCCGGCATCAAATGTAAGACTTTTTTCTCCACCTGGATCTGCCTTTGTATTTCAAATATTTAACGTTCAAAGGTATTCTACTCTCATACATAATATAGTTCACTCACAAATTGTTTAAAATTATAGCAGTTACCAGTTCTGTTCTACATAAATACTATGAATAGTGGTGTTTTGACAACAAAGTGTGTACTGTTTTAATTTTTATTATGGTTGTGACATTTTTTTTGTTTCAATTTTTTGTAAAAACTGTGAGAGAAATATTATTTTGAATTAAAATATTTAGTGAATATGGCACCATGAATTTAAATACAATACTTAGGCTAAAAAAAAAAAGTGTGTAGTTATTTTTGCATGTTTGGAAGACTAATGTTTGTGAATTCTGAAATGTTTGTATGGTACTTAAATTTTTATGTGTGTGTATGAGAATTGTACATTTATTATATGTGAATTTTGTCAAACTACAATGCGAACACCCTGTTTAAAGTAACAGTAACACAAAATATTTTGTTCTTCCTGTTATTTTAACTTAATACAACTTTTGGTTGCAGCAACATTCCTTGGAAGCTTTATTATCATTAACAATTAAACAATATATTTGCATTATAATAAGTCAAGACTTTGTAAATGTTTAACAGTGTTATCTTTTTCATATTATTAAATTTACTACACTATAAGCGTTTACAGAAATGCCTCAAATACTAATGTTTTTGTTGCAAGGACATTAGACTTTTTTTGTGTCACAAGGAATCATTCTAGCAATTGGCTGGAGTGGTTTCTGTCCAATTCCAAATCTAAAGGTTTACCAATGTGCCATCTCATTTGGTGCATTTGTGGAGTGCTCAGTATAGTTAAATTTTATTCTTGCTGAAACAGTATGCTTCATAAACTTTAAGAAATGATTAAAAATATACAGTAACTGTTCATGTCTCCAAAACCAATTGCATACTTGCTAATATTCTGTTACATTTAGCTAGTATCTAAATAAGTTTATAGAATCAAGCATTCCTTTGTGTAGTAACAAGTGCCTAATAAGTAAATGTAATGAGGATACACAATCTTATGCCCAATTTCAACAAGTTAATGGTGTTACTTTAATTCATCGTAGTGTTTTGTAAGTATTATATGCAATAAAGTGAATACGTAAAGCTTAAAGATTTTAATTTAAAATTTTAATATATTTCCAATGAATATTATATTTTGAGCAAATTATGGCTGGTGTACATGTACATATTTGCTTCAGCGATACATTAAAAACTATATGAAACAATATGATTACTTTTGCAGGAAACAGTAATATTGAGATACCATTTTAAGCTTTTGATATATTTACTAGTCTTAAAAGTGTTAGGGTTGGATATAAAATGAAAAAAATGTAATATTCACTATTTTTCAAGAGAGCACATGCATGTAAGACCAAGGAATCGAACAATTTATACAATAAATCTGTTACATGAAATAAAAATGTTACTTGATGGTTATGCTTGTAAATTTTTTGTCGTTCTATGCCAAGATTCATTTTTACAGTTGCCCAACAAATAGTCACGTTTATCCAACCCAAAGAATATATTGAGATAACAGAAGTTACTGGCGACGTTACTAAGTAGAGTGGAGAGAGTTTGGGCAGTTGTTAACATTGGGAGACTTGAGTACCGATGAGTGTGAAGCAATGTATGAAGCATCACCGGAATGAAAGAGTGGAAGAAACGGGAGATTTCTGAGAAAACCGGCTGACCAGTGGCATCGTCCGCAATAATTCCCAAGTACAAAAATCCAGGAGTGACCTTGTCGGGAATTGAAGCCGTTCCACGTAGGTAAGTGGTGATCACTCCAGTTGCTGTACCACAGCAGTTTGAACATAAAAAAGGATTAATCATGCAAGACTCAATTTGTTAATGATTTTAATGCACCTAAGTAGTTACTTTAACAGCCTAATTTTAGTTTAAATTGGCGTAATGGTAACAAAAAAAAAAAAATCTTTGTTCTCTTGTGACTGCTGAAAATGATTCTTGCTTGCCAAATGTGTTGGGATTCTGCAAGAGCTAACTGATATGATATTTAAGTTTAATGTTTTACTTTCCAGCATGCTCGACAAATGAGGTTTTCAATATGTGTACATATTTAATGCAAAAAATAAGTTGCTCCAGCATTCTAAGTTGGGTTCAAATAGCTTAGTACTTCCTGAGATATACTGTAAAAAGTATATATTTTCTCTTTCCAATTTGAGCCATATTTTAAAAATCCCATGACCGGAAAGACTTATTTAACTTATTTTATTTATGGAGTAGCCACTGCCAACATACCAAATTTTGTTTAAATATTGTCTAATGGGTCTATAGTTATGCCATACTTACATGCAATATTCTTAAAACTGCCGTTTGAAAATGTGTCTAACTTCTTCTAAATGTGTACTCTTATCATGTTAGGTTACCAACCCCAGAAAGTATTTACATGTTGAAGTTGGCAGGAATCAGTAGAGCATCCGGATGTACTTAGGGAACACTATCTTACAAAATAGTCTACATAAAAATATGTTGTAGAATAATTAATGTTACCTTTAGATATTATTAGCATACCATTTTGGTTGCAGTTTTGGGAAATGTGGCATGCACACTTGTCATAAATATTTATAAAGCAGCCATTTTGAAGGTGCCTGGTACAACTAAATCATGTGGCCTATAGTATCACTACTTACATGGCAAATTTGATAACTGTTTAAGTAATTCTGTAAATATTATGTAAAAGCATTATTTTTCAAGTTGTGACATCCAAAAATGGGATATCATTGGGGATTCACGTTGACAAATTCTGTCCTGATATTGTGAATACTGAACATACAATATTTGGTTCAAATTAGCTGAACAGTTTGTGTCAAATGTCATACCACCAATAACTAATAGTTGCCATTTTGAAAAACAAATTGTCCAGAATGGAATCGACTATAAAAGTAAGCTATTCTTACTGTGTTTCATAAGTTGATCGAGCATAATTCAGTTAATAGTTTTGCCTTGGCAGACTGCATCACCCTGGGAACAGGGACATATACATTTACTTGGAATATGTGAAAACGTGTTATTGGTGCATCTGTATCCTGTTAATTAAATGAGTCGTCATATGTAGTATTCTTGTAGTTGTTTTTTTTTTCATGATAATATTGTTCATATTTGGATGGTTAGCACAAAGTGACACAATGTAATAGCAAACAAACAACACAGTGCTATAAGAGCAGGAAAGCCTTGCATTGCCTTTGAAGGGAAGCAGGTTTCATGACACTATTATTTAACATGTTATGAATGCCACTAATCATACAAAAATTATTGTACCTGATTGTGAAGAATAACTGTTCATGGAGTTACATAAACTGTCATAACAGTCACCAGGTATATGTTTAATGGAACCAGCTGCTTTTGTTGTCCATCTCATCTACAAATGCATTGTTTGGCCATTTCTAAGAATGTAGCACCACTGTTGTTATTTATCTAATATAGCCCTCTACCTCAGCTATTCTGATGTAGGGAAGTAATGTTGTTAGTTTGTTATATCAGCTGTTGACAATAACAGAGAATGTTTACTGCTCACAGCCACTGACTTTGAGTTTATACATATGTGTCTTCAATAAGTAAATTTTCTGACTCACTATAAACTGCATCAGCTTCACCCAAAACATTCTATGCCATGTTAATCATCCCCGCTGTAGTATGTCCAAACCATGGCCACTGCTGCCACAACTGTCATCAAAAAGGGGTTCACTTAAATCTGATAAAAAGTACCCAAGTAGCTGCTTTAAAAAAGACTTATTCTTCTTTTGCTGGCTTGACACAGGCTCCTTGAGCAGGGAAAACCACATAAGATCATTACGGTTGCCATCATTGCATGAACCCAATGAGCTGCACAGTCTGCCAATTAACATTTGTGATAGTTACTATAGCCTGTTCACAGTAAAGTGAGCACTTTTTAAGGCCCTTATAAATTATTCCTTTCATCCTATTTCCATCTTCCTGCAACTTTTTTATATAAACATTGCAGTGTGACCAATAAACACAGTGTATACTTTTCACCACCACCAAAATTTAATGCCTGAAGCTGCAATAAGATATATTTATTAACAGTTAATGTCTGTTGGGAGGACCTTGAAAAGTGCTCACTTTATCATGAACAGCCTATAATCATAAGCCACAATACACAAAATAAAGACTGGTTGTTACAAAATTCAGTATGTACAAATGTGTGAATAAATGAGCAGTAGTAAAGAATGTTGTTAAAAATAACTGTAAAGTTGTACATTTTTTACAGCTATTATAATGTGCAAAGACAGTGTATATAAATAACATAACATTTAAATAATAAAAAAAATCTTCAGATTTTACTGATAACTTGCAGCTTATCAGTACAGTGATGTTGTAACAAATAATTTCATTACACTGACAAACAAAACAAGGGTCGGAATGTATCATAAAAGCTTTATTACAAAAAATGTTAACAATAACATTTGCAAAATTTACAGAGTATGATAGAGTAGAAATTAAACAAGGTCATAAGTACTTTGTTCTAAAAATGTACACCCAAGAGCTGTAATTCATACCAGTTTTATAGAGATATTTCTGTTGAAGACATTCCAGAGTAGAAGTTTAGTTTACTGGCTATAGGATCTCATTAGAGAAATGATATACTGTATATGTTAAAACATTACATTGACATTAGATAACATTAATGAACAAGAGAAAAACTAAAGTAAAACATACAGTACAACTTCAACAGTGGTAAAGTGAATTGATTCAGTGTAAGTAGATAGATATAGCCAATTCAGGCATCAGGGCATGGGCACAGGAGCCAGGTGCAGACCAGCCGCCATGTTGTAATTTCCCTTTTTCCCTAAAAATTCCCATTTTCCCCAGAGCTGGAGAGGCTGTTTTGTGACTCAGGAGAGGCAGATAATTTACTCCAAACCAGAAGAGCAGGAATCGGGTGACCAGGATTTGTGACTCCAAGCCAGGAGAGTGGGACTAAGGACCCCATGACCTTGACTGTTGACCTTTGACCCCCAAAAATTCCAAAAAAATATTTAAAAATTATAAATAACTTATTATTAAAAACTGTTAAACAATTATAACAACTTGTTTTAAAATTCCAGTCCACCGGCAGTCATTTTTGCTACAAATTTCTCTTTAATCCCTATTAATTCCCCTTTTCCCCTAAAAATCTCTTTTTTTTTCCTGTACAAAATTCCCTGTTTCCCTTAAAATTGACCTTTTTTCCGTATAAATTACAAAAAATTACAAAAAATATATATGAATGTCAGCAAGCATACCTCATGCCCTTGAATGACCTTAAAACAAAAACTCAATGAAAAATTGAAAAATATTCTTAATTCAACAAGCATATTATGTTACTGGTTCCTACCACCATATTGAATGCAGCCCAGTAAACACAACCTGTCGGCAAAGTGTCAGCAAATTGTCGGTCCGATACCTGTACTTTCGGCAACTGTCGTTTCAATCTCAGAAGATAGCCATCTGATAACTGTGTGACGTCTTTTTTGAGACAGTATGTTTTCCGTTAGAAAAAAAGACAACTACCCACTATATATTTTTTAGATAACAGATGGATACCACCTAAATTATGTCGCTGTGATATCTCACAGCCAACATGTCACCAATAGCAATAATTATATTCTGACCCGATTCCAATATAGCATCTGTCTTTTTTGGTTAGGTTGCTGTCATCTTATTTATCATGGCCTGCTAATGTTTGTCAAACATGGCTCTTTATCACAACAAAGATACAAATATGATGTCTTTTTGGCCTACAAAGTTTTGTAAAGTGTTTTGAATATGCAAGATGTTAGCAAGCTGTTAATGGCATAATGTCTTTTTTGAGACCATGTGTTAACCATTAGCATGTTTTTTTTCCCCATGATTATGTATGTGTCACGTGACAGCCCATGGCATTTTTTTCATTTGTACAACCATCCGTCATATATTAAAAAATTAACAAAAACTAATTTGTTTGCAAGCCTTTGAAGAAATGAAGAAACAGTTGTTAAATAATCAGTGTTTTAAAATTATTTGTTTTATTGTCATCCAGTTTATACATTAATTTATAATAATTTGTGTCAAGATAAATTTGAAATCAGCATCAGCAACTTACCCTGTGGTGTATATGTTAGCATACTGGACTGTCAACTCAAGGGTCGTAGGCTCTTAGCAAGCAAAATATTTTCATATCATATAATGTGTTGAGAAGTAAATGAAATGATAATATGCAAAGAGGAAATAACAATATCTAAAATTTCTAATGGAAAAGTTAAGGTTTTTTCATGGTTATTCTGCTTATTTCTGGACATCATGCCGCTGCAGACCCAGCATTGTAACTACATCCACCCACCGTAGGCCCGGCATCTTGCAACCATCCAGTCGCCGCAGGCCCTGTATCTTGCCGTCATCCAGCAGCCGCAGGTCCGGCATCTGGCTGCCATCCAACTGATGCAGGCCCAGCATCTTGCCACCATCCAGCTGCCATAGGCTCGGCATTTTGCCACCATCCAGCAGCTGCAGATTCCGAAACTTGTCTGCTAGCTTTTACCGGCCCGATTCTGGCCCATACATTTTGCATCTTGCTGTTAGCAGTAGGGTATATTTTTGACACTGTCAGTAAACAGTCGGTCACCAGTCCATATTTCCATCGGGCCGCTTCCGGTATAAGACAGCAGGGCGACATCATTTGGCCTGAGTATGTTGGCTATAATTTACCGGCCTTATCCCGGCCTGTATTTTTCGTGTTTTTTGGGAGGTGACCTTGACCCTATAATTTTGAATGACCCTGAAAACAAAAACTAGAGAAAATAATTTTAAACAGTGAAAAAAATCCAAAAAATGTCGAATAATATTAACAAAAAATATTTACTTTTGTTTTCATGAATCTTTCAATATTTCAATGTTTCCATCAATATTTCACAATTTTTCCATCAATCTTTGAATCTTCCCATCAATCTTTCACAATCTTTTCATCAATCTTTTTCAATCGATGGGTTTGTCGTCTGCCTCTATCCATATATATAAACAACTTACCAGCCGTTTCCAAAATTTGTACATGAAGACAGAATTAATGTTTGTGTGTATGCAATCAACCATCCATGCATTACTAAATTCTCTATTATCATTCTATATGCAGATCTTTATGTTTATAGGTGAGTGCTCACAGCACCACTTTAAAGTTGTGAGGGATAAAATGATACACCTTACAAAAAACTTAAAAAAAAAATATTTTATTATTTTTTGTTATTTGTAATTACAATTTTGGAAGAAAACAGTTAATCACATAATCTGATATAACCCCGATCCTTAAGTTCTCTAATGATCTAAACAATCTCTTCCAAGTTCGAGTAATGGTTGCATTTTTGAAGCTCGAGCAAATATTTGAGTCTGTTGTCAGTATTCTCGACGTCTTCCGCCTTCTTCACATCACTTGGTGAAGGAAAATCGGTGAAATGTGTAGGTACATCGAGGGAATCATAGTCGTCTTCACTGTCAACACTGTCATCATACTCATTATCAATGTTGTCTTCTTGAATATCTTCACTTCCTTCTCCCATGAATATCTTCACTTCCTTCTTCATACTCAATATCAAGTTCACTTTTCTTTGTTGCAGGAGTTGTATGCTCATAAGTATTTAGAGCCGATGGTCATTTATTTTAAAGATCTTTGACTTCATGCAAACGTCTTGCAAGTGTACATTCCATACCAACCGCCTCAATCATTCTATCTATAGCATTTACTGTCTCATCATAATCACCTACTAAATAGGTACCCATCCACATAGCAGGAGCTATTGACATCATCACTTGCTGGCTCCCAGTAGATGAACCCTTCCAGTTGTCCATTTGTTCCTTCATTTTATCACCTTGCACAAACTGCATGGGACCAGTGGTGTAATGCTTCACCATGCGAAAAGGACTTTTCTTAAAAGCAGTTCTCTCATGCCGATGAGCATTTTGAACATAGGTGAAAACTTGAACGCAGAATCGACACTGACGACAACCAGGTAGCGATGATGCAGGTCACGGCTCCATATTAGTTGAGGTCAAAGGCAGGCCTTCATATTCGCAATTCTTCTTCGTGGTATGAAGAGAGAGCATTTGGAAATCGATGTTCATCTCATGGTGTCAGAACATCAACTGTAATTTTTTTCTATATAAATGCAGTTTGATTTTTTTCAGTAAAGAGTGTAGCTTGTACTTACAAAAGAACTTTCACCATAACGTTTATATGTAATAAAATATGGGAGAACTCTGATAAAACCCACATATTTGTTTCCCCCATAAGAAAACATGCAGACACTTATATAACAATGTTATTTAAATATGCTTGTAGGTATATGTATGAATAAACATTGAAATTTTATATTTACTAATTTATGTATGTATACCTATACATAATTATGTATAAAATTTATTGAAAATAATTTTATATTTGCATATATTACCTATATTTAATTATGTATAAAATTTTTAAAAAAATTTTATATTCCCATAGTTATGTGTACATATTTATGTTTAAAATTAATTAAAAATAATGTTATATTTACTCATTTATATACCTATAAATAATTATGTATAAAATAAATTGAAAATAATTTTATATTCCCATATTTATATGTACACCTTTATGTATAAAATAAAGTGAAAATAATTTTATATTTACTAATTTATGTATGTATACATAATGATCTATATAATAAATTGAAAATAATTTTATATTTTCATATTTAGGCACCTATACATAATTATGTTTAAAATTAACTTAAAATAATTTTTTATTTACTAATTTATATACCTATACTTATTTATCTGTATGCTTTCTTCTGGGGAGAACGAGTATATGGGTTTTATTAAGAGTGCTTCCATATTTTTTTAACATATAATTAGTATAGTCTCAACTAACTTTGAGCACTGACCTGCATCATCGCTAACTGGTTGCCATCAGTGTCGATTCTGCGATCAAATTTTAACCTATGGTCAAAATGCTTGTCTGCATAATAGAATGGCCTTTACGAAGAGTCCTTTTTGCGCTATGACATTGGTCCCATGCAGTTTGTGCAAGGTGATATAATAAAGGAATAAATTGAAAACTGCAAGGGTTCATCTACTGGGAGCCAGCAAGTGAAGTAATCAATACCTCCTGCTACATCGATGGGTGTCGATTCGACAGGTAATTATGATGCGACAGTTAATGCTAAAGATGGAATGATTGAGGCGGTTGGTATAGAATGTACACTTGCAAGACGTTTGCGTGAAGTCAAAGATCTTTAAAATAAATGACCATCGGCTCTAAATACTTATGAGCATACAACTCCTGCAACAAAGAAAAGTAAACTTGGTATTGAGATTGAAGAAGGAATTGAAGATGATCATGAAGATAACATTGATGATGACTATGACAACAGTGAGTGAATGAAGAAATTTGGACAGCTCTTAACAACGAGGTCTTAGAGCCAATAAGGGTAATTGTGGTGAGAATGAAGCATCACCATAATGAAAGGGCAGGGGAAATGGTAGATCCCTGAGAAAACCCGCCAAACAATGGAATCATCCGGCACGGTTCCCACATGCGAAAATCCGGAGTGACCCGTCTGGGGTATAATGACAGTGTTGACAGTGAAGACGACGATGATTCCCTCGACGTTCCCACATATTTCACCGACTTTCCTTTGATGTGTGATGTGAAGAGCGCGGAACATGCCGAGAATACAGACAACATGTTTACCGAAGACCTGAATGAACTTGTAGACAGACTCGGATAATTGCTTGAGCTTTAACAATGTGGAGATTACTCGAACATGAAAGAGATGGTTTTGATCATTAGTGAACTTAAGGATTTAGGGTTAGATCAAATGTGGTGAACAGTTTTTGTCTGAAATTGTAATTACAAAATAATAATAATTTTTTTTCTTCATTTTTTTTGTGTCGTATCCTTTTATCTCGCACAACTTTAAAGTGGTGCTGTGATTATTCTTCTATAAATGTTATTTCCGTACAGAATGATAATAAAGACTTAAGTATAAGAATGCACGGATAGTTAACTGCATTCAAAAACATTAATTCTGTCATCATGTACAAATTTTGGAGACAGTTAGTAAATTGTTTTCTTCATATGTATAGATAGAGGCAGATGACCAACCAATGAATTTCTAAAGATTGATGGAAATATTGAAAATTTGATGGAAAGTTTGAAGGACTGATGGAAAAATATTGCGAAAACTTGTTGGAAAGATTGCGAAATATTCATGGAGAGATTGCAAAAGTCTGATGGAGAGATTTAAAGATTGGTGTTTGGAGTGGTGTGAATTGGTGTGTGGATTGCTAAAGATTAATTGGAAGATTGTGAAAGATTGACGAAAAAATAAGATTTCATTAATTGTTTATATTATTTGAAATTCTTTGGATTTTATTACATTTTAAAAATTGTTATTGAGTTCTTGTTTTCAAGGTCATGGGTTCAATGTCAGTGTCACCTACATCCCATATGTCATTGGCAGACAGTAATGTAATATGCTTGTTGACTTTTACAAATTTTTCTCAAGTTTTGGAAATTAAGTTTATTCAAGGTCATGAGGTCAAGGTCATATGTATCCAATATGGTGGTAGTAGTAAGTAACATAATATGCTTGTTAAAATTTATGAATTTTTCAAACTTTTTCTCGAGTTTTGGTATTCAAGGCCATTTAAGGCTATGGGGTCAAGGCCACCTGTATCCAATATATTCCAGTAAATATAAGTGTTTACCTACACAAAATTAAAACAAAAATGTTTTTGGTACTAAAATTTAGAGGAAAATGAGCTGAACAACATATCCAAAATCCACCAAAATCGGCCCAGGGAATACATAAATTTTGAAGGCTATAATTTAGTTGTCTGTCATAATTGTGGATAATACATGTCAGATCGGTAACCATGAGTTTTTCCTCCTAAGTGTTGTTTACATTTGTGAAAAACATAGATATGTGGAAGTGAATTGTGTATTGTGTGAATATATGTAATAGAATAGCAATCTAGCTGGAATTGCTGAAAATGGAATTAAAGGCAATGATTTAAAATTAATGTTTTGGTGATTTTTGTTGACTACATTCTTAATTGAAACCATTCTTCACTCTAAGTCTTTCAAAGCTTCCATAGACTCATAGTTGGAACAACTACTCTCTATACCTGCACCACAAGTGAATGTACATGGCAATCCATGCTTGCGACATGTACATTGTGCGGTTTGACATCCAGTCATACAGTTACATACTCAAACTTTTGTAGGAGCTGATTTCTGGTCTTTCATGGTAGGCACATATATTTCTTCGGAAAGATACCATCCCCACTCTTCTGGTTTCATTCCGGAAACTCCAAGCCATTCCATTATTTGTAGATAAGCTCTGAGGAAATCTAATTTTGCTGCGGCACGTGTTGAAGGAATTCTCTTGGGTTCCACAAAAGTTGACGACGAAGCAACTTTCTTCATAAACAGCCTCAGCCTTAAAGATAGTAAAGATTCTCCTAATCTACCCTTATAAACACATACAAGAGCTTGTTCTCCAGCTGCTATTACATCTTCTTTCAAATCAGAAAGAGCGAGTGATGAAGCTACTTGCTGTCCAACTCCGAAAATAGTTGATGTAATGTCACAATCAAGAAATGCGTGAATGAACAAAATGTTGTCACACACACTCCCAAGCTTCTGCTTTATGTAGTTTATATGGCAGACCTTTGTCTCTGTTTTAAAGTGCAAGAGTTGACTGTTGGCGTGGCAATGGTGTAATAGCAGAATTAGCAAATCTGTATCATTTCTTACAAGGCAGGTGTGTCATAAAACTGAGGTTTTGATACAGTAGTAGTGGCGATCAGGACATCTGCATCACCCAATGCATATGATACAAAACATCCTGCTGAAGTGAGTTTTTCCCCAATAGAAGCTATAATGCACTCTTTCTTCCTAGAATTCAGAAGGAATACTTCCTTTTTCTGTATGAGTTTCACAGCTCCAGAAAATTCAATAATTGGGCATTGATGACCCTTCGTCCTCTGTAGATGAGTGATATCTGTTGTGGAAGGTCCGTAGCTGTAGCCATCAGAGACAATGCAAGCTTTCCCAAAATGCTTAATGATGTACTCTACACAGGTATCACAGATTGTATCATATGTTGTTCCAAGTTGCCATGGTATCTGTTGGAGAAGCCAGCCACCATTGATCGTGTAGATGCTGTGACTTAGAATGCACTGAAGTGCTTCTTCTGCCTTGGCAATTTCCCAAATTGCAGTTACTAATGATGGCTTATTTGCTTTTCGAAAAACTTGGTAGGGTTTGAACAAGGAAGGTGGATGTGTACACAACTCGTAAGACATTATTTCTTTCATGTCTGGACATTCTCTGCTAGCGACAATTGCCAGGTGCTGGAATAGTAAGGTCTGATCAATACAGACTTTCTCCCTATCAATTTCCACTGCTGCTTTAGATGTCATGTTCACAGCTTTATCTTTCTTCTGAAAGGTGTGTCTGCTGCTTTTCCTGTCATGTCGTTGATTATGCGCAAACCCACTTCTTTGGCTGAATCTAAATTCACCCCGGTATAGGCTGTCATCCCAGTATCAATGTTCCATAGTTCAAGTGCTTCACTGAAGAGTTCTAGGGGTGCTAGAAAAGAGATAATGGTCTGTGTGTCCAAATAATCTTTCTGTATGCGTGATTATGATGCTTTGCTGTGCTGTTCACTTGTGGAGTAGGTAAGGCCTGTAAGGTCTTACATACACTCATTAATCTGAGCGCAGGTAGGCATTGATAGTAACCAGATTGATTGTTGTGTATCTGTCATACCTCGTCCTCGTGTCAAGCCTCCAGTAGTTTTCAAGCTTCTCATCAGTGCCTGTTCAATAACCAAGTCAGGTGCAAGACCCACACACTGTCGGTCACATTTTCATTTTATAAAGAGTCTATTTTCAAATTTTGTATAGAGATTGGGGTTCAATGTCTGAAGGTCCAGCATGTTCTGTAGATGTACACGAACTGATTTGGTGTAATGAGTATGTCCTGCTGCTACAAAGTATGGTAACACATCAGTCAGTGTTTTCAAGTACTGGTGCCAATTCCCAGTTCTCTTGGTTCGAATGAAGCACTTTAGAATGGTAACTATTTCCATATATTGGAACCATAATGCTGCAGTTTGATTGTCTTCAATTTGCAACCTCTTTCGATGTTGTCTTTCAAGTATTCGATCCAAAGCCTCAAAAAAATTGACATCCTCAATATTATGAGTATTGTCAGGTACAAAACCTGTGAACAAGTCACCCACTTGCTTGAAATCTGAAGTGTATTTTTTAATGTGCAGTAATTCGTCAGTTTCCATGTCATATGATACATCTGTGAACAGTATGTTCAGAGTTTGATAGACTAAATCATGCCCATGCATTGCACCCAAAACAGCTTTCCTGTTCATTATATGCTTGACTGTATTACATGCATAAATTTGTTCAAATACTTCAGTTAGTTCGGCATCTTGCATAAAGTGACCAATGCAGCTGAGGAAACTCATCCTAGTGTGGAATCCTCCGAGTAAGACCACAGTATCCTTCAAAATACTTGACGGATGCTCAGCATAAATTATTGTCACAGCCTTCCAGTACAATCTCTGATCAAATGTTATTACTGGGGTTGCATTCTGCTTCTTTGCTTCAGTGCTTACATACACCAACGTTGAGTAAACACATAGATATCATTAGGTGTATGGTCAATCATTGGAAGGAAGTAGACAGTCGCCTTTCCAAAATGTTGCCCCTTGTGAATTGTTTGCATTAATGTTTGCCATCCTGGTCGCGCCTGATAGAAGAATCAAGATGTATACCACTAGTGGTCAAGATTCTTACACAAATCTTCTGCTAAGAGTTTTGGAAATTCTTTGAATGACAGTTTAAAGTGCTTTCTCGAGGCTTCTTATATAAATGAAAAGCAATTTGCCTTACTTCTCTCAGTTGATTTGATGAAACTTCCAATCTGGGAATTGTAGACATTTTTTCTTTTTGATGCAGGTATCACAGCAGCAATGGTACCCATCCCGTGGAAAATACCATGACCATCTATAGTACAAATGTTGTGATCCACATTATCTGCAATGTACTGAATGACTCCATCATGAGAAATTCCTTCCATGGGCTGCTCTTGAGTGACAGCAAAAGATTTTTCAAACTTGAGTACTTCATTGTACGACGAACATAAACCATGGCTGTTTAAGGAGTCAATCAAGAAATTTGAACCAAAGTGATGATGCATTTCAACAGCCAACCCTATTTGCATTGGTGCCATCAGTGCACATGGTCTGGCAGCCTGCATTATAGCCTGTCCAAAAGCTGCTACATTAAGAGTAGAGTGTTGCTTTGGTAGGATGCTGGATAGCAGCAAAGAGATGGAGGTATAAATTAAAGACTGGCATCAATTATAAGGTCTTCAAGTCTGTGATATTAATTTTTTTGTGTTTTAATGACTTTTATCTCATTAACAATGAGTTTTCCCACTGCTTGTATCAGGTTTATATGTTCTTCTTCAGCATCAACATGTCTTGGAAGCTTATAATAACTGTGAAGAATTGATTTTGCTGTCTCTTGAAATCTAACGACGACGTCTTTTCCTTGCATGTCTGTTATAATAACATTGTCACCATACCTATCTTCAATTATGCGTTTAATGTGTTTCGTAGAGTAAGGTTCCATAGCAGATGGGACAAGTAGTTCCTTCATTTTATCATTGATCAGTCTTACTGTGATTTGCTCGTCATTGTTTGCTTCATAAAATTTTGTAGCCTGCTCCAAGGCTTCCAAGTGAACGTCATCAGAAGGTCTTCCGGTTCTGCGTCGCTTAGTTTTTGAGCTAGTTGAGTCACTAATATCTCTTTTTGAGTACATTACAGGAACATTTCTTCCTGTACGTAAGTTTACTGAGCAGCTTGTGTGGTATACAGTATAGACGGCATGTAAGTCTGCAGCAATGGCATTCATCCGGCCAAGCACAATCGTACCCCTTTCGTCATTTCTTTCGTGAACACATCCGTAACAGAAGATTGGAATTCCACATTCGGACTTTCTCTCCTTCACCGATTGCCATTATGGTTAACTTTAAATGAAACAAGTTCTCCACAAAATAAACACTTATGGTTAGCATCTTCTGATATTTCACTGGACGTAGTGATAGACCTTAGTAATCTGGGTAACTCAGGATCAGCTGCACTTCAACTCGTCCATTTGATAAAGTTGGCAATTCTTCTATCACAGTAATCTTGCCTACATTCCATATGCACAATTTTTTCCAGATTGGGCATTTAAACTATCGGCTCACATGAGGGCAGGGGCATCTATGCTCTCAGCTCCTTTCTGCATCAAAGTGGGAGCATTGTCACTTTCGCTAACAGTTTTCTTACATACAATGCAGTGGGATTGTATTCTATAACAAATATTAAAAACTATTTATTGAATATTCGTTCTCGCCCAGTCTCTCTCTCTCTTTCTCTCTCTCACAAAACACATACACACACTAACACACACACATATATATGTATTTATTTATGCATATATGAATAATTCATATTAAAAAGTGCAGTGAGAACTCTTGAAGCAAGTAACACATAACATGTTTTATATGTAGAACAATTACATATCGACCTTAATAACATGATTTTCCCTGGACCGATTTTGGTGGATTTTGGATATGTTGTTCAGCTCATTTTCCTCTAAATTTTGGTACCAAAATCATGGGTGTTGCAATTTTGTCTAGGTTCTTTATAATTTTTTTCCAAAATTGACCGGATTAATATTTTACATGTAAACTATTTCTTACTTATCATTACTAATGCAGCACAGGCCTCACTGTTTTTAATTAATATTTAGTTAAAGGTAAATGTAATTTATAGAAAATGTATAAATAAAAGCTTTATTTAATGATCAATAAATTGTTTAAATATTTATAACAATGTAAAATGTTTATGGTTTATTACTTATTGAAAAATATTGGTAACGTTATATCCAGGGTGATTTTTCAATTACTTGTGTCAATATGTGTGAAGATAACATGAATGGACTGTATTACTCTTGCCAAGGTTGGTTGGTCTTAGGACCAAGTCAGGTTTTGCTGGGCAATAATTGTGGCAAGATTTGTTTACAGTAAACATTACATGGTGTCAGGTGTTAATTTGAGTGTTGCATTGTATATATATATGGACTATGATAGTACATATTATGATTACTGTATACCAGACATACTCTCTCCATTGTAGTCGGTGAACTACATTTTATTGATGGTGATAATGCACATGCTAAAGGTGGTGCTGTCGAGTGACACACATTACAGTGATGAATACAATGATACTAAAAAACTAACATGCTTTACTTTTGACTTTGAAATAAAAGTATGCACCTTTGAAATTATGATTTGCCTCATTTTATTATTTCTAAACAAACATCTTATTATGACAGAGTAAGATTCTTCAAATAGTGCCATCAGAAAGGAGAAGCAACCAAAGCATTCATTAATGTCGTCTTCAATTTGGCAGACACATGAAAACTACATACTATGAAGGAGTAACACTTTTAACAACTGTATTGTTTATAGGGTGGCCGATGATAGGCTGTCAGAAGTGCCACAAATAGATTGTGGATAAATAATAGAGCAGGCAGTAAGAAGGATCTAACAAGCAGAAAGACAATAGCAACAAGCAATTCAGCAATTGTAGATGATTTCAATTGATGCAGTTGGTAAAAGTGCAGAGGTCACTCATAGGCTGCCACAAGATAATGTAATTAAGTATTACCACACATAGTTACATGAAATATAAATGAATGTCGGCAAAAAACTTACTCAGTGGCAAATGTGACAAATCCCCTGCATACACCTGATTCAATTGCCCAGCTGATGAGTTTAAGTGTTCAAAGTGTAACAGAATAGGCCATTATGAGAGAGGCTGCATAAATACATAGTATAAGAACTGAGCATTGCTGAAGATTATCAGTTGGAATATTATATGTTGGATAATAAGTCTGAGTGGCATTCTGTTAAATTAATATTTTCCCATAAAAGTAGCAAAGCTTGTCTTCTATCTTCCTCTGCTATTTGAATTCGGAAATATCCATTCACTTAATCAAGAGTGGATAATTTGCTGAGAACCATTTGAAGAATCTAATGTCTCCATAATGTTAGCAATAGGATACAAAATTGACTTTTCAACTGCATTCAGTGCACAAAATCTACGTACAGGATGTTGCAAAATTACATGTCAATATTTCGGAAAACATTCCTCACATCAGGGGATGAAAAAATTTATATGAACATAGATCTGCAAATTATTAGTTTCTTTACTCCAAATCATATTATCACACAAATATAGTTGTTTAATGAACAAAGTGACAAGGTTGGATGTTTCAAATATATAGTTTTATACAATGTTTTAAATTTTATAGGATTGTTAGTTATAGGTAATTTTATAAATTGGAAATCTGCTATTCTGATATTTTTCAATCTATATGTTCTGCCAAAGTAAGCAGTGTACTGAAAAATGTTGTTATTATTGAAATAAGTTACTAATTTTGAAAATGTTGCACTATGTGCCACATATAAATATACTGTGAGCTGTTAGTCATTGATATTTTTATAAATTTGAATTCTCCAGTATTGAAAATTTTCAGTCTGTAGGAGCGCAGAGATTTTTCTTTGCCAAAGTGAGCACTGTATTGAAAATGATTTTTAACGTAAAAAAATATGAAAATATAAACTATGTTTGAAATTTTGTAGGCTTGTTAGTCATAGGTTATATTATAAATATAAACTCTGCAAATGAGCAATGTATTGAAAATGATTAATAATGTAAAACAATTTGAATAATGTAAACTATGAAATTCTGTAGGCTTGTTAGTTATAGGTAATATTATAAATGCAAACTCTGCTGTATGTTTTCTGCCAAAGTAAACAATGTACTGAGAAATGGTTGCTAAAATGTCAGGAGATTCTACTTTTTGACTATAACAATTAGAATGTCTACAAATTCAACCAATATTATCTCCCTATTTGTGCAACTAAATATCGGGCAAAAAAATTTTTAAACATTATTTTTTTACATTTTATCATACCCAAGTAAACTCAGGTGAGAAAAAGAATTTTTAAAAAAATTATAACCATTATAACCTTGAAAATAAATGTTGCATAAATGAATGTGCAAAATATACAGTGCTTAACAGTGCAAAATAACGAAAAAAAATAAATAAATAACATTTTTTGAAAACATGTTATGTTTAAAATTTGACTGTTTCTTTTGTATTTTACGGGGCCATGATGGTTGAGCGATTAGCACGCTCGCCTCCCACCAAGGCGAACCGTGTTCAATCCCTGGCCGGGTTACCGGATTTTTGCAATTGGAAATAGTGCCAGATGATGCTGTTGGTTGGTGGGTTTTCTCTGGGATCTCCCATTTGCCCCGCCCCTTCATTCCGGTGCCATTCCATATTAACTTCAATCACCCTCATCAGCTCTCAAGACCTCGCTGTTAAAAGCTGCCCAAATCTCTTCCCTTCCCTTTTGTATTATATTTATAGTTCACATGTAAAAGACACTCACAACCAATAAGAAAATTATCTTTATATTAAAGTATGCCTGAAAATACTCGGGTGAAAAAGAAAAATTATATATATATATATCTCTGGACATCACCAATGTTTTATATATGTATATTTACAAAAATATCAGTAAAATATTAACACCTTCGTGATGCTAGAGTATCCTTCGGTGAGACATTTTACCAGCAATTAAAAATTCATAATATGCAAAATATGAATCCTTAGAATGCAATCTCACCAGATATGCCACCCCTCTAGTTGGCAGAGTAAATATAGAATATAAAAAAACTGTCAGATTTGGAAAGTTTTTAGTGTATTTAATTAAACAGGGAGAGTTAAGTAAAAAAGTCCACTTTTATGTATGAAAAAAAATTATATCAATCATTTTCCTTTTGTTCTTGACGTGCGCCATCGACCATAGGCCATTCTCCATGTCTCGGCGCCCAACACACATCGGCCACAGAGATGTTACCATGAGAGACACTACGCCCAGTGTACTGATCTGCGTGTGCACACCAGTTGCATTGGTGCAGTGATAGTGCACGTTATAAATAACTTTCATTATGAACATTGGAAAGCCAATATAAAAATTAGCAGTGTGACAAAATAGGTTTAAATGGGACAATTTGTTTTGCCTTGATGAAAATATTTTTTTGTAGATGCCGTAAGCACCTTGGTGTTACGTTAAAGTGGCCGCATATCGGCAAAAGAATAATAATTATTTTAGTGAATAGAAATTGCTGAGCCATGTGAAAGTGTTAACATACTGTATTTCATCATTTGCAATCATCATCATAAATTTTTATAATTAAAGGAAATTACAAATAAGAGTTTTTTTCATAAGTTGTGCGGAACGAGCTGGCCAGTGAGAATGCAGGCCCACCTAGCACTAAAAGGGTAGCATGGTCGCCTCAGAGTTGTGTGGAGGTACGTCGTCGCGTCCTCCCCGGACCTTCATATGTTTTTATAATCATGTAGAGTATATGCTATTCAAGGTAAAGTGAGCACTTTTTAAGGCCCTTCCAAATTTTTCCTTGTTACCAATTTTTGTCTTCCTGCCACTTTTTAATAACATTGCCATGTGCCTGATAAATATGGTGTATACTTTTACCACTCTCAAAAGCTTGTAACATGTTGCTGTTCTGTTCTCTCGTTCTCAGTAAATGCCAACAAACTAGCTCAGCGTGAGTTGGAGACTTTGACTACATAATAATGAAATTTTGTTGATACCAGCATTGCCAATAAATAAAGGAAGGTAAATGTTTACTGGAGATTTATTGTCATCTCGGCAAAACAAACTATTGACACTCGCAGCTGACGAACAAAAAAAATACCAAGACAGAATGGCAGCCTTCATAAAACAAAACTTCTCACTTCAAGAGTTACTTTTCTCTCCCGGCGCCCTATTGTCTCCTCGGCACCAACGGAAAATAAATTTAATAGATATTTGAACTGAAATGTCCAAAATACAAAAGGTTAAAGTTGCGGGCGCTGGCCGGTGTAATGTGATCACTCTTTGCAGGCTGTCCGACTGCCGGCTGACTAATGATTGTGCTGCGACGAACTGTTGTGATGGATTATGCTCGTCGTTGACTGTTGTGATACACGAGAAAGGTCGTGTTTCCTTATATATTGGTAGAAAGTTTCCTCATTGAAATCATATTGTTTTCTAGCAGTCGGTCACATCAGCCAAAGGTGACCTATGTTATTTTCCTCATTTCACCATGTTGTGCCTTGCGGTGGCGGATGTTTTTAGTTTACTAACCTAGTGAAAAGGAAAGATGCGCTATCGTCCTATGAGGTCTGTTGTTGTCTGTTACTACTGATGAAATGAGGAAAGAAAAATAATAAATTTGAAAAAACTAAAATATATGAAATACAAACAATTTGTCATTGCCACAACCTTTCAAATATTACATTAATTACTTTCCTTGACTGAAATATAGACAATTGAAATATTTCCCTAATATACCAATTATATATATCTAGTTGCAATGCTATATTACTCCCCTCAGTTTGGGGAAGATTCCGAAGAAACCTGTCCCAAATCGAAACCTACATGAATGTCGACTCTATGAAGGTTGGCATGCAATTCCATCTTGAAAATTTAACTGTTAACATGGTAATGCATCCATATATAAAGTTAAAGTGATAATAAAATACATCTCATTACATTATCGCATAAAGTAAATTAATCATATCATGATTCAAAATTTTAGTCTACATTACGTGTCTCTTTTCAATTAAATACAATAGTACATTCACCTTCCGTTTTTCTTTACATGATCATACACTTCTCATACAAAGTTTGCATCACTGTAAAATACATTCCATTACTTTATTCCACAAAGTAAATTGATTATAATTAGTTACAAACACGTAGTGCACATCATATTTATCTTTCAAAGTCATTACAATGTTACAATCACTTTATGTTTTGGTTTAGGTACACAATTCATTTGTTGCTGAATAGTTCAGTACTCAATACATAGTTTACACAAAATTCCCTAAAATTATGATCATCATATTTCAAAATATTGTTCGCAGTATTTACATATTTTATTTGAAAATAATTTATCAAATTTTATTATGTTTAGTTTAAACCACTCAGATATAATTATTTTAAAGTTTCTATTTTCCAGCTAAAGCTGAAGTGGTACCCACTACACAAGCCAAGTTACTTCTAGGTTTTCTCAATATTACTTTAATTCCTATTTGAATCAGCACACAAAAAAAAAACGCAATCCAGGCCTGTTCAAAAAACTATAAAAACCACTGCTACCTTTACTTTAAACATATTATTATCTAGGTCAGTGTTAACAAAAATTTACTCTTATTACTAAGATCCAAGGACATTATACACACTGGAGCAACCTTTTCATACTTCGTCTCTATGTTCTTAAAAATAAACACACAACACCACCTCAACCTTTATTCGTTGTCGAAAAAGAAAACTTTTCATGATAATTATAACCCTTGATTTAACGTACACTGTTAAATTTAAATAATTTTCATTCACTTCAAAACTCCTTTCATTGTAAAATTTTACATTTTGGACATCATTACAGGAGCAATATCAATACTACCCATTTTACACAAGTTCACACTCAATCATTATAATAAAGTACACATTTAAACTATGTTTTCTTGGTTTTGAAAATTAATCTGCAACTACCTCAACATTTTTCAAAATCAACATGTAATACACATCAACATACGAGCAACCTTTCTTGAGAATGATCTAAATACATCTACAAAATTAATATAAAAGTTAATTCATAATGTTTTTTTCATTATGACGCAAAACATACTGTGCTTTGTTTTAATTACAATACACTCTTACTTTCAATTACAATAATATAATAAAACACAGCATTATACACTTAATTTAAGCTTGTCACTCTCCAAATTAAATATTTTATGTTTGATGCATAGGTACAGTCAGTTATGAAACTTTTTATCACTCAAATGTGATTGTTTAAAATATTTATAAACAAATATACATACCTTATACAGTTTATTACAGTATTTTAAATTATCACTTTTAATAATTGGGAATATTAAACTTTCCAATCCCTTTCATATTAGAAAACCTCATAATTGTGCATTTATATTATCTTACCCTTCTTCACAAAAACCATTTCTTCACTCAACTTTATGATGTTCCATGAACAGTATTACCCTCGGTCAAATGTCATGATGGCAAATAGTTATTACAAAAATTCTTCAGATTAATCATAATAGACCTAACTAGCCCTAACAAATTTAACTACAACAAAATAATCACAGTACTTTCTGCTAACAAATTTCAATACAACTTTCTCAAGTTCAGTTACAATAACATTAAATGAATAAACACTAATAGAATCACAACAAATTACCTCACATTTGG
The DNA here is from genome assembly GCA_029891345.1 of Dryococelus australis. Lineage (NCBI taxonomy): Eukaryota > Metazoa > Arthropoda > Insecta > Phasmatodea > Phasmatidae > Dryococelus > Dryococelus australis. The sequence goes on from CM057009.1 coordinate 197,762,322, forward strand.
CCTCACTCTAAACTCATCAAGGTTTGTTAAAATACATCCTTTACCTAGTACGTATGCTCTTACATGAAAATTACAAGTAGGTCTCTGTAGTTTATACCTTTACATGTTTACCATTATTAAATAATTAGGACAATTTTGTCTCGTTTCATACACAATAACCCAAACATTAGGTAAGGTCACACACTATCCTACAATTTCAGGTTGCTCCTAAACCCCACGGCCGCAACAACGAGACATGCCAGTTGGCATTGTGTATTTACATACATTGTAACTTACTGTTGATTCAACTTTAATTTGTATAAAAAAATACATTATACATAATAATTACATAGGAATTGACATTACTTAATCATATAAGTTCTGTCATAGGCCTACATTCTTTAAACTCTTCGTTATATTCCCAAAGATCGTTTGTCATTTCTCTTTGTTTTGCCTGAAGTTCCTGTAACATTGCCCGTTGTTCTCTCCCACATTCTAAAACTAGCTTCCAATTCATTCTGATATTAGTATAAAAAAAATTATTTACATTACGATTTTACAATATTGTTCATACCTGCAATTTCTTCAGCGAAAAGTTTATATTTACCGTGATGTATTATCGTTCGTTGACTGTACTTGGCAGTATGGAAACTGTCTGGAACTATAGTTGGAAGTTTGAGGTTGACACAGTTACACTCACCCTGGAACACGAGTGATAAAACACAGATGCACCGGCAACAGCTGGGCTGGCAGGTTCTTGAATAATTTATGAGGATGAATGTTAGCACTCTTAACGTCGCAGGCCACGTGTAGAAATCCAGGCCGAAACGTCGGGCGCCACTTGTAACAGGTTACTGTCCTGTTCTCTCATTGTAGTTCTCAGTAAACACCAACGAACTAGCTCAGCGTGGGTTGGAGACTTTGACTACATAATAATGAAAGTTTTATGATACCAGGATTGCCAATAAATAAAAGGAGAAGTTAAATGTTTGCTGGAGATTTATTGTCGTCTCATCAAAACAATTTATTGACACTCGCAGCTGACGAACAAAAGAAAAACCAAGACAGAATGGCAGCCTTCATAAAACAAAACTTCTCACTTCAAGAGTTACTTTTCTCTCCCGGCACCCTATTGACTCCTCGCACCAACAGAAAATTAATTTAATAGATATTTGAACTGAAATGTCCGAAATGCAAAAGGTTAAAGTTGCGGGCGCTGGTCGGTGCAAGTAACGTGATCACTCTTTGCAGTCTGTCCGACTGCCGGCTGACTAATGATTGTGCTACGACGAAATGTTGTGATGGGTTGTGCTCATCGTTGACTGTTGTGATACACGAGAAAGTATTCATGCACCCAATAACACAGTCTGTTGGTGCATATGTACACAGCAGTTTATTTACAAAAGTACTGAACAAGATGTGTCTTAGCCAATGAGCTGCCCAGTAGTGTGAAATCAGTATGTTTATGAAGCTCCCATTTCACAAAATACAGACACTCCAATGCTCTGGGGGAACTGTTAACAAGAACAAGAGGAAACCTCAACTGGTGACAAAGGAAGGCTGTCTCACAATTACTACTTAGAAAGAGGAGAATCTTCTCCTGTAAGTCAAATGATCTTGTCACAACTAATGTTGCTTGCCACCTCATTGACACAAGGGATGCCAGCCAGCAAGTCACCAAGGTTACTACTGCTATCATTACATGAGCTGGTTCAGGATATTCTGAACAAGATGATGGTGTTAGGTGTGATAGAACCATTAGTTAGTCCATGGTCTTCTCATGTTGTGCTTGTTAAAAAGAAAATTAGCTCTATGAGATTTTGTTTACATTACAGCCAACTTAATAATGTGACCAAGAAGGATAATCTTATCGACTCCCAAGAATAAATGACACATTGAACAGCCTAGTAGGTTCACAATGGTTTTTTTTCATTTTGGACAGAAGAGTAGATACTCCAATACAAGGTAGCCCCAGAAGACACAGAAAATACTGCATTTTGTGTCCAAGGGAAATTAACCTGGAAGATCGACCTTATACCCTTTGGGCTATGCAATGTCCCTGCCACATTTGAACGTCTGATGGAAAAGGTCCTCCCCTTTAGACATTTACTAGGTGTACCTAGATGGTATCATGGTCACAGACAGTTCAATTGGAAAAGTACTTGACACACCTAAACTGTGTGTTTCAGAAAGTAACCACTGCCAACCTGTAATTGGTTCCTACATCTTTTTTCAAATTAAATTAATTTCTCAGGACACGTATCAGCCCATGTGATTGAAACACACCCTGATAAAAGACCAAAGCTGGTTGGCCTCCAACAAATGATGAAACTGTAGTGCAGAGTTTCCTAGGCTTATGTGTTTACTACTGTCAATTTGTGCACGAATTTGTGGTTATTGCCAAGCCACTGCACAAACTGAGGCAAAAAGGAAATTTAATTGGACCAATGATTGCAAAATCATTTTTAGTAAGCTGAAGGAAGGGAAGTTCATCCGGATACTAATACCAGTGATGTAAGTATTGTAGCTGTGTTCTCAGATTCACAATGTGAAGTACAGGTCACTAGAATACTTAAGTAAGGTTCTTCACAAATCTGAGAGAAATTACTGAGTGACATGCAGAGAGTTTCTGGCCATGGTGAAAGCAATTTGACACTTTCTCCTCTACCTTTATGGCAGATGTTTCATTCTAATAACTAACCATGCATTGTAGGAACTGGGAAAATAATGATGGAAAACACAGCCACAATTAGTCTTATTGAGTGCAGAATCCCAAAAGTACTAAGAGAACTGCATAACACAGCAGCAGGTGCAACTAGACACTTTAATGTAAATTAGTCCCTCAATAGAGTTTGACTGATATTCTAATGGCTGCAATGTAGGAAGGATGTTCAGAAGTACAGGGAAAGATTGCGGCAACTTATAATTAAGGAATGATCATGACAATGTGCATATTGGATGCAGAGCCATCCAGCAAGTATTACAAAATAAAACAACATTAATTTGCACAGGGCAATACACAAACTCAAAAGGAAAATAACCAATACATAATTTTAACACTGCGGCATGAAATACTTGCACATGACCTCGCCTGAACGAAAATTATAGCGCACAAAGTTATGTTAACAACAAAAGCCCCATAGGCAAAAATAATTAGTTATAGGCCACCCGATTCAACGGAATAACGAAGACCAACTGTGAGGGTACAGTAGAAAAGGTTTTAAAAATTATTAACTGGCACAACTATAGATGGGTGATAGCAAATCTGAGGTCCCCGCAGGCTATGCACATGCATCCGTCCAGCTTGAGCTCAAAAAGATACTGCAAAATGGCCATCAGAAGAGGAGATACCAGCCTACGCCGGAAGTGCAAGGTCTGTAGGGCCAAGTGCATGGAATATGAAGTAAGAGAGCGACCATGATGGGTACAAAAACTTGCACAAGAGTGCACGGCAAAATTAATACATCAGGACTTACTAACTAGTTTATATAGCATTACACAATAGTACACAGCAAACAAACATACAAAGATATTACATGCTATCAAAAAACTTTGCTGGGAGCCTCTGCCGCTGTTAATTACAAGACACGCACAGGAGTGTGCACCATCAGATACATCAAACCTTATATACTAGTTTACAGGATGTGCACAGGAGTGCATGTGGAAACACTTACATAAAAACCTTTATCTAACATTAACCCTTGTAATATCTTTGGCCATAGCCCACCTTTGCAGCATTTGACATGCACGTCGCATGCATCACACAGCCTTGCGCCTTGTGCACATGCGACCTATGATGGGCTTATATTGGTTGAGGGATGGGTGAGTGAGTTTAGTTGAGTGAAAGAGCGAGTGAGTGAGTAAGTGAGTTGAGTGAAAGAGTGAGTGAAATATTGAGATTAGTGAAAGAGTGAATGAAACAGTGAGGTGAGTGAGTGAGTGAGGACATTTGGCCGACTGTTAACATCAAGGCCTTGAAAGTCAATGAGGGTGAAGCGAGGTGAGTATGGAACAGTGCTGGAATGAAAAGACAGGTGAAATGGGAGATCCCTGTGAAAACCCACCTACCAGCAGAATCGCCCAACATGATTTCCACATACGAAAATCCGGGAGCAATCCAGCCGGGAATTGAACCCGGTCCGCCAAGGTGGGAGGCGAGTAGTCTAACCACTACATCACCGTGGCCCTCTGAGGAACAAGGTCAGATGACATGTGTATATATACATACACACAAACATGCCCAAAAAACTTCTCAATACAGAAAAAATATAAAATAGAACACAAAAATTTATCAGGTACATGGAGTGATTAAAGCTTCACAGATGATCAGCTGAGTAACACATCTTTCTGCCCTATACTGGAGTACAAGGAAGTAAGCCATAGAACTAAATGGAAGGAGATGTCCAATCTGAGTGTCACAGTAAAGGCGTATTGGGCACAATGAAGTTCTCTTACCTTGAAAAATGGTGTGCTGTACAGGAAATTGGAGAGAAATGATTGGAAACACATGCACCTACAAATCATCCTTCCAGAATACTAAATTTTATAAGTACTAAAGAGACAAAATAATATCACCACAGACACACACCTTGGCATGAATACACACTCCACAAATTTTGACGGATTCTGGTGTTGTATATATCATACCAGTTCAGCAAAGAAACAACCGACAACTAAGAGACAAGGTCACCTTCATATGAACCATGTTGAAGCTCTATTAAGAGGATGGCAGTAGACATTCTAGGTCCTTTGCCATTGACAAAGAGGGGAAACCAATACATCCTTGTTGCCCAGGATAATTTCACGAGTGACCAGTCCATCCTTATTCCAAACCAAGAAGCTCACATTGTAGCTGAGGCACTCATGAAAGAAGTTTTTTTTGCGGTATAGAGTACCACTAGAACTTCATTCAGACCAAGGACAAAATTTCAAGCCTTCACTATTACAAGAGGTGGCAAATATTTTGTAGATGAGGACAAGTTGGACTACAGCTCAGCCCCCTCAGTTTTATAAGATGGTTGAAAGGCTTTACCATTATTTTCGTAGCTGGTAAGCAAAAATATTGGGTCTTTAAAGCACCTTTATTTATTTTGGTATGTAGTCAGCATTCTGAGACAACCAGGGTAACACCATCAGGGATGCTGTTTGGAAGAGAATTCTGTCTTCTTGTAAAATGCTGTTCAGATGGTCAATTGAAAAAGATTCTGCTACCCCGACATATACCAGGGATCTATGTCGAAGACTGATCATTAACTAGTCAGAACTTCAGAACCAATAGCGACATGGTGAAGACTTGGTGCAACTGTAGGGCTTCCAAGGTTTTTGAAGAAGCTGGCTGTACAACCCACATTAACATAAGGGGCATCATCCTACACTCCAGAAATTCTTTAAGGGCCCTTACAAATTAGTGAATATCAACAATATGGTCTTTTGTAGCTGTCGCTGGGGCTCTCAAGCAAAGTCTAAGGCTGTTAACGACTAATTGGTGCTCTGTAAAGATGTTGAAGATGCTTAATAGATTTGAGATGAACAGATTTATATGAAGGGGACATGTTGCAAGTAAACGGTTAGTCCATCCTTCTCCACCCTCCTGGCCATCCATTGCCAGCTGGCGATGGGAGCTGTGATATGCGTGTGATTGGTGTCTTATGCCTGACAGTGCCAACACCTTATAGAAAGTCAGCGATTGCCTCTCTTGGTTAAGAAAGCTCAGGACTCTGAATCTGATCATTTGGGGCATGGTATGTGTGGTAGTATCCCAAAAGTGTTGACATATATAAATACAGATTTCACTGTACCAACTCTTGAGTTACCCAACTTATCTAGTATCTATATAAATATGCTGCAACAGATAATCATCCCGTATCATCCAGTCATTCAAAAAGTCGATATTTTGAACTTACTGTACTCCAATAGCATCTAACTTTTGATATAATTAATGAGTTCCAGTGATGAACTATGTTCGACTGAGTCCTTATCTAAAGTCTTTTAACTTGTCTATTATTTTTGCATTTTGCTTTTCTTGTAATCTGTATGGCTTAACATTGATTGGAACAGTACAAAGCAACAGTTGTATAATATGGGTGATAGTTTTGGGTGGGTAATATATCACCACGTAGAAAGTAAACAGGACAGGGTTGGCAACCCTGACCAGAGGGGCAGGCTCTCTCTCATAACAATGGCAGCTAGTTGTGTGTACGTTGTACCCGGTGTCCGATAACTTAACATGGTGGCAGCGGTAAAACTGAAGTTTTCAGTGCAGCACCGTGTAGTTTACTGTTTCAGCGACTGTCAGAAGAACGATGACTGATAAAGAGGGATCTGAAATGTCCTCTGCGAGGGGAAATATTAACCTCAAACCACCACAACATACGGATTTCATGAATCCATAATCATGTCCAGTGTGGGAGAGATGATTTCTATGCTATATGTCTGTTTCAGGATTGAATTCTAAATTGCACAAGGAACAGATTGATATTCTTTTATATTTTCTTGGTGAACAACCAGAGTAAATTTGGCCACATTTTCAGTCTTCCCCAGACACACAGGAACAAGCGCTGAAACCATTTCGAGAATATTTCAACCCAAGGACAAACACAATATTTGAATGGTATAACTTCAACTAGTAGGTACAGTTGCAAGGTGAGTCGCTAGGCGAATCTGTAACCGCACTTCATACCTTAGCAGAAAATTGTAACAATGAAATTCTAAAAAATATAACTTATCTGTGATAGGTTGGTGGTAGGCATGGCTGACAAAAAAAAAAAGTCAATATCTTCAATTACGGCCAAAACTCACTTTAGAATAATCAATATTGGTGGTTAAGCAAGCATAACTTCAATCAAAAGAGTCATCAATTCTTCATCAAGAGCAGCAACATGGAGGAGAGGTCAACAGAGTCAAGATAGGGAGGCGTTCATCTCCACAAGGTGCTTTACAGTAACAAGGGTAATTTTAAAGCAGTTTTTCCCCACAACAAAGTGTGTCGCCTCCACAAGGCTCGTTTACTTGGGTAGAAGACAACTGATGTCAGTTTTGTGGGTTACATACCCATAAGAGGCCAAAGTATCCAGTTTATCAAGATAAGTGCTTCTGTTGTGGTAAGCTCGGGCATTGGGCTTCTATGTGTAAAGCTAAATGAAGATCAGACCAAGAGAAAGTTTTTATTATAACTGAGAATTGCCAGAATTGACAGAATGAAAATGATCCAAGGGAGGACATATTTATAGGGAGACTGTGGTTAAATGCACTTGAAAAAAATAAGTTTGTCATAACAGTTAAAATGGTTAAATTTGGAAAGTCAGTGAACTTTCTAATTTATACTGGTGCAGATGTTAGTTGTGTCCCTACTTCAGTTGTACCAGAACAGATGTTACAGGTTGTAACATGACAGAAGAACCTACTTCTGGTCCTGATGGCTACCATCAGAATGTGGTGGGGTTTCCACGTTTGGTTTTGCAAAAAAAAAAAAAAAAAAAAAAAAAAGTAAACAAACCCAATCCAAATTATTTATTATTTCAGGCTTACAAACTGCTATATTGGGTAGAAAGTGCTTGCAGAATCTGGGTATTGTATGCTTTAAGGGAGATAGATGTGAGGTGGCTAATGTATATAAGGAGGGTAATACAACCTCAGAATTCACCAAAGTCAATGTTTCAGTAGAATTCCTAGAATTAATCAATGGAATTGGTAAAATGTAAGGCGCAGTCAAAATTGTAGTCGGAGAGGGTGCTAAACCATTTGTACAGTCAGTCCCTAGGACAGTGGCTATACCTTTTATGAACAAACGGAAGGCAGAACTTGATAAACTAATACAACTAGATATCATTAACCCAGTAACTGAACCAACAGAATGGGTTGCACCCATTGTGGTGATTCCAAAAGGAAATCCAGTTTGTATATGTGGGGATTACACTGAGTTAAACAACAGTGTTTGTAGACATCACTTTCCTATCACCAGTGTTGAATCAAAGCTAGCTGTGCTCAAAAGAGCAAATTATTTCACGAAATTAGATGCCACTTTGGGTTTCTATTAAATGGAGTTAGCTAAGGGAAGCCAAATATTGACTACTTTTATCACATAATTTGGCAGATATTATTTCAAGAGATTGACATTTGGCTTTTCATGTGCACCAGAATACTTCTCAAACCAAACTGCTCACATTCTGGAGAACAGTCCAGTTATATTTCATGTGGATGATATTTTTGTTTATTTTGGAGTGTAATTCTACACTGACAATAGTTCTGTACAGGCTAGAAACTGAGGGTATTACTCTCAACAAAACTAAAAGTGTTTTTGGGGTAACAACTGTCAGGTATTTGGGCTGTATACTAAACTCAGAAGGTATATCCATAGACCCATAAAGAGATGAAGCATTTGTGATATTTCCTCAGCCTACGACAAGTGAACTTCAGCAGTTTTTGGCTTAGTCGATTTCTCATCTGAGTTCCTTCCTGGTTAATTGGATATATTGGAACCCTTGTGTCCCCTCAAGAAAGATACAGAATTTGCATGGGGGTTAGCCCAACCTAAAGCCTTTGCAAACATTAAAGAGCTGCTTTCACAGTCAAATACTCTTGCATTTTTCAATCCAGAGCAGCAAATACTGATAAGTGCTGATGCTAACTCATTTGGTCCAGGGATGTATAGCCCGAGTTGTAGCTCACCAGTTCTAATGTTGCAGTGTTGAACAGTGGTACACACTTCACCACCTACACTGGTGCTTTGTCCTTTATTGGTCTTTCCTTCTGTAGCCCAGCTTTGTTCACCCACTTTGATTGGTATTTTTACCCAGATTTCTGTGGGAGTGACCATTAACCAATAATTTTGGGTCAGGTGTTGTTTCCTAGCTTACCCAACAACCTCGGTGGTACTTAAGAAAGTTGACTGTGCTCCTTTCCAGTGATCCCTCCACTTCGCTGATGAGGTTCCTAGTGATGTGAACATGGCATTAGAACTATTCAACTCTATCATCGTGTCAGCTGGGAAGACTGCTATACCTCTGTCTTCATCTTGTGTCTGTAGGCATGTTCCTTGGTGAAGCTATGAATCCAGGGATGCTATCCATGTCCAATAACATGTGCTCACCCCACTCAAGCTAACCTGGAGCTCTTCAGTGTATCTCAGGCTCGGGTGTAACATGTCGTCAAGGACAGTTGGTGGAAATCCTGGAGAGACTTCATTTCATTCCTGACAGTACATGATACCAGAAAGTTGATCTGTGACAGTGCTCAAAATCTGTGCAGTCAATGTCTCAGCACACAAGTTCCCTTCCTTTTGCTCAATAACTATTTTTTTACTGATAGGAGAAACATAACAGACTTGTTGTGTCAGTATTTTGCAGATGTTTAGAGCAGTGCGCATTACACTCTCTCATTTTGAGTGATCGAGTCATGTGAGATGGTGGGTTTGAACTCTGGTGGCTTGGGTGAGGAGGAATACAACCAGCTTTTCACCCTTCTTGAGTTGGAGCAGTCTTTTTACACACTCGAATCATACATCTGTTGGACCATTTTGCTCTCTTACAACACCTTCTACTCAAAGGGAAACTATTTTTGCCTGGGCCTTTTATTAACATTTGAACTTCAGGTGTTTTTCTCTCAAAGTGGTGTTAGTCAACCCTTGTACCAATTTTGAAACCAGGGAAGGTCAAAGGAGATGTTTCCAGCTATCAACCTATTTCTCTCATCAGCCTTGTTCGCAAGACCATGGAGTTTATGGTTAGTGCACGTCTGGTGTACTGCCTTGAGACCTGACAGCTTTTATCGCATCTTCATTACTGTTTACACAGATATCATTCTATGGTGGATCATTTGGTCATCTTGGAGGTTACATACAGATTGACTTTCTGCAAGGGTTAAGCATCTCTTTGCTGTATTCTTTGACCTGGAGAAGTCATGTGACACAAAAAACTTGGTGACATGGTATCTTGCGACAGCTGTCTGCTTGGCGTTTTCATAGATATCTTCTACATTTATACAGAAATTTATGTCCTTCCACACCTTCAGAGTTCACAGTGGTGTTACCTTCTCTCTGGAGTTTGTTCAGAAGAAGGGTGTGCCACAGGGAAGCATTTTGAGTGTCACTCTGTTTGCCATTGCTATCAGTGACATTGTGTCAGCTATTCAACCATCTGTGGACTTTGCACTGTATGTAGATGATTTTACCATTTTCTGCCATGCTGCATGTCGGCGTGTCAGATCCAGCTGGCTCTCCACCGTCTTGGCGAATGGGCAGACAGCCATGGTTTCCACATTTTTACAGCCAAGTCACAGGTGGTCCACTTCTGTAGAAAATGTCCCATCTTTCCTTCTCCTGAGGTGTTTTTGTATGGCTCTATTTTGCTGGTTCCAGCACTGTCAAATTTGTAGGCTTCTTGTTCAATTGTAAACACTCCTGGAGGAGTCATAGTCAGTCCTTAAAATTTTGCTGTGTAAGGGACGTGAATCTTTTGAAAACATTGAGTGGTTCTGACTGGTGTGCTAACTGAGTAACGCTTCTTTGACTGTATCCTGCCTTGGTCCGTAGCAAGCTTGACTATGGCAGTGTAGTTTATTCTTTTGCCAGGTCGTCTGTGTTGAAACCATTAGCGAGAGTTCACCATGCTGGTATTCGTATTGTGACTGGGGCTTTAACTCCGTTGTCAGTATTTGTGCCATGGCTGGTGAACCTACTCTACGCTACAAGCATGAACAACTGCTTCTTTCCTATGGGGTGCATATGCATTTGGACTCGATGCACCCTCCCCACAAAGCTTTTCTCCGTCTGCCAAGGGTTCGTGGTGGCTGAGCTGTTAGATTGCTCGCCTTCCACATAGGCAATCCATTTTCAATCTGTGGCCGGATCACTCCTAGATTTTCGCAAATGGGACTTGCGCCAGACAATGCCGCTGATCAGGTTATCCTGAGATCTCCTGTTTTCCTGCCCTTGCATTCTGGTGCAACTCCATTCTTACTAGATTTTGACTCTTATCAGCTCTCAAGACCTAAGTGTTAAGAGCCACCCAAATATCTCAACTCAAATCCATCCGTTGCGTGAATGGTTGTACTCCACTTGCCATGTTCTCATCATCCGTTGTCTGTCTGCTTTGCGCATTCCCTGGAGCGGTATGACTTACCTTTATGTGTGGCCTTTGCCCTGCTGTGAAAAGCCATGACAGACAACACAGGTTGAGGTGCACCTCAACCTAGTGGAATTTCCTAAAATCACCAATCCTCCTGTGTTTTACAAGTCCCTTTTTCCTTGATCTTGTATCTTTTGTGTTCCGTGGTTTTATTTATTTTTACACTGTTAATTTCACACCAGGTACCTTGACTAGGAGCGCCTTCGTCAATTGTGCTTCTCTGTATATTTTTGGACATCATCCATATTGCAGTATTTTAACTGTATACCTGTCTATCTTCAAGGCTCTGTGTTTTATCAGTAGGGTCTTTTACTGTAAATGCCTTATGTGCTCCAATTTGATGAGTGCCGTAACAGCTATCAGATCTGGCTCCACAGCTCACCCACTTCTTTCCATGATCCGGGAGAAGCGGGCAGGAGCTGTGCATATTAGTGTTCACATTGTCTTCCTGTGGGTTCCAGTGTATATGGTCATCCCTGGCAATGAAGCAGCAGATATAGTGGCTGGAGAGGCATGCATCCTTCCATCCTGTGACCTTGATGTGATGTCCCTGTGTGCGATATGTTGTATGAAACCCATCACCTTCTCTGGCATGCTTGGCAATGGCAGTGGACTTCTCTCCCACTGTCCAACAAATTACAGGCCATCTCAGATTAGCCTGTTTGCACTCATCATGATGTGTCAAGTACCCACAGGGAAGATCTGCTTTCTTGACTTCGCAATGGGCACACTTGTCTCACACACAAATATCTGCTTTTTAGATAACCCCTTCCTGCATTTGATGCTGGTGACAATCCCCTGACTGTCTGGCATTTTCTGACGGAGTTTCAAATGTATGTCCAGACTTGTCAGACACCACTCACTTACTGCAGATTCCATGAAATCAACACCGAAAATAAAACCTAAACCTAGAAAGAGTTCTTTTTAATACGAAACACTGGTGTAGCCAGGTAAAATGTGCTTTTTTCAACTTAATAGTAGCACTGCAGGGAATAGTCAAAGGATCTTTAGACAGAGTGTAGTGCTGGATCTGACTTGGGCCTAAGGTTTTTACTAGATTTAATTTTCGATGTTTTTCAAAAAGAATAGCCATAATTATAGTCTGTGCAGAGCCAGAATCCAACCAAGGCATTAACAGAGATAGACCACAGACTCATCTCAATATGCAGGATACTGGAACTTTGTACTTTGTATCCTTACCAAATTAGAGAAGCTTACATGAGTAGCATCAGCTTCATTATTGCTGCAAAAAGCTGACAAGGACCAAAAAAGTCCGGAAATGTGGTACATAACCAAGAAAAATCAAAATGTGAGCATTGCATTCAAAGTCTTTGAAGTTGCACTTCACACGAGGGTGAACACTCACTTCTCTACCTCGTAGGGATTGTTTTTTAGCTGCCAACAATTTGTGGCAATATGACCAACTGTGTTGCACAAATTGCACACAGGGGTTTTTCACTTAGGCAGAGTTAAGGTCTGCTCATCAGGGGTAGTGGAGCTACCTTCCTTTTTTAGGGTCAGCATCTGATTCAGTTGACACAGTAGTGATGCTAGAGTCTGACTTTTTGGTGCTATTTGTATTTTTACAAGTGGTATATTAATTGGCTGGATTGTCATGGTTAGTATCAGCATATCTAATGTTTTATGAGTTGATACACACACTGTCTATATCGGCAAAGATGCATGGCTTGGCTACAAAGACCAAACGAGGACGCTGCTGTGGTGGTTAGTGTTCCAACCAGTACTATCCACTTTATAAAACCGTAAGGCAGGATATTTAGAGTGAAATTTCTCTACATGGCTACTATCTCATCGTATGGTTAGACTGTTGGCTGAGGAAAATGGTGACACAATGATTGGTTAATGTGTTGTATACACAGGTTGGCAGCTGAAAACATTACTTGTTTTAAAGGAATATATTGTTTCACGTATAAAAACGACTGTTAAAAGATGAGGTAATTTGTTGTGTAGATTTTCCATCTAACAGACGATGTAAATAAATATCACTGTGATGTACGTAACTAAATGTATAGATGACGATATGTGAAATTTCGTTTTAATCAATACTACTTTAAAGTTTACATAGAACATTACTTTAACCCTAAACAACAATACTTACATAGTATAAAGTGTTTAATTTTGAATTGTAGGAACGCACAAATTCCTGTTATCACTCAAGGAGTTAAGTGCTTCATATATATAAACTGTATAGCTTATATTTTTGTTCTGTATTATTATGAGTAGTAAAAAAAATTTGTTGGCCAGGCCCTGAACCAAAAATATATTTCTCTATGTACCAGCAGCCAAGCAACATAACCACCGTGCCATTTCTACACTTACAAAATTGACTCACGATACAGAAACACTTCCGAACATGTGTTAATATAATTAGATGCATTTAATATTGTTCCACATGTATATAACCTTATATATGTTATGTATTACCTTTGACGAAACCATAAAGTTTATGCCTGTTTGCAATAAATACGGCCACCAAGCTTCTCACATGCCATGTTGAAATTACACTTCCCGATCGGTAACGCATCTTCCAACAACACATTAGCTGTTGAGTGCTCTCGATCATTTTCTCACAAGAATCGAGAAGTAATCTTTAACTTAGAATACCAAACACTGTAAATATTACAAAAATCGTTATTTCAGGATTGAAAGTTCAGTCTTGACAAACTGACAATAAACACCCTGGAAACAACCACAAAAAAAAAAAACCTGTCTCTTGTGGTGTCCCCAAATGACCTCTCAAGGGCCAGGTGCTATATGTGGATCAGGTTGTGATTAACCGTAGACGAAAATGAGTACACAATATTAACAGAAGGCTGACTAGCATTCCCACAAATCCTTAATTCATGCACTACAATAATTAACAAAGAAATATATTGGGGTCAGTAAAAAAGGGGACTTCAAAATTTTAACATGAAAAGCAGATTCTCATACTTTTAATCATGATATATTTGAACTCTCTCTTTATATATATATATATATATATATATATATATATATATATATATATATATATATATATATATATATATATATATATATATAAAATCTTTCAAGATGTGTTTATTATATCTTTGTATGTGTGTATTACATTATCTTCTTCAAACAAATAGAAATTACGCAGATTGATATTTCACATACAATTTGTATTGGCAGTAACAGGAATAAAAAAAAAATTGGATACATAAAAAGAAGGGTGCACCCTAGACTGGAAAATAATTTGCCAAACCAGGATAAATATATTTTTCTTCTAAACCAAAAGGAGAAGTATTGATATTTTTTTTATAAATAAAAGTGGATTTTTTTACTTAAAAGTCTGTTGACATCTTTTTTATGGATTGAAGATCCCACCTTAGAATAATTATATTGGGATTTCCATCATGAAATGCTTATCTGTGCAAAGAAAGAAAAAAAAGCTAGCCATGCAAAAGTGCCGGGGTAGGTAGCGTTAAAATGGATGTCCTAGAAGAAGAAGTTAGCTGCAAAATAGCAGCATCGCACATAACTAGTCACAGCTATGCACCGCTAACTAAAATTATAAAGTAGAATGAAAAAAGGTTAAAAATGTTTTACAAAAAGGTGCACAACATAACCAGGAAAACACAAAAATATTAAAATGTTAATTACATCAGCAAAGAAAGTTAATTATCATATAGCGAATGATCAGAGAGGAGCAATACTAGATATCGTGCTTCTCGCCATGTGGAAGGTAAAAGAAGTGTGATGGAACACACAACTAGTATTTATCGATAGTATTGATATGACAAACATAATACATGAACTACAGTTTAATTTTGTTGACAGTCACAATGAATGTTTACTATAACATGAAATAATATATTCACGAAACCAAAAATGAAGTAAACTTGAAAATATGGCCCATGACAATATGAATATAACATAATAAATTAAGCCAATTAAACATATATACACAAGATAAAGTGCCAATGACACTGTCAAAACAATAAAAGAAATTAATTGGTTTAACAAAAAAAAAGAAAGGAGTTAGGAAAAGCAAGTGTTGCCACAAAATGTCTGAAAGGACATAAAATTATTATACACTAAGAGAGTCATAAAAACTGCAGAGCACTACCCACTAAAAGTTTTTTCTGAAGTCGGGTTGCTCAAATCCAGGAATTGGTTTCTCCTTGGTATTGGAAACATGTTGTTTTTTCAGAGACAGTACTGCAGATTGTGTTTCTTATGGCCTGCTTCTCCACAAACTAAATTTCCATGTCCTGTGGTGGAATGGACCTCAATGTTTGACAGACCCAAGTGACCAATGGCACTGTCCATAATGAATGAGACTTCAGATATCTCGGAACCGAAGCCATTCCAGCTAGTTCTTGTGAGCACATGTGATCTTTCTGAATAACTTTCAATGTTTTAGAAATTCTCGTCTTGGTTAAAACTTCTTCAGACCATGGCTTATGTTAGGCTCCTTGTAAAACGCTGCCAAAGACAATCTCCTTGCTGTAAAATCCTGTCGTCTGTTGAAATAAGGCCATAGTGCTGTTGAAGCCATGGTAGACTAAAGCTGGACTCACAACCATCTATTAAGTTGTCACATTAAAATTTAGTCATGTAGAAGGATCGACGGATGACTGATTATTGTGAATCACTTTCAAATTATGGATGAAAACACACGTAGGTAACTACCGGTTTGAACAGATTGTTGTGAGTCCATTTTCATGGTTGAGGAGGCAAACAATGAGCCGGATCCCGCAAAGTGATGGGCAGGCCGAAGGACGTGGCGATGACAGTCCATCCCACCAGTGGGGAAGCTGGAGATGAGGGTCGTCCAAGCTAGCTGAACATGACAAGGGCTGCACCCTAAACCTCTGTAGACAGAGGCGAGTTAAGGGAGCGCAAGCTTCCACTCATGCACCCCAACAGTCAATATAGCCAGGCACTATAATCTGTAACAAGCCGTCACCGGTGAGGGCATAGCTGCTGTGACCCACACCCCTCCCTCTCACATATTATCCACAAGTCGACACTATCTGTGGCAGTCCACCTCGTTTACGTCAAGTTGCGTGTGTTTTGGTCTAGTGCGGTTGCGCCCATGCCGGCCTAGCTGGCATGTGGGACATTGTCATCTGACCTTGTCCCTTGGCTAGCGTAAGGCTACCGAAGCCCCAAGGGTCCACGAGGGATATGAATGGTTTGTTAGTTTAAAGGAATTTCTGTATAATTATTTTGCCCCTTGATACTCCTGGCCATGTTTTTCTGATTTGAAGGGTTTGGTTGGTTTTAAGTAATTGCAGTATAATTATTTTGCAGTCATGCCATTTTCAACCAAGCTCGTATTACATGTGTGCTTTTGTGGTCCACAGGACTGTCACTTAACAGCAGCGCACACACACTCCGCTTCGATGGCCATTGAACAGTCTCTTCTCTGTGCTCATGCTGGATGGACGCATGCCGCATGTCCTGCAGGGTTTCAACTTTATACTTCACTGATCTAGTCACTCTGTTTGCTTAAATTTTTTATATTTTACGTTTTGCGGTTGTAGCCGGCCTTTTGTTTTAGGTTCTGTTGTCTAATATTATGATTAAGGGACTTTGTTTTTTTCATGTGCAGATGATACCTTTTCCATAAAGGTATATACAGAATAAATTATTAATATGTCGGTACTCGTTGCAATCAGTTGTGCTCAATATCTGCTCCCAAAAGTTTTAAATTTTTTGAGTGGAAAATAGTATTACACTAGTGATTTTTTTCATTTTAAATCACGGGCAAATTTATGCCCCCAGTACAGATACTTGATCAAAATGTGGTAAACCCTTTTATGAGAAACAAAAGTTTACAAAAGGCATCGCTTCCTGTGTAATTCGTGTACACTTGCAATGCATGCCACAATGCAGTGACAGTGAATATTTTGAGTGTGAGGTGTGTAGATATTCATCAGTCACATTTAGTTTTAGATCACCAACATGCCAAAGTAAGTCATTTAGGCAAACAACTTTGAAACACAGTAATTATTACAAAATTGAGATACAGAGCCATGATATGGCAGCGGGGCGAACTGACATGTCATGTACGCAAACGCAAACATACAAATAAGATAAGATTCTGCTAGTACTACATTGAGCAGCAAGATTGACAACCTGACAAGTCAAATATGTGAGCTCAAGGTAGTAAACCACTTATTTTAAGCTTTGGTTGGAAGTCTACAAACATCCCACATGGCTGTCAACATGTGAGATCATTGTTTACATCTTTCAATGTGCATCTGCAACCTGTTAAATCATATAGCCAAATTGTTGGGAGTGGTCAATGACCTGCGCCAAACAAAACAAACTTTTCAAGTTCTACTCTAAATTCATAAAATTTAAACAATTGGGTTCCATATTGAAACATCATGCAGGCAAATAAACTATGTGAGCAGCCATTACATACCACTGTGCCAACAGCTGATGCAGAGAGATACCAGGAAGTGTGTGCACGTATGAAAAAAATGACAGAAGAATCTGGATCAGAAGGAACAAAATGGATTACAGGCAGCCGTAAACAAGTGCAAGTTGGTGTTCGTAATAATGTGGATATTAAAGGACTAGCTAAACCCATCCGACCCAAAATGAAAGGTTTTTTTGGTTTCTGTACTTACCCTGCTGTTAATGAGAACGATAATGTCTCGTATGTAAATAAAGTATTCAAGATCACAAATCTGAAGGTTGTTAAACTTAAAACAAAATGCAACACCCACTCATATTTTTATGTTGCTATTGCAGAGCCAGATTGCTATCGTATTTTTTAATAAAGTGTTTTGCCCATCAGTATATTAAAAAATTCCTTTCTATGGTAGATCACATGATTATTTATTTGTAAAACCTAGCACGGAAAAGTCTCCAGTTAAGACAACGCCGACTGATGAGATAAATATCAATGAAATATATGTTAAACTTTTCCTGATGAAAGTGTTCAACTCATAGATTAATCAATTGAGGCAGTTGGAGGAACCGGTTAATAATTTTGATGCTGTATAAAACAGATGTGTAGCAGCTTTACTGCCAGAACAACAGAGGCCTACAAACCAAATCAAAAGATTTCCTGTAAGTGTACAAAGTTCAAATTTTTTTATTTTATGTCTAACACATTTTCAATATTTTCCTGATCAATATATATTTTGCAAAGATCATATCTATAATATAACCCCAATGACTAGAGAAGGGGGTGTATCAATAGCAATTAAATTATATTTCCCTGATGTACTTCAAAGATACGAATGTGATGCTCAAAATGTTGATTCAATATGGGTTGAAATATGAAAAGGTATGTCTACATGACAGATTCCTTATTGGAAATGTTTATTTACGTCTTATTTTAGCATCCAAGATTTTAAAACTTATTTTACACATATTCTGTCAAAATTATCATTATGTTCTTGCCCAGTAATTTTAATTGGTTACGTTAATGTTCCTGTAATATATTGGAAATTAAAACATTCACAAAATATTGCATATTATGATAGTAAAATAAAAGGTCAGCATCTTCTTGAAACATTAAATGCTTTGAACTATGAGCAATGAAATTACACAGTACATTATAAAAATTTATTAGACCTTATTTTCTCTAATATGAATTCCATAAATGCTGATAGGTACCCTGAGCCGCTGATCAGTGAAGATGCTGCACATTCAGCATTAGTTATTGAATTCAAAATTATACAAATCATCTTAGATACTAATCCTGAGCTTGTGAAATATAGACAATAGCATTTGTGGTGATTACTTTTTGTTATATTTGTATTAACATGCCATAGATTGGAAAATACTTTATGAAATAACAAATGTAGATTTTAAAGAATTTGAGTTTTTAACTGATAATGTAGTTGAGGCTATGAATAAATATATCCCAATTGTAACTACGACAAAATCTAACTATGCACATTGGTTTTCTAAGGAATTCATTAATTTGATAAACTGCAAAGATATTTTTTTCAGAATATATATTTTTAAAAATGTAAAAACAGACCTGATTATGAGTAACTTTCTAATTTTCGACTTATTGTCAAGAATACAAACAGAAAATATATAAATATTAGACTTACTAGAATAAATGACAAAGTTAAGTCAAATCCAACAAAATTTTGGTAGTATGTGAAAATAATTCAAGAAGGCTATCTGCAAATTCCACAAATTTTGGATAATAATGTACTCATTAATGATAGTGAAAAATTGGCAAATACTTTTGCGAATCATTTTACCCAGGTTTATAATAGTGCTAATGTGACTTTCGAACAAACTAAACATATTGTATATGA